>JAVGWX010000001.1:168667124-169012124 GCA_036924085.1 Ariolimax columbianus | reverse complement strand
CACCTCCCCTCCAACATTCAGCACCTCACGTCCACCCCCTCCCACTCCCGACCCTCCCCTCCAACATTCAGCACCCCTCGTCCACCATCTCCTACTCCCGACCCACCCCTCCAACATTCAGCACATCTCGTCCACCATCTCCCACTCCCGACCCACCCCTCCAACATTCAGCACCCCACGTACACCTCCTCGCACTCCCGTCCATCACCTCCAACATTCAACACCCCTCGTCCACCATCTCCCACCCCTCCAACATTCAGAACCCCTCGTCCACCATCTCCCACTCCCGACCCTCCCCTCCAACATTCAGCACCCCTCGTCCACCATCTCCTACTCCCGACCCACCCCTCCAACATTCAGAACCCCTCGTCCACCATCTATCACTCTCGACCCACCCCTCCAACATTCAGCACCTCACGTACACCTCCTCCCACTCCCGACCGACCCCTCCAACATTCAGCACCCCACGTACACCTCCTCCCACTCCCGACCGACCCCTCCAACATTCAGCACCTCACGTACACCTCCTCCCACTCCCGACCGACCCCTCCAACATTCAGCACCCCACGTACACCTCCTCCCACTCCCGCCTCACCCCAACATTCAGCACCCCTCGTTCACCATCTCCCACTCCCGACCTTCCCCTCCAACATTCAGCACCCCTCGTCCACCATCTCCCACTCCCGTCCATCCCCTCCAACATTCAGCACCTCACGTACACCTCCTCCCACTCCCGACCGACCCCTCCAACATTCAGCACCCCACGTACACCTCCTCCCACTCCCGCCTCACCCCAACATTCAGCACCCCTCGTTCACCATCTCGCACTCCCGACCTTCCCCTCCAACATTCAGCACCTCACGTCCATTCCCTCCCACTCCCGTCCATCGCCTCCAACATTCAGCACCCTACGTTCATCCCCTCCAACATTCAGCACCCCACGTTCACCCCCTCCCACTCCCGTCCATCACCTCCAACATTCAGCACCCCACGTTCACCCCCTCCCACTCCCGTACATCACCTCCAACATTCAGCACCTCACGTCCATCCTATCCCACTCCCGTCCATCACCTCCAACATTCAGCACCCCTCCCCCACTCCTGCTTCCCCTCAATCCCTCCACAAATCACGTTCCCCAATACCACCCCTGCACCCCCTCCCATCCCCTCCCCCTAAAGAACAACTCCCACAAAATGGTTACAGTCTATGTAAATGATGTTAGTTAAAAGTTCGCTCTGAACATTTCTGACGTCATTAAAAAAATCTAGCGAAGCTGAACAGGTGACTCAGATCGTCTTCCTGTAATTCTCTGACTGCTGACGTAGGCGTTAATGACACTTCCAAAGTTGCTATCTCTAGTGCCGCTCTCCAGTTCTAACTTTGCTTCACTCGCATGCCGTAATGTTAAACGTTTCCATCTATTATAACGTATCAATAAATCAGAGGTTAGAACAACAACTGGGAGAGAAGCGAGCCGTTGTGTCGCCCCATCTGCTCACTGGGTGAACAATAATAGCACTTGATAAATATGACACTCTAAAGTGATAATATGACACCCTATAGTGATAATATGACACTCTATAGTGATAATCCGATTTGGTTGAAGACGTTTATTATAAAAGCCGTGATAATATCACATAATGTTTGATAAACATCAAAATAGGATTGGGTAATTGTCTCCATTATTGTTCACACTTCAACTCAAGTGTCTCAGATTGAAAGAAAGGTTAGTGGCAGTGGGCGTCTTGGGATATATTACCTTTACTAGCGTATTTTTTGTTCATGTCAGGTTGACTACAGTTCATGTCACAACAGTTCATGTCAAGCCGACTATAGATCATGTCAAGTTGACTACAGATCATGTTACGCCGACTACAGTTCATGTCAAGCCGACTACAGCTCATGTCCTTTGTGTATTTCCTCTGAAAGCTTGACATTTGTCACCACATAACGTGTCCTAACCCTTCTCTATCCCAGCTGGCTCAAAGCAAATGAACTTCCTTCAAACATCCACGTTGTGATTGCGTCTCTCATCCCAACCTCATTGATATTTTTTTAATAAAATGTAAAAAAAAACGCGACTAATTTGAAATTTATTTGGTAAACAATATCTGCAGTCAGCTCTGATCCCATTGTTTTTTATCAATCGTCGCGAATAATCCAAAATGAAGATAAAGTAAATTTTTATAATTTCACGAAATAGAAAAATCCATTTGAACTAGAAACGAAAAATGCACAATAAGATACGTAATTGAAAACTAATCACAGAGAGAAGTAGTGGCATGGATACTCAAACTAGTGCTATCATTTACTGTGATCTTCATCGCGCAAACAAGTAATTGGTTGAATAGCAGTAATTGGATAGTTGATTGAAACGAAGAAGGAATTTGTGTATGTACGAAACTAAGCTCAAGTCACTGTCCTCCCTACATGCACGTTTCTAAGCAATGCTGGAGTGGAACTGTGTAATATACCATGCGCATTGCATTATTAGGTTTTATAAAAAGCTTTCCAACCACAAACAACATAACATGGAGTCACGTGAATGACCCGTGAGCAATATTGTGATCTTCTGGCTCAGCGTGAGCCTCTATATTATTTTGCTATCTGCCGATGTTTTGTCACAGCGATCTGAGAAGGATGGTAATATGTTATTATCTGTTATCTCTCGTGGAGTCTATATCTTTTAAAACATATCAAACTGGTAATATGATAAACTAACATTCAATATTCCAAATGGGTTTAGAATGACCCAGTGTTTGAGATGGAACTATTTATTTATGTAAATATGAATGCATTGTCATAATCACATTGTCAGAATCACATTGTCAAAATCAGGTAAAATGATTCTATTTATTATCAGCGATTCGTTTGACGTATCGGTTTAAATATCAAATAAGCAAAAATCTTTGGTAGAGAATAAAGTTAACGGTTTTCACAATACAGGCTCTGTCGACAGCGATAAGATGTTAGACTCCATTACGCTGCTCGTAGTTCTCAGCTTGTTATGGGACGGTTACAGACTCCATTCCACACTGGGTTTGCTCCCTGTCTTTAAGCGAGTTGCCAGTTTATTATTGTGGTACATTTGAGAATCTTCTGCCAAGGAGGGAATCGGTGTCTTTGCTATGAGATATGAAACTCTAACAACTCTGTCACTAAAAATCCTAGAGCAACTCATTCAGATAAGTAATCTAATCGACGTCTCTTGACCTAACACATTGGTTAATCACTACTGATCTTTGAAATATCAATCAATCAAAATCGTACAATCTCCCTGAGGAACATAGGTCTTTAACAGATATACTAAACATAGTCATCACACGTTGGCCTGTCTATACCTATTGACATTTTTTTGCTACATTATTTGGTAAACAGGCCATTCCAAATCCTGTTTAGTCGGTCTCTCAAGACTTACCTTGACGGGTTACAGTGTTACTTTTGTGTTCTCCTTTTTGAACCCGGGAACACTTCAACAAAATGTGGTGGTGTCATTAATTATCGTGTGCATTTTTACCACGTTGAAATAAGCAAACAATGTGATCAGCAGTTGTGAAAGGGATACATCCTGTGGTTAATTAAAATGTTGGTCGCGATTGAATATCGTTTGGCAAATTTTCCATACGTGGTATTGATATCTAAAGATTGGTAGTAATAAACCCATCTGGCGCTGTTAGCGACTAATGATATTTAATATGTTCTACTGATCAATAGCCGCAGGGTCGTGTTGTTTCTTCTTTATTTTAACAACAATTATTTCCCAAACGTAACAACTGATTGTTGGTTAGAGGCGGTGGTGACATTCAAAGTTATCCGACACGTTATGAATTCGGTCGGCTTAACGTGGTGGTGGCAACATTGCCGACCACCACGTTAAACCGACCGAATTCATAGTCGACTTTGCTGTCCGAAATCAGAGCTTACAGGATCTCTACAATTCCGACCTATGCTAATTATCGTAGGTCAGCGATGAGGTTGCTCGTGTAAACACGGCAACATTTCCATGAGTAGGACACATGCCCAGAAGTAAGGATAAACTTGGAACATGTCACTCGCAGTGTTGGTACCAGTCAGATGCGGACAAAACCGTTGGGTAGACCACCAGTGTGTTAAGCTCTCATACACTCCACTACAACATCCACTATAGGTCAGAAGGAAAGCTTTCTATTCACTGGACCTCCAGTGGCGATAGAGGTCGTGGGAGACGGCGGTGGAAGCCACCGTTGTAAAACCGCCGCCGAGGAATGGGCCATCAAATTATCAAGTAAATCATAGGTGGGTGTTTTGGGGATGAAGTCATTTATACACTTACCTTTGCTGTATGTGCACGTATTCAGAATGATGTCATTTATTCACTTACCTTTGCTATATGTATACGTATTCAGAATGATGTCATGTATACACTTACCTTTGCCATATGTGCTCGTATTCAGAATGATGTCATGTATACACTTACATTTGCTATATGTGCACGTAATCAGAATAAAGTCATGTATACATTTACCTTTGCTATATGTGCACTCATTCAGAATAAAGGCATGCATACACATACATTTGCTATAGGTTCGCTTGTTCAGGATGAAGTCATGAATGCATTTATTTTGCAATGCGCAACAATTTTAAGAAAAGAAAACACTCCTTCACTTACAAGGAACGCAACAAACAAATTAAAAACTGTCCTGTTGTTCGCTCTTTTGCAGCCTATGCCAACTGTGGCAATTTACAGGTGCTATAGTTGATGAGTAACAATGTATAAGGTGTTAATGATTGTTGAGAAGCCCGGTAAGAGCGTTTTATGTTTCTGTTCCGAGGTCAGAACAAGCCATCAGCAGCACTTGTTACATTGACAGGTAGGATACGTAGGGTGTTGTTAGGTTCGTCAACAGCGTTTAAGGCTTTTGTTTTATGTTCTCTGTCTTATGTTGAGAGATTATGTTTCTGTAATAATAAAATAATAATAGTAATAATAGTATTACAATAATAATAATAGTTGCATATATAAAGGGACGTAGGCAAAAGCATCAGACTTGTAATGTGAGTAGTGATCTCATATGAATCTAAAATCTAATCTTGATATGGCAGACTGCCGCCATTGGAGCGGACGTTGGAGATATCAGATTTGGTGTCATCGTACGTTCTGCTCTTCTGTTCGGTTTCTTTGAGCTTCAGTGATATTTTGCTCTGCGATCTGAGCACTTAGTGTGTTGTAAGCCATGCCAGGCGTATGGTTCAGTGCAAGCATCTTGTCGGAGGTGACATCAATGCTACAGCTTTTCAGTCATTTTCAAGGAGTCTAGCGTCTCTTCTGCCTCTCTGACGTGCGTCTGCTTGTTTAGTAATATGATAAACTGTCACATTTAACTTCTGGTTTGTTGAGGACATAGGCTAAATACTGTTTTCGTCACCCGTTCTTTCCTTGCGCCATCTTCTTGGGTTCATCTCACATGTAGACTTGGCTACTATATACTTTTTTGTGTACACTGTTCTCGACAAGAGCTTGTTCAGTCTTCTCATTTATTTCATTTCCAGCGGCTTAAAGCCGGGGAATATCTAGCTACGTTATTACATTGCTCGTTAGGGCGTGTTCTATCTATCTGTACTTTCTATGTTTAATATAAAGCTGTATGGTCAAAATATAAAACACAATTCTTGGTGTTTCTTTCTGGAACATTTTCATTCTTTTAACATAAAAATCAATGGTTCTCAACTATTTGTCTAGCATTCATTCTTTCAACATGGATATGCATATCATTGTCCTGCCCTCTCGCCTCTTATCTCATCAAATCAATTCGAAACTGGATTCCTTAAGGTAAGTTCCAAATAGTATGCATATCAAATTTAAAGTATGTTATTGTCTCTATATTAGTACATATGCACTTGCATAGTTATTCGTTTAGTGTTTTACACATTTAATAGCAACAGAAAATGTTGATGAGTTTTACAACTTGAATAAAAGTATTTAAAAAAAAATATTCATAATTCAATACTTGCATTATAAAACGAACACTACTTCGATAACCACAAAAACATCAATTAAGTGACAAGGTATTGTAATCCACTTTATACAAATAAAGATTCCAATCAATGACAGGTCTTAGGTTTTTTTTTATCCTGGCCAATTATTGGATTATTTGAGGAGTGTTTGAAAACGCAAATCATATGTCATTTTCAACGTCAAATAGACAGTACTTCGTTGCTTACTTTTCACATATAACAGAATTAAATAACTTATTATAATAAAATGTTGACAAGGAAGCAATGTCAAAAATATGTTTTTTTGCCACCTTTATGAAGGAGTTGCATATGAAGGGGTAACGTTGTGTGATTAATTTCTCATCAAACAGTCCTCTTGTTCTCAAATCAGTATTTTTCCAGAAATGGATCATGACAATCACTATGAGCTCTTCAAGCGACAATGTCAATAGACTTGGCAATAAATCGAACGCCTCATCAATGAGTTCAGTAAAAAGAATTGAAACGTTTGTTCAGTTTTTTTGTTAGGTGAAAGTGTGGGTCTGTAAAATGTGGATGTTTTAGGTCAGAGATGGCAAAATCCGGCCTGCGAGCAAGACGCGGTCAGCGAACCAGTTTTTACTGGCCCGCCAACCAGTTTTGGGCCGGTCTCTTATTATTGATTGAAAATTACTGTATACTCCGCTAAAGAAAATATTACAAAATAGCACAAACAGGCACCAGAAACAAAACCAAAAGGACCCGAAATGAACGATTACCATTTCCCCACTTCCCACAACATCACAATCTCTTCTCTCTCTCTCTCTCTTCTCTCTCTCTCTCTCTCTCTCTCTCTCTCTCTCTCTCTCTCTCATACACATTGACCTTTACTATATAGTGACGTTAACATCAAACTAATTTCAAATCTCTGATGATACACGAGGACAGGTGAAGACAGTGTCGGTATCTACTTGGAAATGAGAAACTGAAAGCAGTGACATATCTTTTCTGCGAACGGAAGTCCGTGAGATCAATTGATGGTGCTTGGTCTTTAGCATCGGTATGGAAAAGTAATGGTGGGAGTGGGGTGCATTTCTATAGGAAGGAGTTGAGGTGTACAGTTGGCCTTGTGAAGTGTGAAGTATAAAGCAGTCAGTGACACTTCTGGGCTTGTAGCTGTTGTGCACAGTTGGCTTTGAGAAGTGTGTTAAGTATAAAGCAGCCAGAAACACTTCTAGGCTTGTAGCTGTTGTGCACAGTTGGTTTTGAGAAGTGTGTTAAGTATAAAGCAGCCAGTAACACTTCTGCGCATGTAGCTGTTGTACACAGTTGGCCTTGTGAAGTGTGTTAAGTATAAAGCAGCCAGTAACACTTCTAGGCTTGTAGCTGTTGTACACAGTTGGCCTTGTGAAGTGTGTTAAGTATAAAGCAGCCAATAACACTTCTAGGTTTGTAGCTGTTGTACACAGTTGGCCTTGTGAAGTGTGTTAAGTATAAAGCAGCTAGTAACACTTCTAGGCTTGTAGCTGTTGTACACAGTTGGCCTTGTGAAGTGTGTTAAGTATAAAGCAGCCAATAACACTTCTAGGCTTGTAGCTGTTGTACACAGTTGGCCTTGTGAAGTGTGTTAAGTATAAAGCAGCAAGTCCCACTTCTGTGCTTGTAGCTGTTGTGCACAGTTGGCCTTGTGAAGTGTGTTAAGTATAAAGCAGCCAATGACACTTCTTGGCTTGTAGTTGAGCTGCACAGTTGGCCTTGTGAAGTGTGTTAAGTATAAAGCAGCCAATGACACTTCTGGGCTTGTAGTTGAGCTGCACAGCTGGCCTTGGGAAGTGTGTTAAGTATAAAGCAGTCAGTAACACTTCTAGGCTTGTAGTTGAGCTGCAAAGTTGGCCTTGTATAGTGTGTTAAGTATAAAGCAGCCAGTAACACTTCTGGTCTTGTGAAGTATGTTAAGTATAAAGCAGTCAGTAATACTTCTAGGCTTGTGAAGTGTTTTAAGTATAAAGCAGCCAGTAACACTTCTAGGCTTGTAGTTGAGCTTCACAGCTGGACGTCACCTTGTTAGCCATACTGTTGTTCTCGACAACAGGCCCGTTTTTAGGACGAAAAACGAGGGGGTCCGGTGAGGATCTTGGCCAGTATATCTCTCCTGACCCTGGATAACATTGTCTGATCAGTGTGCTTTGCCTGACCAGACGTTAGCCTCATCGTCCCTACCTTGAACTTAACATAAATAATTGGAGCTAATCGGAAACTTTAAGCACTCGTTATATTACATTTCTTCTTGAAAGCTATCGAACATTAGTGTCGAAAAGATGCAAGTGATTGTCTGCATCCATGAGATGACAGAGTCGTGAGATGACAGCCCCGCGTTTGACAAAATTCATAACTTAAATCGCTGGATCCAAAACCTTCCCTAGCGGCGTTAGAAGTGTTTTGAGGCTAGTACCTGACAATGGATAATTTAGTAAATGTCTTTCACTTGTTGAATTTTTATTTTCTCACTTGAAATTCAGATTTTTCATCCAACATAGCTGGTGCTCCATTTCACAGCACCAACATACATTAAACCACAAAAGATTTTCTGAATCAAAGAATTATTCAACAAATTCACAAATATCGGTGGTCTTTGTGGTTGTTTCAAAAACAAAAGAGAAACTCCTCTGTATATGCTCTCGAGTAAACATATCGTGTACATCCCAGCATTTGGAAACAAAATGTCAACTTGGGGAATTCATCTAGGTTGATCTCTTGCGTAACATCATCTTGATATAACCGCCTATGCCCCTGATTCTGCATTGAGCAGTACTCTTTCATCGAGAAACTGTGGCAAGTTTTTCCCAACACATTTCCTTTCCCAACACAATTCCTTTCCCAACACATTTCCTTTCCCAACACATTTCCTTTCCCAACACATTTCCTTTCCCAACACAATTCCCAAAACAATTCATAACACAATTTTAATTCCAACATAATTTCCTTCCCAGCACAATTCCCGTCTCAACACAGTTCCTTTCCCAACACAATTCCTTTCCCAACACAATTCCCTTCCAACACAATTCTCACAATTTTAAGAGAAGTTCGTTGGATCAAAGCTTACCCAATTAACGTAACTTAACTTAACATCTTTATACTGGTTTAGAAGACCCTGCAGAGTCTGTATACAACCAGTTACATTTACATCACATTGCTCTAAAATCTATGCGCATCCAGTTTATTCTTAAATGCATTAACTGTCCCTGCCTCCACTACCTCCCCTGGCAATGCATTCCAAGCAGACACCACTCTCTGACTTAAAAAATATTTCCTAATATCTAACCTGGACCTCTCTTTAATCAGCTTGTAGCTATGCCCTCGTGTTATTGTAGGTGGCTGTATTTTAAAAAACTTGTTATAGTCTAATTTATCGATTCCTCTGATCATCTTATAAACCTGTATTAAGTCACCACGAATTCTTCTCTCTTCGAGACACTGTAGGCCGGTTTGTATGTGGTGATCAGGTGGTTCCACGTTCTTAACAAAACAGAGTGATAGTGAAAGGCAATGTGGTCACACTACATTGGCGTGTTACGTCCTGCAAGTTTTGTACAATCTGTAGAACTGCAGTTTCTGGAATATTCTTTTTTCCAATAGTCGGTCGTGGTGGTCTTCTATCTGAGTCCCAATAGGAGAGGGAAATCCTAACTGGTTGAGAATCCATAAAGGGGTTGGGGGTATGGTTTGTAAACATGAAGAGAAGTGACCAACGTGCGATATTGCAGAGAAAAAAAATAAAATCATTGTCAAACAAACACCGCCTTGGAAAATTGAGAAACAAGGCGAACTAAAAAAAAGAAAAAAAACAATGTTAGTCAGGATCAGGTGAACTGATCATGACTCCACCTCCATTCCACGCACTTCTCACTGGTTACATGCTATTTCATTGTAGTCTAGCTAATTAGGGGTTCGATGTAATCCCCGTAGTAGTGAGCGACAAGTAGATTAAACAAATCATTATACAACAGCCAGGAAGACCCTGGACCACATTCATCAGCACGCTCGGGAGGTGGGGCAAACTACTGCAATCGTCAATTAACGCGGTTTTCAAGACTCTGGAAAACGTAAACATACTCATTATGGGTAGTCAACAATAACAGCAACAATAACAACAACAATAACAACAACAACAACAGCAACAACAACAACAACAATAACAGCAACAACAACAACAACAACAACAACAATAACAGCAACAACAACAACAACAATAACAGCAACAACAACGACAACAACAACAATAACAGCAACAACAACGACAACAACAACAACAACAATAACAGCAACAACAACAACAACAACAATAACAGCAACAACAACAACAATAACAGCAACAACAACAATAACAACAACAACAACAACTGCCAACCAAAGACAATTGCTTGACACTAAGTAGGATTCTCATATCTGAATGGCATAATGTACATCTTCAGTAGTTTCGAGTCTTCTACAATAATATCTCATGTCCGACAGCAGTTTTCTCTGTGCATCTACTCTTAATTTACAGCACCACTCAACAACAACAACAATGCATTCAAATAATAATAACAACACTTTCAGTGACTATTAGCTTTCAGTGCTACAACATAGCTTTACATATTCTAGCTATTTCAGTCGTTCAAGTATTAGCTTTCAGCGTTACAACATAGCCCTATACATTCTGGTTAATTCAGGCCTTCAAATATTAGCTTTCAGCATTACAACATAGCCTTACATATTCTAGTTATTTCAGCCGCTCAAGTATTAGCTTTCAGCATTACAACATAGCCTTACATATTCTGGTTATTTCAGCCGTTCAAGACAAGATTAAATGACGGGTCATAATACCAGTATACATGTCATTGGACAAGACGTGTTTGTAATGTTTGTCAGATGAAAGTGGCATATGTTCTCGGGTCCTGTTACAAGTATACGAAATGTGGATCCAGTATTCATAATTCGTCCTGTTTTTGTTGTGAATAACAGATGACGTGAAAGAGAAAAAACAGCAATAACACTTTTTCATATTATTTAAAGACTATTAAATACAAGCCGATATGCACAAACACATGTCTACCTATATAGACACGACTATATATACATACATATGCCTACATACTCATGCCTACATACCCATGCCTACATACCCCTGCCTGCATACCCATGCCCAAATACACATGCCTACATACACATGCCTACTTACAAATGCACTTGTGTGTGCACAAATGTACATGTACAAACATGCATACAGAGGAAATCCCACGCATAAATACTTGCCTACAAACAAACAAATGCACAAACATATGCTTGAATTCAATTTCACACGCACACAGCACACGTACAAATATTGCTACATGACCACATAAAATAACAAGTATATACATACACGCGCACACACACATACACATTGGAACATACAAGTGCATACACAAGACCGAACGTACACAAACACACACAATACATGCCTAAATGTAATCGCTAATGTGCCTAAACGCAATAACACACACACACACACACACACACATATACTTAGATACATACACGAACACATATACATATACCTTCACACAAATGTGCGCATACACACACAAACACAGACACACACACGCACACACCGCACGCCTCGCATAAACATGCCTACGTACAACCACAAAAGCACACTCATGTGCATAAAGACATATTTCTACACACACGCCAGAACACATGCATACACATATACACGCATGCATACCTACACGCACAAATACGTCCATAAACACATGTTTACCAACAGCCCAACACGTATACGCATGTCTACATTGACACACACTCGCAGAAACACAGGTATACACGCACATCCCCTTGCACAAACAGATGGATTCACGCACACCCGCACACATAAACACATGTCTATAAGAGAAGATGCACACACAAACACATGTCCCTACACAAACTCGCACGCACAAGCACATGTCTACGAGAATAACCACAAATATAAACACACATACGCGTAAACTCAAACGCACAAACTCATGCCTTTGCACAAACGCACAAAAACAAACACACATCACACAGACACACAAATAACCCAACACACAGAAGCCCAAAACATCAAAGCTAATGGATGGGATGCGACCATATTGTTTACTGGGTCATCTCAGTTTCCCTAGTCCAACCCAGGAAAACCGCACACACGTGAGACACTGATAAATTCTCGATCACCCACGTCCTCACTCTCTGTGTCGTTGTTCAGCTCGTACGGCTGTAACGTAGATCAAGGGACGTAAACACACCAGAGAATTCTATTTCTGATTGATCACGTCATTATATTTGTAGGATGCCCTAAATACCTTAGAATCGAACGTTATTTCATGTCTGGAATACGAAGAGAATTGTGAAAGGAATTGAGACTGAGGAGTCTGTAATGTTATTTCAACGATAAACTCCTCGCTGCGGTTACCTCTTGCATTCAGATAAGAGAAGCCAATGGGACATTCGATTTTGAAGTTCTGCAGTTTGGACAGTTTGTTTTTAGTTGTGTCATATGTAGGAGTTACAGAGTAATACATTACGTACTGGACAGAACAGTGTTATTTTTTGTGATCAAGACGCCATCCTATCAATTAACCCATCCATACACCCATCCTACATCCGCTTATCCACCCAGAAGTCCATACATTCATCGATGCGTCTATCACACCCATCTATCACACCCATCTATCATACTCATCTATTATATTCATCTATCATATCCATCTATCACACCCATCTATCACACCCATCTACCCCACCCATCTATCATACCCGTCTATCACACTCATCTATCACACCCATCTATCACACCCGTCTATCACACCCATCTATCACACCCATCTATCATACCCATCAATCATACGCATATATCTCTATCACACGCATCTATCATACCCATTTATCATACTCATCTATCACACCCATCTATCATACCATATATCATACCCATATCATACCCATCTATCATACCCATATCATACTCATCTATCATACTTGTATTTCATACCCATCTATCAAACCCATCTATCATACCAATCTATCATACCCATCTATCTTTCCCATCTATCATACCCATCTATCAAACCCATCTATCAAACGCATATATCATTCCCACCTATCATACCCATCTATCAAACCCATCTATCATACCCATCTATCAAACACATCTATCATATATCGGTTTTCAATCGTCATAGACACATATTCGTCAATACAACTAATCGTCCGCATTACATTAATCTACTTCTGTATCCTACTAAATGCTCATATAAATATCCTACTATTCATTCGTCTATACACCCAATTATCAATTTAATCTTTTTTCAATCCAACTATCAGCATATCTATCCATACAATTATTGGTTCCGAGTGGTTTGCCGGGGTCTATGTGTATGACAACGACAAGAATATCACCACTGCCACACAGAGAGCATGTCGTAGGAGGTGACTAACTGTGTGACATGGCATAACACCGGCAATGGTTAGGTGGTTTGTTAAAAGCAGCATAGATGGCGCCTAACAGGCTGCGGTTCTACTTTGGTCTAGTGTTTGAGTCTATTAGGATGGACTCTCACATCAGTTAACCGCCTTCCATAGGGGAATGATCAGCTGCTCGAGCCTAGCCGGCTATGCAGGAAATCCTCCTCCTGGCAACATCCAGCTAATATCAAAGATAGAATCTGCACAGGGGCTTAAGCGGGTGTAGAAGTACAGGTCGATTATCGATCTATTCATCGACAAATCCATCTGTACGTCTATATACTAATGTATCAACCTCATACCACACAACCAGTACAGCATATCATCCACAGTATATCTATCTATAAATCCACCCATGTATTCATCAATCCAAAGTTCTATCCACAAATAAAATCATATAACCCCCAACCATCTATCCATCAACCCATCGATGAATCTATCAAGGCATCTATTCACCGAGCAACTAAATAATTTATCCATATCCGCGTTCCCATGCATCACTAGATTCATCGAGTCATATTCATCTATAAATCAATGATTGCATCTATCAACCGACATATCCATCAATCAACTCAACCAACGATATCGTTCAATCCATCCATCTATCGACCGATTTATCCAGCAATTCACACAACCATTCATCCGTCCTTAGTGTTTCCCGACGAATAGTAAGCCGTCATAAACAAAGGCATGGTGTGAGACTCGTATTATCTTCTGCTCCCATCTCTTGAGCTCAGAAAGCCTCAAACCTTCAACTGCACATCTCCTGGTTTCTGCAAGCCTCGAACATTCAACTCCCGTGTGGTACCGGGAAAATGACCTTTGAGCATTTGCTGCAAAACTGCCCGACATACGAGGATCAGAGAGAGCAGATGTGGCCATCACCAGTGGCAACACTAGACAAGCTCTATGGCAGTGTCGACAGCCTCAGGATGACCGCCGCTTTTTTCGAAAAAAATAATGGTTACTGTCTGACTGCGTACGAAGAAGAAAAACCTTCAACTGCCCATCTAATAACAATGCTGTCTATATATGCCAACCATCTCCTAAAGCATGCTTTACTAATTATATTTTTTTCTATTTAACTGGAAGCAGCATTATATATTAACTGCGTGATGCATACTGGCCTTGAATAGCAGTTATTTAAATACATAAATTAACTTACTTAGTCGCTCCTCTTCTACCGTGAGGTGTAGAGGTTTTCCAGAGAGAACGCCGCACTGCTCTATCCGCTGTATTTTTCATGGCCTCATTCCAATCGAGTCCTCGATCACTTAGGGACTTTCGTATTTAATAAATTAACATAACCAGTTAAACAAGAAATGTGTTTTGGGCGGGACTTATGAAAAAGTAAAAAATGAAAGTAACTAATGAAAGATATGCAAAACAGAGGCTAAGATAGATAAAAACGTTACATTAAATACAATTCTAGAGCGATTTGTGAAGCTTTCAGTAAGGCTAGCATCTCGTTAAAAGGTGATTGACTCTGAAATTGAATACACTGTGTCTTCCAGATCTAACAGTTTGTAAATTAACAAATTTGGCAAGCCAAGTCAATAGTTTATAGGAGCCACCCACACTCGCAGATTTAATTATCTTATCAATAATTACATCATCGCCGGCGCAAGTAGAATATAACACGTGTCCAGAAAAAAAGTGATGACAATTGTATTTTTGTAGAAGTGGATCTCAGAGTTATTCAATAAACGCGCAATAAAGACTTTCCTTCCACAATTTTCAAACTCTACGTAAATGGACGGAGGAGACATCAGTTATGAACACGCCAGGTTTGAGTTTCTTCATATCAATATCAGCTGCATGTTTACTTGCATCCATGACAATACAATACCCTTTCTTAGTCCAGACTATAACAACTTGCTGTTCCTAATCATATTTTATTGAATCTTATTGAATCTCCAGCAGAATGTTCTCCATGTATTCCATTTTGGATATTAGTTCTGGACCTGTCTCACAAACACAGGTGGTTACTAACAGTTATTTGGTCTATGTGAATCGTAATGTGTCCATTCTAATGAGTTATTGGGTCTTGGAAACATAGAGGAGCTTTGGTCCATAGTTACACTACGATTCTAATTCAATATCCGATTCCTCAGAATGTACAATAAGCTGCTGTTAGAAGTAATCGATCTACTTTCAAACATAAAAAAAAACAAACTGTAATTTCGTCATTGAATTACAACGGACAAGTGCAAAGGTTAAGCACGAGGGGATTTACGTGGCTGGGGAATAACGATCACGTGACCCATAATTTGTCACGAATTTTGTCAACTAAATTGCTTTTTTATTTTACCCACGATAAAAATAAATTAAACCTTATTAGAGTTCTTCTTCTTCTTCTGCGTACGCAGTCAGACAGTAACCATTATTTTTTCGAAAAAAGCGGCGGTCATCCTGAGGCTGTCGCCACTGCCATAGAGCTTGTCTTGCAGTTCCACTGGTAATGGCCACATCTGCTCTCTCTGATCCTCGTATGTCGGGCAGTTCTGCAGCAGATGTTCAGCGGTCATTTTACCAGTACCGCACGGGCATTCGTCGGTACACCCTATCTTCAATTTGTTGAATAGGTGGTACCTCAGTCTATTGTGGCCAGTGCGAAGTCTGAAGACAACGACCTGCTCTCTTCGGTTCAACTGGTAATGGGCATCGTTTTTGGTGTAACCAGTATGTTCGGTTTCCCATTTGGTCATGTATCTGGCTTTGATAAGCCGTTTTGACTCTTCGTACGTCATACTGGTATCTGTTTGTGGTAGTCTTGCACCTTCTTTTGCCAGTCTGTCTGCCTCCTCGTTGCCTTGGATGTTGCAGTGTGATGGGACCCACTGTACCACTACCCTTTTTGGTGCGGACTGCTGGCACAGTTTGCAGAGTGCTGCTCTTAAGTCATTAAGCTCAGTGTTTTTCTGGCTTTTTAGCGCTGTGACTACGGCGAGAGCATCTGTCAGCAGGACTATATGGCTTTCATTTTCACTGTGTGTCACCATTTCTTCCACTGCCGCCCTCAGTGCCTCTGCCTCCGTTCTGAAATTGCTTGTGTACTTACCAGTAGCGAATGACAGTGTTATTTTTCTGCCATTTGGTAGGTTCAGGAATGCTCCCGCCCCTCCGTTCTGTGTTGTGTTTGTTACAGAACCGTCGGTGTATGCATGGGTCCAGTCCATGCTTGGGTAGCTTTTCGTTATGAAGCTTAAGCTTAGGGTAGTATCTCTCCTTTCTTTTTCAGTCTGGCAGTTTTTGTTTGCAATACCTGGTTTATTTTCTACCACCTCTGGAAATATATCCTGCCTCCAGGTAGGTTTTCGTACAGTAGTGATGGGTTTTGGTGTTGTTAGTGCGTTTATGGGATCTTCGTGCATCTTTGCTTTGGCTATTTCTGCAAAGTTTCTCCGCTTTAGTTTCCCATTTCCCAAATTGTTTAGTCTCTGGTGCATTGGATGGTCGGTCAGTCTTCGGAGTTTCTCGTACTGCAGCTGGGCTCTGCAGTCTCTTCTATCGGTCATGGATTGCAGTTTTGTAATCTTTTCAAGTTCTACAATTGGCGTTGACTTCATGCTACCTGTCATAATTCTCATGGCTTGGTTTTGAAGTTTGTTAACTTTATCGAAGTTCGCCTTCGCTGCTGTTGTCCATGCCGTAATGCCATACTCGAGAACTGGTCTCACTCTTCCAGTGTACAGTTTCTTTAGTATGCCTTCGTCTGCTCCCCAGCTTGTGCCAGCAAGTTTCCTCATGATTGCCATTCTTTCTCTGGCTTTCATTCGGTTTCTCTCAATCTGACTTTTCCATGTCATGCGCCGATCAAATGTGACTCCCAGATAGGTTGGGTTGTCGTTTGGCTGTAGGAATTTGCCATTTAGATTTAATTTGGTACTTTGGGGTTTTAATGAAAGCGAGAATATTGTGCATGTGGTGTTCTCCTCGTTTATTTTGACCAGCCATGAGTTCGCCCACTCTTCCAGCGATGTTAGGGCCGTCTGCATCCGATTTCTTGCTATGGTGAGATTCTTTTCAGAGGTCCACATAGCCAGATCGTCTGCAAACATTGAGCTATGGACTCTTCTTGGTATATTCTCTATAATATCGTTTATATATACTAGGAAGAGTGTGGGTGACAGTACTCTCCCTTGGGGTACTCCCTGCTCGAGTGTCACCTTTTTGCTCATCTGCCCTTGTACTTGGACTCTGGCCGTTCTTTGTTTGAGGTAGTGGTTGATCCACTTGTACATCTTCCCACAAATATCACTTCTTCTTAGCTTGACTCTAAGTCCATCTTTCCAGACTTTGTCAAATGCCTTTTCCAGATCCACCCAAACAGCTACTGTGTGTTTCTGTGCCTGGTAGGCATCTTCTATCTCCTGGGCTATGAGGATGACCTGGTCCTCAGTGGATCTGTGCTGTCTAAAGCCGGCTTGCTCTAGAATTAGTATTCGTTTTTCTTCCAGAGGCCACATCAGTCTGGTGTTTATCATCCGTTCCATCAGCTCTTATTAGAGTTAAAATACGTGTTTCCTGTTTACGAGAGTGTCAGGGATTCAAGAGGTCAGTGATTTAGTGTCAGAGGTCACAGTGTTAGGGATTCCGCAAGTATCTCGAAAGGATCACAGGTATCCCAGCCATCACCTCGAACCATTTAAAGTTAACAGAAGCTTGGTAATTAAAACATATAATTGAAACTTCGCAGGAAGCAAGGAGGTGCGCCAGAAGTAATGACAGACGACAGAGGTTAGTTGTAGCGGTCACCTCAGACACAGCCCACTTGGTTCAGATAGGAGTAAGTTGTAGAGGTCACCTCAGACAGCCGACCTGGTTCAGATAGGAGTTAGTTGCAGCGGTCACCTCGGACACAGCCGGTCTGGTTTAGATAGAGGTTAGCATTAGCAGTCACCTCAAACACAGCCGACCTGGTTCAGACATAGGTTAGTTGTAGCGGTCATTTCGAAAAAAGCCAGTCTGTTTCCTAAATGTAACTTTTCATTGTCTGGAAATCAGGTCTATGAAAAGTTAGCTGCTCAGAAAGTTATTATCAACGCGTATTATCCTTCGATGCGGAGATGGCACTTGAACTGAACTGAACGATTATCCACAGTATTTTACGTTTACTCTACATGTTGGACAGGTGTCCATGCCATGTTGAACTTGGAAATTATTCCTTAGACTTTCAATTTTCTGAAATATTATTTGCTCTGGCTGCAACAGTAGGTAGCACGTGAATGAAAGCAAACAACACAACAAAACATGAAAAAGAAACAAGTACTTCAGCAGACTAGACAAATAATGATATTCCAAACCAACAAAATCTGACTTGTCAACAGTCGTTGACAGCGATAATGACCGAGAGATGGAAGGTAGACTACCCGGAAGAGAGGTATTCTACTGATGTCAGGAAGAAATCTGAGAGGTATTCTACTGAAGAAATCTAAGAGGTGATTAGATACAGTGCTTCTCTCACCATTATTGTACCACATCGTTGTGATCGAGTTAACTCTACTATTCGAATGTATAATAAACTTGAGCAGTTCTTTCTCATGTGATTAGCATGGATGTAGCTTACTGGCATTTCACGGCAAAGATACGCGGTTCAACTCTCGATATCTACACGTTATGTCGACACAGTTGTAAATATGTACATAACTATCAATTAGGGAAGAAACGTTAACGAGGAAGGAAACTTATCACACCGCAACATGAACAAACCGTGGACATGTACAATAAAGTCATTAACACTTCATTATCAACAGCAGTGACTGTCATGTACTACCTTTACTTTAACCTTTACTCTTTCAAAATGGTAATCGAATAGCTATATATCAATTCACATACCTTGGCTGCATCTTCAATGAAAAGCGCAATCTAGACCCAGAAATTGACAGTCGAATTGGTACATCTGCTGCCATTACTACTCTTAGCACGGCGCAGGTTTGGGAACATTTGTTCTCATGATCCTAAATGATAGCGAACCTTAGGCAGCCTACGACAAACAAGACCACAGGCTGCAATCGATGGCGCCTGCAGGTAATGTTTGGTATTTTATAGAGGGACAGAGTGACACATTCAGAGGTGCACTCTCGTCAGTGTCTCAGGCATGTGCACTCTCGTCAGTGTCTCAGGTATGTACACTCTCGTCCGTGTCTCATGCATGTGCACGCTCGCCCGTGTCTCAGGCATGTGCACTCTCGTCTGTGTCTCAGGCATGTGCACTCTCGTCAGTGTCTCAGGCATGTGCACTCTCGTCAGTGTCTCAGGCAGGTGCACTCTCGTCCGTGTCTCATGCATGTGCACGCTCGCCCGTGTCTCAGGCGTGTGCACTCTTGTCCATGTCTCAGGAATGGGCACTCTCGTCCGTGTCTCAGACATGTGCACTCACGCCCGTGTCTCAGGCAGGTGCACTCTCGTCCATGTCTCAGGCAGGTGCACTCTCGTCCATATCTCAGGCAGGTGCACTCTTGTCTGTGTCTCAGGCATGTGCACTCTCCGTAGGCATAGAGGTCATGTTTGTTGAATGGTAGATGGTCGCATCCTCAAAGATATTCTCCACAAACAAGACGATATTGAGACACGGAGAAATGAAACGACAACTCCATATGAAAACCAAGAACATGCAGCAAGACAACAAGTAAACAACAACTACACAAAGCAAAACAACATGCAAAACTACAACAATAAAGAAGAACAAAAATATAAAACCAGGCGCAAAAAAGCAACACATCAAGAAAACAGAATACAGAAAAACAAAACAACAAAAAAGTAAAATTAACAAAACACAAAACAACAGGAACAAAATAAGACGTTACAATAACATGAAGCCTACATCAAAAGGGAAGAAAATGACCTTTCCATCTATCTTCAGTTTTATTGTCTAATTTTGAGAAATCGAGTGATTCAATCTTCTTCTGTACAAGAGTATGATATCTATTTCGTTCACACATCGTCAACTCCGCACTCTGCAGCTTTCAGGTCTGCGTGAGTAACACATGAGTTGATTTGATGTTGCATGCCCATAATGACTAACTTTACTCTATTGTGCTCCCTGAAAGGTGCGTTAGTTGACTGGTTGCAGTAGCTTTCCTCACATCCCCAGTGTGCTAATCAAGGTGGAGCCGTATCCCTCAGGCGTTCTACTATGCTTGGCGTGTTGCTCGCTACTACAGTGATCACGTCAAATCCTACCTCCTTATCAAATCAAGCCCGTCGCTCCTCTCGGTGCATAAGCCATTGATAACGCCCTGCCAGCCTGCGCCGTCATGGCCTGCGCTTTCTGCCTCTCTCCAGATGTAATCATGTCAACTTAGTTCCTTTTCACATTCTCTTCTCTTTGAATTTATATATATATAGTTTTAGTTTTTGTCCATCACAAGTGATGAAGACCACTCTCTTTGTTCAGCCGTGTGGACAGTCGTATCTCATGCTGTGTCCGCTGAAATGGGTGACTTGCGCGGAGATTTGGATTAAAGTGAGGAAGAAACTGCGCCTTTTGTCAACCTCACGCACAGAGCCTAAGCTACCTTTTTCCAGTGGCAAGACATTCATCGAGACGACTGGAGATAGCATAGGATGCAGATTTTGCCTCAGGGTTACCACCGAAGCCTTTCCGTAAACATGTAACCCACAGGGTAGAAAGGTGGGAAGGCATCTAACGCAGTTTGTGTGCCTTTTCGATAACCACGAGAGCTCGTATGGACAACACTCAGCGTGTGAGTGAGTCTGGCATCTCTCCCCAGCTGTATTCAGTTCATCATAGTAGCATCTAAAATTCCCAAACGCCATATTCGTGAAGGTGAACCGGCAGAACTAACCCGTGAGATACGACACAGGTATAACTAGTTTAAGCGTAGCGCCAATTAGCCGGCGTCCAGACCAGGATAAACGGATGGAAGAAATCACAAAAAAGAACGAAATAACAAGTCCAGACAGAAAACAACTCCACGTATCCGTGAACACAAATGTAAGTCGTCGACTAGTGTGAATTCCAGGCAAATCCGTGGTCTGGCGGCATCCATAATGATCCAAAACAGTAGAGAAATGTAGACTCGCAGCCAGTTACGGCGCCATCTTATATATATCTTCTCTTGAGGATTCCATGCAAGAGCATGTCTGGCTATGTTAAACTGCGCCTTCTACAGAGTATGTCCTTTCCAACCATATTTTCTTCGCTAAATTTGTTGTTCAAGTGGATGTTGTTCCAGTGGATGCTGTTAAATCCTTTTTCATAGTACTTCATTTCACACCATTTCTTGCCCCGTTATGCATATTATCCATCGTAGACATCTGTTAATGAAGACCTGGATTCTTTGTCGTATGACCTTGGTCGTTCTCCATGTCTCCGCTCCATACAACACCACTGACTGACACTGGCGTTGAATATTCGAACGTCATTCTCCATTAGTTATTTTGTGTCAGGAACCTCCCTCTCGCCTGTCCCATTCTTATCCTTACATCTACATTTGTACCTCCTCATGTGTCTATTGTGCAGCCCAAATATGTAACAGTATCTACTTCTTCCAAGTACCCTCCCTCCACCATGAACTGTTTTTGTGCTGGTAATGTTGAGTATAAAGAGCTTGGTTTTCTTTATGTTGATATTCAGTTCCAATTTGGCTGATTGTTCTTTCCCCGTATCAAGTTTCTCTTGCATTTGGCTATGAATGTGTGACAAAATTACCAAATTATCTGCGTAGTCCAGGTCCTCTATTTGTGACAATAGTGTCTACTTGATACAGTTCAATTTCCTTCGATTGATGTCTTCATTTTCCAATCTAAAGCCAACAAGAAGAGGTCACGTGAGAGCAGACCGCCTTGTCTCACCTATGTTTGCACCCCAAAGCTGCCAGTCATTGCTCCTTCATAAACCAATGTACTACCTGTATCTTTGTACATATTCTGGATGAGGTTTGTGAATTTCTCTGGTATGCCATATTGTCTCAACAGTTACCAAAGCGTACTGTGATTCACACTGTCAATGGCCTTTTAATAGTCTATTAAATTTGCGTATAGGGATGACTACCATTCAATACTCTGTTCTACTATAATGCGTAGCGTAGCTATTTGATCTGTGCGTGATCATTCCTAGCGTAATCATGCATGTTCCTTTCTGAATTGTGTGTCTACTTTCGTTGTTAATCTGTCCAAGATGATTCTGTTGAATATCTTGCATGGCACTGACAGCAATGCAATCCCCCTATATTTTCTGCAATCTGACAGGTCTCCCTTCTTATGCAGTTTAATCAGATGTCCTTTCCATTCTGTTGGCACTCTCTGTTGTTCCCAAATCTTCTAGAATAATCTCTGCAATGTAAAAGTGGACATCTATATCTGCAATTATGGCTTCTGCTACTTATTCCATCTGGTCCAGCCGCTTTCCCTTTCTTGAGATTGGAGATGGTCCTTTAGATGTATATCTTACTTGGTGGGTTGCAGACCAAGTTCAGGGTCTTCTCTGCTGGTAGGACGTTTGGTTGTTTCTTGTGGTGGAAGTCTGTTTAGACTTTCTTTGAAATACTCAACCCATCGTTTCTGTTGTTCCTCCAATGATGCCAAAATCGTGCATTTTCTTTCTTTGGTTGATTTGTCTGTCTGTACATATCTTTTTGCCATTTCTCTGTTAATGAGTAGATATCTCTCATATTTACTCTCTCTGCTGCCTCTTCTGCCTCTTCTGCCTGTCAACTTGTCAATACATTCCCCTTCCTTTTTTCTTGTACACATCTTGACCCCTTTGTAACAGTATCATTTCTCTGTCATTCTGTTTTAGGGACTTGGGTTCGGAAATGGATAGGTATAGCTTTCTTCTTTTTCCTTTCCTCTATTTTAAGCAATGTCTCTGTTATGTCTCTGTTCTCTCGTCCTACAGTTTCTTCACGTGTCTTATTACACATCTCTTTAGCCTGTTCCCACAAACTATTAATATCCATCTCGTCTTTCTCATATATATCTTGTAGAACTTGGTATCTGTTATTAAATTTAATGCACATTTGTCTTGTTTTCTTGGTCTTGTAAGTAAGACGTCTTGCCACTGGCAAAAGCTAGCTTAGGCTCTGTAAGTGAGGTTTACAAAAGGCGCAGTTTCTTCCTCACTTTAATCCAAATAACCGCGCAAGTCACCCATTTCAGCGGACACAGCAAGAGATACGACTGTCCACACGGCTGAACAAAGAGAGTGGTCTTCATCACTTGTGATGGACAACTATTAAGTAAGACGTGCACGTTATTTTTTGTTGTTCTTGCGCCCTATAATAGGTATTTTTGTAATTTGAGTTGCGAGATCCCCAGCAACATGGGGTGGTCTGAAGCAACATATGCGTCACGCTTTACTCTTACATCTTGTAGCGAACTTCTGAACGCTTGACTGACACAGATGGAGTCAATCGGGTTGTCAGTCTCGTAGTCTAGTGATCTCCATGGGACCGTGTGCAACTTTTTACGTGGAAACATGCTTCCTTCAATTACCATTTTAGAAGCGCACTTAGCTTTTCAAACATTTCTCCATTTTAGAAGCGCACTTAGCTTTTCAAACATTTCTCCATTTAGTTTATCTATCTCATTCTTTGTCTTCCCATAATATGTTCGTAACCCAGGTTGCCTGCTCCCACCTTAGCTGCCACCTAGTTAGCCAGAAATAAAACAGCCTGTGTCCAGAGAGAATTGCATGTAAGTGAGGTGATGTTTTTGGTCAGTATATTTCGCCTGACGAGGGATACAATTGTCCGATCAGTATGTTCTGCATGACCAGACGTTAGTCTTCTCTTTCCTAACACAAAAGCTGGAAAGTATTTTATATTAGAAGTGCTTGAATCACACAGTTAATCACCTCTGTCAATAAAGTATAGGCAGACTTATTATCTTCGATGTCATTTTCTGAACTCTGTCGGAATTATGTCTGGAGTCTGAAACCAGTTTGCCAGTGATTGCTTCCAAGTCACAAATTGAACCAGAATGTATTTAGACTTGAGGAGAGAAGGAGGAGTGGGGGTGGGGGGGGGTGGGGGGAGTCATTCTTTCTAAAACATGCATTGATCTAGAATGTAGACTGATTTGAGGAAAAAGGGGTGAGGTGGGGGGAGTCATTCTTTCTAAAACATGCATTGATCTAGAATGTAGACTCACGAGGAAAAAGGGGTGGTGGGTTGAGGGAACGGGAGGCCGTAATTGTAACTAAGACACAGATTGACCTAGCATGTAGTCTGACTTGAGGGAGGGAGCAGTGATTGTTACTATAACACAGACTGAACTAGTATGTAGTCTGAATTGAAAAGGGGGGGGGGGGAGGGGAAGTGATTGTTATTATAACATACATTGAGCTAACATGTAGTCTGACTTGAGGGAGGGAGCGGGGGAGTGATTGTTACTGAAACACAGATTGAGCTTCAGAATGCAGTCTGACCTGAGCAGTGATTTGATCTAGAACACCGTGATCTATAACAAGATGAATGTAGCCTGAATGTAGTAGCCTGAATTTAGTAGCCTGAATGTCGTAGCGTGAATGTAGCATTAATGTAGTAGCCTGAATGCAGTAGCCTGGATGTAGTAGTCTGAATGTTGTCGCCTGAATGTAGCATTAATGTAGTAGCCTGAATGCAGTAGCCTGAATGTAGTAGCCTGAATGTAGTAGCCTGAATGTAGCATTAATGTAGTAGCCTGAATGTAGCATTAATATAGTAGCCTGAATGTACCATTAATGTAGTAGCCTGAATGTAGCATTAATATAGTAGCCTGAATGTACCATTAATGTAGTAGCCTGAATGTAGCATTAATATAGTAGCCTGAATGTACCATTAATATAGTAGCCTGAATGCAGTAGCCTGAATGTAGTAGCCTGAATGTAGTAGCCTGAATGTAGCATTAATGTAGTAGCCTGAATGTAGCATTAATATAGTAGCCTGAATGTACCATTAATGTAGTAGCCTGAATGTAGCATTAATATAGTAGCCTGAATGTAGCATTAATATAGTAGCCTGAATGTACCATTAATGTAGTAGCCTGAATGTAGACGAACACAGGAGGCTGGCCATCAATGCAATAATACATTACCGATCACAACATAAACATGCTGGATTAGGATTCTGTAAACATCAACGTCTGTTCCTGTGATAAGTAAACTCATTTAAAATGTGAATTCGGTTGACCTGGACAAACAGGCGTAAAACACACACACACATACTCACAGCCATACACGTACTCACGAGCGTACATATACCTACACACTCGCACACACATGCTCACGCCATACTCCGCACGCACGCACTCACACATACCAACGCTTGCACACACTCTCTCACACACACTCATACGCACCCCCACCTACACACACCACGCATTGCTTTTTTTTTTTTTTTTTGCTTAGATGTTTGCCTCACTAGTTTCTACTGGCGGAGGCGCGCCATTTTCCACCCCAGACCGTAGTCAATTGGGCGATATCAGGACGCATAAACCAGTGCTTGGATGCATGTGTGCATCTGTATGTACCTATGCTAGGTTTGTGCGCCCTCAGAAGCTAGCCCAACCAAAGTGCAATGGAAGGGCTTTACCACGAGGGCGCGTGTGAAAGTTGTGCAAGGGTGTGACTGTGGGATAGAGTCAAATGAAACAGAAGGGGAAGAGTGGCCCTAAAAGTATGATCTTTTTGACCACCACGCATTGCTAACTTAGACACACTATTTATAAATGAGAGATGCCAACCTGTAATGACTATCAGAAAATACACGCTATTCGAGGAACATGCAAATCTCGTGACAAGCTATTCTGTTGAAGACCATAAGTAACAATTAGAAACGATGTGGAAGTGAATCTAGGGTGATACGTGAACAAATAGTGGGCTTGCTAGATTCCATATAGACACGTTTTAAAAGAAGAATTTCAAATTGAGTTAGCAGTAAATGGACTATTGAATGGATGAGAAAGGAAGTCAATGACACGGACAGCTATTATGCGTAGAGTCAGATTCAGAGTCAGTTCACATGTCTGGAGTATTCAATGTGATTACTGGTGTATGCGACCATGTCTCTACTGACTGTATGTGACTAGTGCTATTTATCAATCCTGCACATACGTGAACGCATATCCCAAGAAGCCATTAACAGTGTGATCTAATCCGCCCAGGGTAGAACACTCTACAACCCATGGGTGTATATTCCTTGGTTCACACAGACTAAAAGCCTGCATTGTGTTTAGTAGTCTTATGTATTTGTAAGAGAGCTCCAGAAACAATTCGCCTAATATTACCCGGGATAGAAAAGAGTGAATGAATTGTCTACCAAGGATCGAAGGACAGGAGAATCATTATTTCGTTTTGGTGGAAATTCGGTGGTTGATGTTAGTAGCACCGCCCACAACCCAGAAACGCAGGTGTTCGGATTCAATTAACGGTAAGGTCCTACGCCTCTGGCAAGTAAACTTATTTAAACATTCGTGCTGATGTGGAATGTATTGAAACGTTAGGTACAAAACACAGAATAACGCACTTCGCTTAGCAAACATGGCGGACGAGAAATACATATTTCCTCTGACGTTGTGAAGTAACATTGTTCAACTGGGAAATTCTTCGTCTGGCTCCCGCTTACGAACAGTGATCGTCGCTGCTACATTATGTTCTATTCAATCGATCAATCAGTCAATCAATCAATCAAAACCCATCGCTACCCTCGGTGCAAAAACCATTACTTACACCTTGCCATCATATAGGTCATGTGCTACTCTTTCTGCCTTTCTCCGAGTGTTCAGTTCAGTTCAAGTGCCATCTCCGTATCTAAAGTTGGCTGCAATGGATCTCCAGTGTACTATATCTCTTGTCACAACGGTGCAATCTGACAGGCTTTTTCCAGTTGTTTTTTCTCTGGACGTTTTCCGCCCACTTTTAACGTCTGTCTCTTGCACGACTGCCTTTCGCTCTGCCGTCTAGTATTGATATATCTCAAGGTGTAAAGGATATTTAATCTTAGTTCCCTTTCACATTATATTCTCCATTCATATTTAGAACCATCTCTTTTTCTCTGCTCCTGTGAAGTCCATGCGAGAGCCTGCCTAGCTATGATGGACGGTGTCTACCACAATATAGAACCCCATTGTTTTCTCGGAATTTGTTATTCGAGTGGCTTTTATTGGCTCCTTTCCAACAGTTCTTCATTCCTCACCACGTCATGCAACATTATGCCCATTATCCTTCGAATACATCTCAGTATGTTCTAGCTGCTCTCTTGACAAACTTGTTCACAGAACTTCGGCTTGATCATATCAGCTGATTGTTTTGGACAAGAGCATCATAGTGACCACAGTGTTGAGCTCGCAGTGGAGGGGCAATAATGGCTGCAGATTAAAGCTGGCAAGTCTGGTATTAAAACATGCCAATAGTAAATGAACAACATGGCGGGAAAATCCGGTAAGTGACCAAGACACACTAAATTAACATGTTGAATATATGTGGCATTTTCCCTTGAGTATATGTGGCACTGTCCCTTGAATATATGTGGAACTTTCCCTTTATATTTGGCACTGTCCCTTGAATATATGTGGAACTTTCCCTCTATATGTGGCACTGTCCCTTGAATATATGTGGAACTTTCCCTCTATATGTGGCACTGTCCCTTGAATATATGTGGAACTTTCCCTTTATATATGGCACTGTGTCTTGAATATATGTGGAACTTTCCCTTTATATGTGGCACTGTCCCTTGAATATATGTGGAACTTTCCCTTTATATGTGGCACTGTCCCTTGAATATATGTGGAACTTTCCCTCTATATGTGGCACTGTCCCTTGAATATATGTGGAACTTTCCCTCTATATGTGGAACTGTCCCTTGAATATATGTGGAACTTTCCCTTTATATGTGGAACTGTCCCTTGAATATATGTGGAACTTTCCCTTTATATGTGGCCCTATGTCTTGAATATATGTGGAACTTTCCCTTTATATGTGGCACTGTGTCTTGAATATATGTGGAACTTTCCCTTTATATGTGGCACTGTCCCTTGAATATATGTGGAACTTTCCCTTTATATTTGGCACTGTCCCTTGAATATATGTGGAACTTTCCCTCTATATGTGGCACTGTCCCTTGAATATATGTGGAACTTTCCCTCTATATGTGGCACTGTCCCTTGAATATATGTGGAACTTTCCCTTTATATATGGCACTGTGTCTTAAATATATGTGGAACTTTCCCTTTATATGTGGCACTGTCCCTTGAATATATGTGGAACTTTCCCTTTATATGTGGCACTGTCCCTTGAATATATGTGGAACTTTCCCTCTATATGTGGCACTGTCCCTTGAATATATGTGGAACTTTCCCTCTATATGTGGAACTGTCCCTTGAATATATGTGGAACTTTCCCTTTATATGTGGAACTGTCCCTTGAATATATGTGGAACTTTCCCTTTATATGTGGCCCTACGTCTTGAATATATGTGGAACTTTCCCTTTATATGTGGCACTGTGTCTTGAATATATGTGGAACTTTCCCTTTATATGTGGCACTGTCCCTTGAATATATGTGGAACTTTCCCTTTGTATGTGGCACTGTGTCTTGAATATATGTGGACCTTTCCCTTTACTATATATATATATGTCATTTTCCTTGACTATGTGTGGCACTGTCTCTTGAATATGTGTGGAACTTTTCCTTGAGTATATGTGCACTGTGTCTTGAATATATGTGGCACTTTTCCTTTAGTATAGGTGTCACTGTCCCTTGAAAATATGTGGTACTATACCTTGAATATAGGTGGCTCTGACCCTTGAATACATGAGAAACTGTCTGTTGAAAACATGTGGCACTGTCCCTTGAATACAAATGGTACTGTCCCTTGAATATATGGGGCACTATCCCTTGAATATGCAATATGAAGGTCAAGTTTCAGAATAACATGTTATTTTAATGTACCATAGTGGCTAGAGGTCTAGTGTAATGTGAATATCAGAATGGTTTCTTCGGTACGAAGAGTAACTTGGTCACAGTTCCGCTTCTCTCCTGACAAGAAGGCTGTGTCATGTCCAGTATATACATTCTTAAGATTAATTGCATTTGAGGAACTCAAAAGGATAAGAACTAAACTTAACTTAACTTAACTTCACATCTTTATACTGGTTTAGAAGACTTTATATAGTCTCTATACAACCAGCTTCGTTTACATCACCTTGCTCTAAAAGCTATGCGCATCCAATTTATTCTAAAAATGAATTAACTTTCCCTGCGTCCACTAACTTCCGTGGCACAGAATTCCAAGCATTCGCCAATCTCTGACTAAAAAAATATGCCCTAATATTTAATCTGGACCTCTCTTTAGTTAATTTGTAGCTATGCCCTCTTGTTCTAGTGGGTGGCTGTATTTCTAAAAAAATCTTGTTATAGTCTAATTTATCGATTCCTCTGATCATCTTATAAACCTGTATTAAGTCACCACGAATTCTTCTCTCTTCTAGCCACTGTAGGCCGGTTTTTCTAAGTCTTTCCTCATAACCGTAATTCTGGGATACCACTATCATCGTTGTCGCTCTTATTTGTATTCTTTAAATTGTGTTATGGTTCCACAGAGTCTGTATACAACCAGTTTCTTTTTCTCAGTTTGACCTAAACATTATTACATTTTTCCAAACAATTTTCGATTGCATTAACTGAACTCACTATTTTCTGTGGCAATGGATTCCAAGAATTCACCAATATCTGACTAGAAAAATATTTCTAAATATCTACTCTGAACCTCACTTTAATTAATTGTTATTTGTGTCCTCTTGTTCTTGTAATCATCTGTACTTTGAAAAACTTGTAGTCTAATTGATCCCTTCCCTTTATTATCGTATAAATCTGTATCAAATCGCCTTGAATATTAAACTTTCATGTTTCTCATTTCAAATCTGCAGTTTGACCTCATTTCTTGTTAATGTCCACATGTGTTCCTCGGAAGTCGGAAGTCGTTGTTCCAGTAGCATTTAGTTTATTAAGTTGCTAAACCCATTGACCATTTCAAATGTCATATTTGGAGATGGTTGGCCTGTCACAGCGACAGCATTCTTTCCCTTCAAGATACTACTCATGCGAACACACAACATCCTCTTTATATAGTTTTATTTCAGTACATTGTAGACATGTGTACTGTACTTAACATAACATTAAACAAGGAAGGGACTTCAATCTGTTATTACCTCTCTCTCACATTCTCTCTCTCTCACAAATGATAGCTTTCACATACACACCCACCCACACACACTCTCTTACACACATTCTCTCTCTCACAAATGATAGCTTTCACATACACACCCACCCACCCACACACACACACACACACACACACACGCACGCACGCACGCACGCACGCACACACACACACACACACACACGCGCGTGCTCTCTCTCTTACACACATTCTCTCTCTCACAAATGATAGCTTTCACATACACACACACACACACACACACACGCACGCACGCACGCACGCACGCACGCACGCGCGCGCGCGCTCTCTCTCTTACACACATTATCACTCAAACGCGCGCTTTCTCTCATTCACACCCTCTCTTACACAAACACACACTCTCTCACACACTTTCTCAAACACATTCTCTACTTTTAACACACACACTTTATCATGCATACACTCTAACTGACACTTTATTACATACCACAATATGTAAAATATTGTCTCGCTATATTCAAATTGACTTCTTTTTGTGAAGACATTACCATAACAAGCTAACGTTACGATATATTCATAGGGATCTTAGGTTAATCTAATTACATTTTTTTAATTGACATTCACTTGTTAGGATCAATTCTTCCCATTTTAAATTCAGACACATTCTGACAAGCTACAGAGCTCAAACTTTCAGGATAGGCATCAACTCCACAGCGATGCACCTTAATGTTTTTGGGACAATATTGGAACTGCTTCTTCTTCTTCTTCTTCTTCTTCTTCTTCTTCTTCTTCTTCTTCTTCTTCTTCTTCTTCTTCTTCTTCTTCTTCTTCTTCGTACGCTGTCAGACGTCAACTTGTACTTGTTCGAAGAAAGCATCTGTCATCCTAAGGCTGTCAACACTGCCATAGAGCTTGTCTAGTGTTGCCACTAGTGATGGCCATATGTGCTTTCTCTGGTCCTCGTATGTCGGGCAGTTTTGCAACAGATGTTCAGCGGTCATTTTCGCTTTACCACATGTGCATTGGTCAGTGCCAGCTATCTTCAGTTTATTGAATAGGTGGTACCTCAGTCTGTGGTGGCCTGTGCGTAGTCTGAAGACCACGACCTGTTCTCTTCTGTTCAACTGGTAACAGGCATCATTCCTTGTGTAGCCAGTATGTACTGTTTCCCATTTGGCCATGTATCTGCCCCTAATAAACCTGTTGGACTCTTCGTAGGTTACACTAGAATCTGGATGTGGTAGTCTTGCACCTTCTTTTGCCAGTCAGTATGCCTCCTCGTTGCCTTGGATGTTACAGTGGGATGCAACCCACTGTACCACTACTCTTTTTGATGCAGACTGCTGGCATAGTTGACAGAGTACTGCTCTTAAATCATTTAGTTCAGTATTTGTCTGGCTTTTTAGTGCTGTAACTACGCTAGAGCATCTGTAAACAAGGACTATCTGGCTTTCATTGCTTTCGCCTGTCAGCATTGCTTTTACTACAGCCTTCAGTGCCTCTGCATCCGCTTTGAAATTGCTTGAGTATTTTCCAGTTGCCACTGGCAGTGTTATTTTTCTATCATTTGTTAGGCTTAGGAATACCCCAGCCCCTCCGTTCTGTGTTGTCTTTGTTACAGAACCGTCGGTGTATGCATGGGTCCAGTCGATGCTTGGGTAGTTTTCCGCTATGTACCTCAGGGTTATGTCTCTTCTTTCTTTTTCAGTCTGGCTGTTCTTGTTTCCAATATCTGGTATAGTTTCTACCACCTCCGGAATGATATGATGCTTCCATGTGGGTTTGCGTACAGTAGGGATCGTCTTTTGTGTTGTTACGGTGTTCATAGGGTCTTCGCTCATCTTTGCTTTGGCTATTTCTGCAAAGTTTCTCCGCTTTAGTTTCCCATTTCCAAATCTATTTAGTCTCTGATGCATTATATGGTCAGTCAGTCATCTTAGTTTCTCTGCTTGCTGCAGGGCTCTGAAGTCTCTTCTGACGGTCATGGATTGCAGTTTTGTAATCTTTTCAAGTTCTACAATTGACGTTGACTTCATGCCTCCTGTTATAACTCTCATGGCTTGGTTTTGAAGTTTGCTAATTGTATCGAAGTTCGCCTTTGCTGCTTTTGCCCATGCCGCAATGCCATACTCGTGAACTGGTCTCACTCTTCCAGTGTACAGTTTCTTGAGTATTCTTTCGTCTGCTCCCCAGCTTGTGCCAGCATGTTTGCTCACGATTGCCATTCTTTGTCTGGCTCTCATTCGATTTCTCTCGATCTGACTTGTTCATGTCATGTGGCGATCAAATGTGACGCCCAAGTAGTTTGGGTTGTCGTTTGGCCGCAGATATTTGCCGTTAAGACATATTTTGGTGTTCTGTGGTTTTTTTTAAAGCGAAAATATCGTACATATTGTTTTTTCTTTATTTATTTGAACCAGCCATGAGTTTGCCCACTCCTCCAACGATGTTGGGGCTTGCTGCATCCGATTGTTTGCTACGGTGATATTTTTTTTCGGAGGTGCACATAGCCAGATTGTCTGTAAACATGAAGCTGTGGACTCTTCTTGGTATATTCTCTAAGATGTTGTTTATATACACCAGAAATGTGTGGGTGACAGAACTTCTCCTTGGGGTAATTCTTGCTCCAGTGTTACATTTTTGCTCATCTGCCCTTTGTATTTGAACTCTGGCTGTTCTGTTTTCTAGGTAGGGGCTGATCCATATGTACATGTTTCCAGATACTTCACTTCTTCGTAGCTTTCCTTTAAGTCCCTCTTTACACATCTTGCCAAATGCCTTCTCTAGATCCACCCAAACCGCTACTGTATGCTTTTTCTCTTGGTAAGCATCCGCTATTTGCTGTGCTATGAGTGTGATCTGGTCCTCATTGGATCTGTGTTGTCTAAATCCTGCTTGCTGTGGAATTAATATGTGTTTTTCTTCCAGGTGCCACATCAGTCTGGTGTTTATCACACGCTCCATAAGTTTACCTACACAGCTCATCAGACTGAGAGGCCTGTATCCATTTGGATCTGTTCTATCTTTTTCTTTCATTGGTACTGATATACGTACAGTATCTTTCCATGCCTGCGGTGTAATTCTCATCTTCCAGCTTTGATTCAGGACTGACCGTAGCTTCCGCTTAGCTGTTTTTTATAACGTCCTTCAGCTTAATAGGCCTGGAGGGAAATCATTTAGGTATATTTGTAACTGTAATTCGTTTTTTGTGCTCGTGCAGCAGTTGTTAAGCCTACTCTTTTCGATTTTTAACTGCCAAGGGATTTTCAACGTGCTCGACACTGAAAACACCGGAGTCCGATCTCACTGCTCAGAGATCTGGGACTATTTTTGCAAGAAGATCCGCGTGAAAAAATCCCGGTCACCACCATGATGTGTACCTGCGATCTTCGGCATTCGAGGCGGACGTCTTACCTCGCGACCACCCAGCCATTGAATACCTATACACAGCTAAATACTACTGAATACGTATCAGCGCCCCACGATTTTATTTCAAATTTGGGATGAAACATAATGTGGGATTGTCTTAAGACGCAACAGCCGTCAGACCGACAGCTGTAAGACCGACAGCTGTAAGCCCGGCAGCTGTAGGTCTGTCGGTCGTAAGCCTGACGGCTGTAAGCCTAGCATCAGTAAAACTGGCGGCCGTCATTCTGACGACTATAAGCCTAGCAGCTGTAAAACGGACGGCCGTCATTCTGACGACTATAATCCCAAAAGCCACAACCCAACAACCGTATTCTCAATTGCTTCAAGGCCAATAATTATAACCCAGACAGCTATAATATCGATAGCCACTTTCTAATTTGTCCATGGTACTCACAATCTTCTCTCGCCTGGTAATTTCCACCAAATGGATACAATCCTAATCCAGACAAGGGCTTACTTGAAGTTTGTGTCACGTGTGGAGAACAGATTTAGCGAGAATATGTTGCAATAGTAGTTTGTTGAAGGTCCGTCAAATGTTGGAATATATAGACAATGAACGACTAGTCTGAATAGAGAAGTAAGGTATTTTAAATATTAATTTGGTGAAGAATAAGATCTGGGTAAATACATTAGAAGGATTTGAGAACATCAGTTTAAGAATAGCATTAATGAACGAAATATCAGCCAGACTGTTGATGTATTCTCTTCAAAAAAAAAACAAAAAAAAACAGAACACAAAAACAAGACATACCAGCTCGATGAAAACACATTTGACGAAATGGCAGAAGTCAGAACTACATAATCACTGGAATAAATAGTAGACGACAGAACTATATAAATACACTGGAAGAAATAGTAGACCACCCACCTACATAAACACACTGGAAGAAATAGTAGACCACCCACCTACATAAACACACTGGAAGAAATAGTAGAAGATACACCGACATACACACACTGGACAAAATAGTAGAAGACACACCTACATAAACACACAGGAAGAAATAGTAGAAGACACACCTACATAAACACACTGGAAGAAATAGTAGAAGACACACCTACATAAACACACTGGAAGAAATAGTAGAAGACACACCTACATAAACACACTGGAAGAAATAGTAGACATAGGAAGAAATAGTAGAAGACACACCTACATAAACACACTGGAAGAAATAGTAGAAGACACACCTACATAAACACACCACTTTTTTTTTTTTATCGATGGCAAAACAGATGGGCAGGAAAATGTCTGAATGTACACAATATCAAGTGAAGATATGGAAACCATTTACGATTATATTTAACCGATGGTCTATTTCAATCTAATCTGATCTGTACCGGGCGATTACGCTTCTGTAATGTTGAGCAGCTACACAGTACTCGAACAGGCAATATAATCTTCTACAGCAAAGGATTACGTGTCAGAATTAAGAGCTGCTGGAATCGTTGGGCAAATGAATGATACATGCTAAATAGTCCCGCAAAAAATATGCAATCGATTATTCCAGCCGGCCTCTTTGCCGCAATGAGCAGGTTAGACACTGACAAGAAATAAAGTTCTGCACAATTAAATCAAACGGAGGAAATCAGACGCGGAATCGTTAAAACATCAACCCGGGGATATAAGTTATTTTTCAAGTGCTTCACGCGAAACATTATTTGAACAATTACTTCAGATTAGAAAGTCAGTCTTTGGAGAGCTGATCATTACTGTTTTTACAAGAACATTATATATATATATATACGTTAGTTGGGATAGTCTACTCTCACATGAAACAAAGAGATTCTACTCTCACATACAATATAAATATTCTACTGTCACATACAATGGATACATTCTACTGTAACATACAGCAAAAACATTCTACTGTCATATACAATGGAGAGATTCTACTGCCACATACAACATCATGCCAAACATGATGGCTCTGATAAATGACTTCCTTATTTGTGATATGGTCCTACCAACGAATATGCGGTGCACGTCTTAGACAGGTCAAGTAGAAGTAATTTAACTTCGGGGCGTCCACCGTTGACATTCTAGCTCTCATATGAACAGAACCGGGTTGGGAGAATGGTGGGACGTATATCTACAGCTTAGTCGGTATGCTCATTCCTCGACGTCCCTTTCCTGTATCAAACATGCAATGTGCTTGCCTTTGCTATTCAATCAGCCAGCTCATCAGCAATACTCACTATTCAGGTGATAGTGTTTACGAGGTAGACACATTTGTCCACCCTTTCGAATTTCTGTTTCTTCACTGAAATCTCTGGTTGTGTGTACATTCTACCTGGGGCCTCCGATTTTTTTAACTCTATAATGTTCAAACCAAAGTTGTCACACGATGGAGAGAACGGGTCAAGGCATTCATACCCAATTTGTTCAGAGGGCAGCCCTCAAATATGAGCACACCTGTTGTATCGCACAACACCTTGGTTTCTGCAATCAGTCTACAGGAATTAAATTACTGCCATCCATGGGGAACAGCCATACTTGCTGTCATTGAAGGTGACCGTCAGTGTAGGTAAGAACATTGTGAATGTAATCTTGGGAAAGGCGCATTCGTGTTCCACACCTTGTCATTTTGACAAGAAGTGATGTTTTAGGTCTCGTCCTTTGTACACATACTTTAGTGGGGCTGTCGAACAAAATGGACTAATTTGCAAGGGGAGTCGAATTTCAGTCATAGTCTACCTCTGCTGATTGTATCGAAAAGCTGTTGTCATGGTAATGAACCTGATGTATCGCCCTCGGTCTTATTCTCAACAGTTCTGGGGAAGATAACGAGGTGCAAATACTACGTTCACAGTTTCTCGACCAACTCTGAATACAGATTGACTCCGGGAGGTGGTGGGCAAGCACAAGCTATTTTGTTGAGACGATTGTGCAGTGCACATGCCAACAAATTTGTCTGGCTACAGATACTCGGATTTTCATGCGGATTGTCATCACTAAGGCGGTTGCATTTTCTCTAGTAAATATCTACTATCGACCCATCCTTCACATCCTGTGGGATTACTCCTTCAGTCAAGATGAAACAGACGAGTTCAGTGAGACTTCTGGTGAGACACGTCCTTGCTACCGTACGTACCTGCTGGTATTGCGTCAGCGCCAGAGCCAATCGCCGATAAGAGTTTGTTGACCTTGGCCACATTGACTTCCTCGACGACATCATACACAGCCGTGTGCATGTCCACCTGGGGCACACGTCCAACGGCTTTTAATATAGTTAGGACAAACTGCACTACCACACACATTTTGAAGAGAGACTTTGCTGCAACACACATGTTGTGGAGAGAGTCTACTACCACGCACATGTTGTGGAGAGAGTCTACTACCACGCACATATTGTGAAGAGAGTCTACTACCACACATGTTGTGGAGAGAGTCTACTACCACACACATGTTGTGGAGAGAGTCTACTACCACGCACATTTTGTGAAGAGACTCTACTACCACACACATTTTGTGGAGAGAGTCTACTACCACGCACATTTTGTGGAGAGAGTCTACTACCACACATATTGTGGAGATAGTCTACTACCACACACATGTTGTGGAGAGAGTCTACTACCACGCACATGTTGTGGAGAGAGTCTACTGCCACACACATTTTGTGGAGAGAGTCTACTACCACACACATGTTGTGGAGATAGTCTACTACCACACACATGTTGTGGAGAGAGTCTACTACCACACACATTTTGTGGAGAGAGTCTACTAACACATACATGTTGTGGAGAGAGTCTACTACCACACACATGTTGTGGAGAGAGTCTACTACCACACACATATTGGGGAGAGAGTCTACTACCAAACACATTTTGTGGAGAGACTACCACATTTATTGAGCGAGAAACAACGTTTTCACACATCTAGATGCGATGGTTCTCCCACGTATAGTTGGGGGAGAGTGTACTGTCATTTGAAGTTAGATGATGTTGCAGTTCACCAATGAATAGTTAGAGTCACGTACAGTTAGAGGCGATTGTATTACCACACATACTTAAATCATGTATCAGTTTGACATGGCTTTTAACTAACTGGGTGTATTAAAAGTTTATAAATCTCCGGGTCACAATCGTATTCATCGGAAGTTGATGTTTGAAATTAATTACCTGTTAGCAAAACCAGTTTCTATATTATGTTCTCAATCACTTGCAAAAATGATTGTTTTACGAGATTGGACAGATTACGAGGAAGGACTTTGAAAAAGTACTTCATCAAAGATTGTTCAGGAAGTGTATGTGTACACCTGGAATTCGTGATAAAGTTGCCAAATGAATAGACATTGGTGAACGGAATAAAGCAGCTCAGTATTGGAACCGATTTTGTTCTCAACATGTATATATATATATATATATAATATATATTTGATTTGGACGATGATACCGAAGGCACACATCTTTACAGACATGTATCATCTAACGGAATTATTGGTATATTCAGGTCGGATTTAGATAAAATTTTGGAATGGATTGAGAGCTGGAAATTGGAGTTCAATCTACCACATTGATAGTTTCAAAATGGAACATAATTACAGAATGAGAGAGAACAATGTTAGTAAGATAGAATAGAAACGGGGTTATAATAGATAATACAGATAAGGTGAGTGAACAAGCCTAGGTAGCAGTGAAAAAGGCAAATGCAATGTTAAATATGCTAACAAAACAGATTGAACATAGGAACATGGACGTGATAGTCAAATTGTATAATGCACTAGTTAGAACTAGCTTGGAGTACTGTGTACAGGTGCAGAGTCCTTATTGTACAGGGGATATATATATATATTCGCACACTGGAAAAGATACAAAGAAGAGAAACAAAATTGATAATATAATTCCAGAATTGCAGTTATGAAAAAAGACTCAGGAAAAAACGGCCTCCTGTGTCTAGACGAAAAAAGTATCCGAGTTTATTTAATACAGGTGAATACGATAATTAACGGAACGGATAAATTATACTATAACACATTTTTTAACATACAGCCGCCTACAAGAACAAGAAATCATAACCACACATTAATTAGAGAAATTTCCAGATTAGATACTATGAAATATTTGTGTAACCAAAGAGTGGTAAATGATTGAAATCCATTGCCACCGGAAAAAGTGGAGGCAGGGTCAACGTAATGCATCCAAAAAAGATTGTAAAAAAACAAATTGCATACAGATTCTGCAGGGTCTCCTTAACTAGTAAAAAGACGTGAAGTTAAAGTCTTACTCTCATATACGGTTAATGAGATTGTACTCCCACACATAAGTAGAAAAGATTGTACTCCCACACATAAGTAGAGATGATTGTACTCCCACACATAAGTAGAGAAGATTGTACTCCCACACATAAGTAGAGATGATTGTACTCCCACACATAAGTAGAGATGATTGTACTCCCACACATAAGTAGAGATGATTGTACTCCCACACATAAGTAGAGATGATTGTACTCCCACACATAAGTAGAGATGATTGTACTCCCACACATAAGTAGAGAAGATTGCACGCCCACACATAGGTAGAGAAGATTGCACGCCCACACATAGGTAGAGAAGATTGCACGCCCACACATAGGTAGAGAAGATTGCACGCCCACACATAGGTAGAGAAGATTGCACGCCCTCACATAGGTAGAGAAGATTGCATCCCCTCATATAAGTAGAGAAGATTGCACGCCCTCATATAAGTAGAGAAGATTGCACGCCCTCATATAAGTAGAGAAGATTGCACGCCCTCATATAAGTAGAGAAGATTGCACGCCCTCATATAAGTAGAGAAGATTGCACGCCCTCATATAGGTAGAGAAGATTGCACGCCCTCATATAGGTAGAGAAGATTGCATCCCCTCATATAAGTAGAGAAGATTGCATCCCCTCATATAGGTAGAGAAGATTGCATCCCCTCATATAGGTAGAGAAGATTGCATCCCCTCATATAGGTAGAGAAGATTGCACGCCCTCATATAAGTAGAGAAGGTTGCAATTCTTCATCTACGTAGAAAAGATTGCAATTTCTTATATAATTAAAGACAATTGTACCTCAATAAAGAATTACAGGAGATGGTAGTCACACACATGTAAAGGGGAGATACTAATCCCACATATATAGGGAAGATACTAATCCCACATATATATGGGATATACTGATCTTACATATATAGGGGAGATACTAATCCCACATATGTAGGGGAGATACTAATCTCACATAGTTACTGGAGATTGTACTCCTACATTTGCGATTATACTGAGACATTTATAACGAGGATATTAAACTATCACATATAGACAGAGGAGATTGTACTGCCTCATATAGCTGTAGAAGGTTGTACTCCCACACATACTTAGATGAGATTGTACTTCAACAAATAGTTAGAGTATCTCTAAAATAGATCTTGCAAAGTAAACTGTGTTCATGTGCTGGGTATGTTCTTATCAGACAAACGTGTAAATTTCCATTAGAAAATATTTAGGTCTTCAAGTTTCAAAGTAATACATACGACCTGCACTATACGATTAGCTTATAACTGTTGGATATTGCCATTGGTAACTAGGAGACGATCATTGCTTTTTACTGAACTGTTGCGCGGTTACTATAGTAAACACGAGAGATAATTCTAAGAAACATATTACATTGGTTGCCATGGTGATCACCAGCTATATATTTTAGACTAAAATATTACAGGATTGCCACGGATACCGCAAACACAAATAATTCTTAGACTGCACTATTACAAGGTTGTCACATTGGCCACATGAAAGAATTCTTAGGCTGCCCTGGTACATGGTTGTCAGATAGGCCCCACATATGAAATATGAGGCTGCCTTGGTACATGGTTGTCAGATTGGCTCCAAGATATAATTCTTAATCTGCTCTGGTACATGGTTGTCAGATTGGCTCCAAGATAGAATTCTTAGACTGCTCTGAGACATGGTTGTCAGATTGGCTCCAAGATATAATTCTTAGTCTGCTCTGGTACATGGTTGTCAGATTGGGTCCAAGAAATAATTCTTAGGCCGCCTTGGTACATGGTTGTCAGATTGGCTCCAAGATAGAATTCTTAGACTGCTCTGAGACATGGTTGTCAGATTGGCTCCACGATAAAATTCTTAGACTGCTCTGAGACATGGTTTTCAGATTGGCTCCAAGATAGAATTCTTAGACTGCTCTGAGACATGGTTCTCAGATAGGCCCCACAGATGTACTATGAGGCTGCCCTGGTACATGGTTGAATGATAGACACAAGTGACACTTATAAGACAACAGGAATACTGTTGCTATATTGACCACACAAGAATGTAAAGTTATCTTTTGCATGGTAACTACTGCTTCCACAACATAATATTGTTTTGCTGGACAACCGCGAGCTGGATGTGTTGTCCAGTGTTGTGAAATCGTGCAACCAACTATTGCTTGGTTGAGCAATGCTATACCGAACTTTTACATGGTCCCCATTTTGACCACAGCATCCTAGACTGGAGTATTAAGTTACAGTAAATTTCATTATTTAGATCATCTACACCATCTTGCTTATCTTCTTCTATATTAGCTACCACTTATTATTTCTTACTCTCACACGTCCTTATTTCTTCACTTTAAATGTTCTTTTTACATTTATAATATACAATAGTGCAACTCAATAGCTTGCCGAACACCAACTTACTACCTACGTGACGTTCCATTAATAAATTTAAAATATCATTATGTTACTGCTAGTTTACGTATCTTATACCTGAGCAATTCTATAATCCTTATTTCTCACAATAATTTCGCTCTACATGTTATCCTGTCTCTGTTTCTCTATATTCTTTCTTATAGTTTCTTAATTTTATAAACTGTTTTCATCATCATGCCTGCCAATTATTTTTTCTTCCCGTCTGCTATTGACCATTCTACTAACGTTTCACTACAACATTCTGAAATTGTCTGCACCAACAAAACATAATCTGGGCATAAGATCCAGTTGCAGCAGGACGCATTGTTAATTACCTCGTTACGTCTACAGCGTCAATAACAAATAGGAAGCACAGACAATGGGCGATATCGCTTTACAGCACACTTCGCTTTTATTAACCACACACACAAGACATTCACTAACTTCACTGACAGCACCTCACTAACCACCCAAAACATCCACACTAACCACACGCAACACCCACACTAACTCCACATAACTCCCACACTAACCCCACACGCCATCTACACTAACCCCACAAAACACTCACTCCTACCCAACACAACACTCACACTAACCCCACACAACACTCACATTAACCCCACACAACACTCACACTAACCTCACACAACACTCACACTAACCCCACACAACACTCACACTAACCCCACACAACACTCACACTAACCCCACACAACACTCACATTAATCCCACACAACGCTCACACTAACCCCACACAACACCAACACTAAGCCCACACAACACTCACACTAACCCCACACAACACTCACATTAATCCCACACAACGCTCACACTAACCCCACACAACACCAATACTAACCCCACACAACACCAACACTAACCCCACAAAACACTCACACTAATCCCACACAACACTCACACTAGCCCCACACAACACTCACATTAATCCCACACAACGCTCACACTAACCCCACACAACACCAATACTAACCCCACACAACACCAACACTAACCCCACAAAACACTCACACTAACCCCACACAACACTCAAACTAACCCCACACAACACTCACACTAATCCCACACAACACTCAGACTAATCCCACACAACACTCACACTAATCCCACACAACACTCACATAACCCCACACAACACTCACATAACCCCACACAACACTCACATAACCCCACACAACACTCACACTAACCCCACACAACACTCACATAACCCCACACAACACTCACACTAACCCCACACAACACTCACATAACCCCACACAACACTCACATAACCCCACACAACATTCACACTAATCCCACACAACATAAACACTAACCCCACACAACACCAACACTAATCCCACACAACACTCAAATTAATCCCACACAACGCTCACACTAACCCCACACAACACCAACACTAACCCCACACAACACTCACACTAACCCCACACAACACTCACATTAATCCCACACAACGCTCACACTAACCCCACACAACACCAATACTAACCCCACACAACACCAACACTAACCCCACACAACACCAACACTAACCCCACAAAACACTCACACTAATCCCACACAACACTCACACTAATCCCACACAAAACTCACACTAACCCCACACAACACTCACACTAACCCCACACAACACTCACATTAATCCCACACAACACCAACACTAACCCCACACAACACCAACACTAACCCCACACAACACTCACACTAATCCCACACAACACTCACACTAACCCCACACAACACTCACATTAATCCCACACAACACTCAAATTAATCCCACACAACGCTCACACTAACCCCACACAACACCAACACTAACCCCACACAACACTCACACTAACCCCACACCACACTCACATTAATCCCACACAACGCTCGCACTAACCCCACACAACACCAATACTAACCCCACACAACACCAATACTAACCCCACACAACACCAACACTAACCCCACACAACACCAACACTAACTCCACACAACACCAACACTAACCCCACACAACACCAACACTAACCCCACAAAACACTCACACTAATCCCACACAACACTCACACTAATCCCACACAACACTCACACTAACCCCACACACCACTCACACTAACCCCACACAACACTCACATTAATCCCACACAACACCAACACTAACCCCACACAACACCAACACTAATCCCACACAACACTCACACTAATCCCACACAAAACTCACACTAACCCCACACAACACTCACACTAACCCCACACAACACTCACATTAATCCCACACAACACCAACACTAACCCCACACAACACCAACACTAACCCCACACAACACTCACACTAATCCCACACAACACTCACACTAACCCCACACAACACTCACATTAATCCCACACAACGCTCACACTAACCCCACACAACACCAATACTAACCCCACACAACACCAACACTAACCCCACACAATATTCACAGTAACCCCACACAACACTCACACTAACCCCACACAACACTCACAGTAACCCCACACAACACTCACACTAACCCCACACAACACCAACACTAACCCCACACAACACTCACACTAACCCCACATGGAATGACATTACACCATTTTAATAAAAGCAATGCATTACCGAATAAAGCAAAGACACGTATAACAAACAAAACATGGCGACACAAATTCACAAGCGGTCTAAGGTCGAATTAAAAAGTAAAATAACTGCCAAAAGAGTAAACAGAAATGCTAAGTTATTTATGAACATTTTCAATCCCTCAACACTGAACAAATAGTTAATTTTACTATTTACTTTGTTGTACGTTATGTTTTTGAACATTTAAGAGGAAAACGAACAGAAAGTCCTATTCTAATGTCTATTCGTAAGGAACCGTTCTCTTCTCGTTCTTAATAAATTATCAAGACGTGACTGCAGTACGCTACTTGGCATGGTTTTACCTTTCTTTCTAAATCAACATTGCGGTTTTTAATGTTGCTACTAAACAAGTAATACAATAGTGCTGAGCTAATCATAAGTTATATGTCTAAGTGTGTAATTACAAAAATGTTCACTAAAATGTAGCTTCTTTTATCCAATTAGGACAAATATTTGTAAACATTGCAGGGCTTGGAGCAGATTGGGCGTCCATAAGACAATTCTATGGGTGGGAGCAGATTGGGCGTCCACTACACAATTCTATGAGTGGGAGCAGATTGGGCGTCCATAAGACATTTCTATGGATGGAAGCAGATTGGGCGTCCACTAGACAATTCTATGGGTGGGAGCGATTGGGCGTCCATAAGACAATTCTATGAGTGGTAGCAGATTGGGCGTCTACCAGACAATTATATGGATTACATCAGATTGTGTATGCTCCAGACAATTTTATGGATGTGAGCAAATTGGACGCAACCCCTCAAATAATTATATAAATTACAGGGATGGGAACAGATTAGTCGTTCCCCAAATAAATATATAAATTACAGAGCTGCAATAGATTGGTCGTCCTCCAAATACATTTATAAATTACCTCGGTGGGAACAGATTGGGCATCGTCCAAATAAATGTATAAATTACAGCGCTTCGAACAGAACAAGCGTCCATTTTGATCATCACTGTCCCTCTTTTGGACGATGAGGGGGGGGGGGGGGTAGCTGCAAAATTTAAACTGCTTCTTTAACTGCATACTATAATAGCAACACTGTCGTTTTCATCATGCAATTCCAATTCTAGCCCTGTTTCACTACACATTGTCATATAAACACCCGCTGATGCTAGAGTTTTTAATTCCATAATACTTTGTTCATGTAAAAGTAACAACACCGTTTAAGAAAGAAAGTACGTCTGCCGTTTCAGGCTCTGTTGTGTGTAAGATGACCAAGTTGATAGAGACTGAACACGATGAGGACAAAGTCACAGGTACAACTAATAAAGTCCCCATTAGCTGAGTTGGTTTTTATGCGAATTTATAGAACCACTTCTTACTACCTTTCCTATCACTGGCATATACATGTTGGTGCCGTTATCTCGGGACTAGTGAGCGATCTGTTCCATCATAACCAGTCGTGATATCCTATGCTATCACACCGTACACAAACATGTCACATTACATTAGCATGGTTTTTATTTGTTATATCATGTTGTTTATCTGATACTCCGGAACTTCTAGAACGTCGGGAGGGACATAATCTACCACACACAACTAGGAAGTCGCTGAGTAAACTCCCAACCGGTGTATTACGGTGCAAGAGGAATTTGAGACGATGGGGATACACATATGATGATATATGTGATTGTGACGCAATACAAGACCCAGCCCCCCCCCCCCCCGATAACCTTCCCCAACCTCTAGGAAACATGCAATAAATGTGACATACTGGAGACAAATGACAAGACAATCCATGTCACTGAATACTGGGTGCATACTGTATACAGTGGTGCTTGGGTACGAAAAGTACATAAATACGTTTGTCTGGTATTTTTCTGGGTATTCTCATATTTAAACATGCCAGACAACTTGTAATGGGGTCAATTAGAGTGGGGCATGCGGCCAGCTAACTCTTCAAATTTACATTGTAAGCCACAAAAATATAACAGATGCTCTGCAGAGAGTTAACAGTTCTGATTAATTGTTCGAATTCTATCAACTATATTGTGTTATGTTTTCATTGCTCGCATTGTGTGCATGGTAATACTGATAATTATTAATTTTTTAATAAACCTAGTTAAACATATCAGTTAGTTCATTTTAATTGGCTTTCAAAGTCTTTTGGTCCAGGTAACAATACCACTTATCTTCACTACGAGACTCTTATATCATGGACTTTTTCTCGCTTGGGCAATGTGTACATCTATGTTATTTGCTTGTGTGTCGCGGTTCTTCTTATGTACAGAACCTATGAGATTCTGCTAACATATTAACACTAAAAGCAACTGAGCGATGCATATTTTGTTCCTTTCTACCATCATATGACTATGTCAATGCGATAATAGTCCACGATATATTTTGGGGAGATTGGCTTTCATTTGCTGGAAAAGAGACGTTTGTCTTTAAAATTCCAACAAAACAATTATGAGGAACAAAACCACCTCGTACCTCTTGTACTCTAGTACGATATATTTTATTCTTTGCGGATATTTGAAATGCTTATCCAACTCAGAGTGACTTACAGAAAGATGAAGTGGAACAGAAGCTTCTGTTATATGGTATAATATAAAATAACATTTGTGTTTCTTAAATTAATGTTTTTCTCATACAAACTAATACAAAACATTATGTTTGTTAGTTTTGCATTATTTTCATATCGTTTAATAACATACATTTTGTTTGGAAACTCTGAAAACAAAGTCATTTCACTAACTACACACGCATCTCATTTGGTAATTCGACAAACATCACACTCACATACCAAATGCAAAGAAAATTACTTATCTTCCTACAACCAATTTCCTAACCGAATACACAACCAACTCTCTAGTACCACACACAACCAACTCTCTAGTACCACACACAACCAACTCTCTAGTACCACACACAACCAACTCTCTAGTACCACACACAACCAACTCTCTAGTATCACACACAACCAACTCTCTAGTACCACACACAACCAAATCTCTAGTACCACATACAACCAACTCTCTAGTACCACACACAACCAACTCTCTAGTACCACACACAACCAACTCTCTAGTACCACACACAACCAAATCTCTAGTACCACACACAACCAACTCTCTAGTACCACACACAACCAACTCTCTAGTACCACACACAACCAACTCTCTAGTACCACACACAACCAACTCTCTAGTATCACACACAACCAACTCTCTAGTACCACACACAACTAACTCTCTAGTGCCACACACAGCCAATTCTCTAGTACCACACACAGCCAATTCTCTAGTACCACACACAACCAACTCTCTAGTGCCACACACAAACACACAACCAATTCTCTATTACCACACACAACCAATTCTCTAGTACCACATACAACCAATTCTCTAGTACCACACACAACCAACTCTCTAATACTACACACAACCAACTCTCTAGTACTACACACAACCAACTCTCTAGTGCCACACACAAACACACAACCAATTCTCTAGTACCACACACAACCAATTCTCTAGTACCACACACAGCCAATTCTCTAGTACCACACACAACCAATTCTCTAGTACCACACACAACTAATTCTCTAGTACCACACAAAGCCAATTCTCTAGTACCACAAACAACCAAATCATTCAAAACTCCAAGCACAACCAATTCACTAATCTTACACGTAACCAATTCACTAATCTTACACACAACTCGCTCAAGTATCCAACAACTAACACATTGACTAAGTACGCACAGACCAGGTTTGATAATCCGGTAAAGGACACATTCACTAATTACACACATCACATTCATGGACATCCCCCTCCTCCCCCTCCCCCAATTACCTCATCAACTAGAACACATAGCAACTTATCCCTGGTAAAGTGTAGCTGGACACAAGGCGAAGCTTGCGCGCATAGAACAAACACAAACACGCAGATGCTTTATTGGCAGTTTCTTGGATTACATCAAATGGCAAATCGTTTGTTGTCATGACTGGAAGCAGCTGCAAATAAGCGAATTTTGGAAATAAATAAATAAAACTTGTTAATTCATGAATGTATAAAATAATCTTGAGCTGTGAAACAAAAGGTCATTGTTGATGTTCAGCAATAACAAAAACGCCAACAACGTACATACAAAATCATAGCATAGATATTCTTTGTTTATATGCATATTTTAAGTTTCAACATGGTTCTCTGATAAGAACTTTTTTGAAAATAATTACAGAGTGGAGATATCAAATCTGGTAAATGAATCAGACCAATTTGTTGTGTGCAATCTCAAATGAGTTTAATGAACGGTCACATACTGATAATCTGAAATCAGATTAGGAGATCTCCGTATCAGAATTTTGAATGTAAGAACATTATACCATACATGACAGCTGGATAATCTAAAACAGGAGCCTGAAAGCTGGAAACTGGATATAATTGGAGTGGCTGAAACCAGATGGATGGATACCGGCTTTTTTGAAACTGTTAACCATATATATATGTATATATACTCAGATGAAGAAAACACAAACATGGCGTTGGTTTCCTAATAAATAATGTTCAATAGAATAATTAAAGGATACTAGACATACAATCACAGAGTGATACTGTAAAAATAATCGCAAAAAACTATCCGATTTGTCAATAGTGCAAACGTACGCTCCCACACAATATTACTGCGAGGACATCCAGAAGTACCTTTTTTTTTTTTTTTTTTGCGTTCGCCTTATTTTCAAATCCCCAAGGCGCTGTGGTTTTTATTTTGCGCCTGTCGGCCCAGAGCAATCGACTTCAGCATGCATTTTATGAAAGTGTCTGCTTCCTTCTGCATTTTCTAAGGGTTTGCCTCCCCGGGGTAACGGCCGGGTTGTGAGCCGTGCCTCTTAACCACTAGGACACGCCGTCCCCCCGGAAGTACTTGATGCAAACAATATTAAAACAAGTGCAAACATCGGATGTACTAATAGTGATGGGTGATATGAACGATACAATTGGAGAAAGCAAACATGTAAATACATGTGGTGGGTGGGGAAAAAGGGGGGAGGGAGATATGGTATTTGATAAACGAATGAAAGAGGAGATAGACTAATACCATTCTGTGAGGATAATCACCTTATTGAATGCTATACTTTCTTTAACAACCCGCTTGGAAAAGTTCGGGTGATGCCAACAATGAAATCAGATCGACTTTGTTATGATCAAAGACATATTTAGAAACTGTCAAAAACGTAAAAAAACATATCCGGTAGCAGGTATTAATTAATATCATAATCCTTTACTGGTAACATTAAAAATATGGTTACAGGCTCCCAAAAATGGTAAGGTCAAACATAATCAGCCAGACTGCTCAGCTTAAGAACAACATGGCTTGCAAGAACTGCAATACTAACTTAGCTACCTAGTTACTTACTTACTTACCTAGTTACTTACTTACCTACTTATCTACTTACTTACCTGGTTACTTACCTAAATACTTACATAATAGTTGTCCATCGTTGTCGATGAGGACCGCCGGCATCATCCTTCTCACAGATTTCCCTGTTGGGTGTGGGTGCGCATGTGGCTGAACAGGCCAATACGGGCACGAAAACATCTGCTACATATCGGGCACACGAGGTTTGTAGAAGGTGATGGTGTTCCCGCTGTTCGGGAATTCCGGGTCTCACGTCTGCTCTGAACTTTCACAACACGGTCGTCTTCGCCAGTAGCTACACCCGATTTGACTGCGCTTCTCCAGTCAGATCTGTTTTGCGCAAGACATTCCCAGGTGCCGATGTTTATCTGGCAACTTTTCAGTGAATCCTTCAGACCGTCTTTAAAACGTTTCTTTGGGCGCCCCCTCTCGCGCCATCCCTTTCTCAGCTCACCGTAGAGAAGCTTCTTTGGGAGGCGCTCGTCTGACATACGGACGAGGTGTCCGGCCCATCCTAGTCGTGCTTTTTCTAGCAGTGCATGGATGCTGGGCATGTTAGCCCTCGAGAGAACCTCGATGTCAGTGACACGATCTTGCCATCGGATGTTGAATATTCGCCTCAGGCAAACTGCGTGGAAGTGGTTTAACCTCCGTGCATATACAGTCCAGCCTTTGCAAGCGTATAGTAGGGTTGGAATGATGGTTGCACGGTAGACTTTGAGTTTGGTCTTGACACTGATGCCACGACGTGCCCACACCATCGAGCGCATTCTACCAAAGGCTGTGCTGGCCTTTGCTATTCTGCTTGCCATCTCATCGTCTAGGCTGACAGATCTCGACAGCGTGCTGCCCAGATATGTGACTTTGTCTACGGCATTCAGCGTCTGCCCGCTGACTGTAGTCTCTGGTCTTGTGTACGGCATGCCTGGTGCTGGTTGGTACATGACCTCTGTTTTTTTTTGCTTGTATGGTCAGGCCAAATTTTTGCATGCGGCAGAGAACTGGTCCATTCCAACATGCATGTTCAGTTCTGAGTTGCTCATTAGAGCGCAATCGTCAGCAAATACAAGTTCCCTGATTATGTCGCCAGCCACTTTAGTTTTGGCCTTCATTCTTCTGGGATTGAGTAATTTGCAATCTATGCGGTACTTTATGGATATTCCAAGCTCCAGTGATCTGAAGGCGTCTGTCATCGTGGCCGCGAACATCATGCTGAACAAAGTCGGGGCGAGTACACATCCTTGTTTTGCTCCCTTTGATACTAGAAACGTTTTAGAGATTGCACCGCTGTCCAGTACACGAGCACACATGCCTTCGTGTAGCTGTTTGACCATGGTTATGAACTTGTTTGGACAGCCAAACTTAGACATTATCATCCACGGCCCTCCTCTGTTTACTGTATCAAATGCCTTTGTCAAATCAATAAATGTGGTGTACAAGGCCTGATTTTGTTCTCGACACTTTTCTTGTACTTGGCGAGGGGCAAAAATCATGTCCACTGTTCCTCTTCCGGCTCTGAATCCACATTGGCTTTCTGGGAGGTGGTGGCTTTGTTCAAGGTGTTTGTTGAGCCTGTTTAGCAGTAAGCGCGCTATGATCTTGCCTGCTACGGAGAGTAGCGATATTCCACGATGATTGTCGCATTCCTGACGGTTGCCTTTTATTTTGTACAGGTGAACGATTGAGGAGTCCTTTAGCTCCTGCGGAATTTTTCCTTCAGCCCACATGTGACAGAAGAGTTCAGTGATTCTTCTGGTGAAGGATGGGCCCGCTTATATACCTCTGCTGGTATTGCATCAGCTCCTGGAGCTTTACCTATAGATAGTGAACTGATTACCCTGTCGACGTCCTCCTCAGTGATGACTTCATCCAACGCCAGGTTCAGTTCCACCTGCGGCATTCGCCGGATGGCCTCTTCATTTATGGACGATGGATGGCTTAGTATTTCGCAGAAGTGGTCTGCCCATCTGTCTAGAATTAACCTTATCTGTTAGTAGTACCACATCCGTACTGCGAACTGGAGTATTACTAGAGGGCTGCGGGCCGGAGAGAGCTTTCAGTGCCTCGTAAAACCGTTTGGTGTCATGACACTCGGCGAACATCTCAATTTCGTCAGCTCATTTGCTGAGCCAGGAGTCTTGCATCTCTCTAAGACTGGTCTGGACAGCTTTGCGAGCAGTATTGAAGGCAGCTTTTGCTGTCCCTAAAGGTGTGTCCCTCTGGTATCCCCTGTGCGCTTCATGTTTTGCATCGAGAAGGCCCTGTATTTCTAGATCGTTTTCATCAAACCAGTCCTTATGCTTGCGCGTGAGTCGGCCAATGTGTTAAACAGCTGAATCGTAGAGTGTGTTTCTCAATGATGCCCAGTTATTTTCGATGTCGTTCTTTTCAAAATGACGCTCAGATAGTCTGCCCTCCAGCTCTTCCTGGAAGCCTTCTCTCGTGGGTTCGTATTTCAGCTGAGAGACATTTAGCCTCCTCTGTGGTTTCTTTCCCTGGGGGCGCATTTTGGACTGGATCTTGAAGTTTAGCTTGGCAATGACAAGTTGATGGTCGGTCCAACATTCTGCAACACAGATGCTCTTCGTTACCATAGCATCTGCTCGATCCCTACGTCTGATGATAATGTAGTCAATGTGGTGCCAGTGGCGGGACTTTGAGTGCATCCATGTGGTTCTATTTCGGACAGGATGTCGGAACTCTGTGCTTGTTATGAGTAGTTCATTTGCGGCACATGTCCTCAGAAGGAGCAGTCCGTTACTATTGCATTTTCCGATACCATGTATGCCAATGGTCCGCTCCCAGGCTGATTGGTCTGTGCCAACTCTAGCGTTAAAGTCACCGAGGATGACCAGTTTGTCAGATTTGGGGACTGCAGCGATGAGCGCCTCAATGTCCTCATAAAACTTGTCTTTTGTTTCCTGAGGATTCGTCATTGTGGGTGCATATGCACTGATAAGTTTTGCATGGCGCTCTCCTATTAGGGGAAGACGCAGTGTAATCAGGCGGTCATTGATTCTTCGGGGCATGCTTGTGAGCTTGTCGACCATGTTGGTCTTGATGGCAAAGCCAACTCCAGCTTTACGGCGTTCTTCTTTGCTGCGGCCGCTCCAGAAGAAAGTATAACCAGCGCCTTCTTCTGTGATCTGCCCTTCCTCTGCCAGTCGTGTCTCTCTCAGGGCAGCTATGCAGATGTTGTATCTAGCCAGTTCTCTAGCGATCAGTGCTGTCCGTCGTTCGGGTTTGTTTGCTTTGGTGTTGTCCAGTAGCGTGCGGACATTCCATGTTTCAAGCGTGATGGGTAGTTTTCGTGATCGTTTTCTGCCTGTTCCGCCGCTGCAGTTTGGGGGCCCTGCCAGTTGCGAGCTGCTAGTCAGGGTGTGATCTGTAGGGTGATGTCGTGAGTTGCGCAATGTGTTTATAGTGAGGGAGATGTGCACATGATCTTCCTCACTCTCTCGTCCGGACTCAACATGTTCTAGAGGCAAGACATTGTCAAGACTTCTAGCGAAGGGTTCGGATGCAGACATCATGGTGTCAGTGTGCGCCTCATTTTCTCGGTAGCCCTTCCCTTCTCTTGTATCGCTGGGGTGGCGTTTTGACGTATCTGTTTCTGAGAAATACGTACATACTTACTTACCTACTTACTTACCTCTTGTGAATTTACTAAGTTTCTTACTTACTTACCTAGTTACTTATCACTTACCTAGTTACATACTTACGTACTTTTGTTCTTACCTCTTATTAACTTACCCACTTACTTACGTTTTTACCTCTATGCACTTACTTGCTTACGTACTTACCTACCTTACCTACCTACTTACGTACTTACCTCTTATGCACTTACCTAATTACTTACGTACTTACATACTTACTTTCGTACTTAGGAACTTACCTCTTATGTACTTACTTATTTACTTACGTACTTACCTCTTATGCACTTACCTAATTACTTACGTCCTTACCTACTTACTTTCGTACTTACAAACTTACTTCTTATGCGCTTACCTATGTACTTACGTACTGACCTCTTATGCACTTACCTAGTTACTTACTTACTTACCTCGTTACCTACTTATTTGCGTACTCACTTACTTACTACTTATGCACTTGCCTAGTTACTTACGTACTTATTTACTTTCTTACGTTCTTACCTCTTATGAATTTACCATTTTACTTACTTACCTACTTATTTGCTTACATACCTACTTACTTACTTCCTTGTCTACTTATATACTTACTTACTTACCTGTTTACTTACTTATCTACAGTCTCTCACTGACTAAAATGTCTATTCCCAGGACATATAATCCCCTGAACCTCTTCTTTCTCTCGAGCTTCAGTTTTATAGATCACACATTTCTGCAAAGATATCGAATGTGTGTACATATAGAGACGTGCTAGAGAGGTAGGAACAGTCTCTGCTCCCTACTGAGCATACAGTGAAATGTAACTAAAATATGCATGTTCTTCGTTAATCGGAACTCAACTGAAACCCTTCAAATGCCTGTGCAGCAAAGGTCCTCAAAAAATACTAACAAAGTCTTCCTGTCATTTACTATCATTTTCACTAACAAAGTCTGCCTGTCATATACTATCATTTTCACTAACAAAGTCTTCCTGTCATATACTATCATTTTCACTAACAAAGTCTACCTGTCATATACTATCATTTTCACTAACAAAGTCTTCCTGTCATATACTATCATTTTCACTAAGAAAGTCTTCCTGTCATATACTATCATTTTCACTAACAAAGTCTTCCTGTCATATACTATCATTTTCACTAACAAAGTCTTCCTGTCATATACTATCATTTTCACTAACAAAGTCTTCCTGTCATATACTATCATTTTCACTAACAAAGTCTTCCTGTCATATACTATCATTTTCACTAACAAAGCCTTCCTGTCATATACTATCATTTTCACTAACGAAGTCTTCCTGTCATATACGATCATTTTCACTAACGAAGTCTTCCTTACTTGCGCCATCATTTTCAGCAGGTTGCTTCCAAAGTTTGATCTCTGGGATATCCATCAATTCGTGCCATCGCTCGATACTGCTGCTTCGACAGCTAGTCTGTGTGGGTTTTGTTGATTTTAGTTCCTGATTTCTAAATAACAGGCGCGCCCAAAAAACTATTCAGTGAACAAGACAACCAAATACAGCATATTAAACCATCCAGTCCTACCATAGAGACTGAAACAAGAAGGGTCTTTCTATTATCATAACAGCTGATATGGAAAACGCTTAATCTTTGGTTAGCCTTTCTGCTGCCATCCTCTGTATTATCCTGCATTCATCTTCTTCTTGGTCTTCCTCGTTTGGCATGTGCCATACCCTCCAGTATTCTTTACAAGCCAAGTTTGGTCTATATTCTATTTCTTTTTGATTCATGTGTTGTTCATGGGCGATTGGAATACTTGGAATCCTGGTATTGAAACAGGCTTGTTGTTAATGTCTGTTGCCAGGTAGCCGAGAGCTATCCGAAGTATGTATTTGTAAATTTCCTGCCGCTTACTAGGTCTGGTGGAAGGTACACATAATAACTTAACTTAACTTAACGTCTTGATACTTGCTTAGAAGACCCTGCAGAGCCTGTATACAACCAGTTTCAATTAAATCACCTTGCTCTAAAAGCTATTCGCATCCAATTTACTATAAAATGCATTAACTGTTCCTGCCTTCACTATCTCCCTCGGCAATGCATTCAAAGCATTAATCAATCTCTGAATAAAAAAAATGTTTCCTAATATCTAATCTGAACCTCTCTTTAGTCAACTTGTAGTTATGCCCTCTTGTTCTTGTGGGTGGCTGTATTTAAACAAGAAAACTTGTTATAGTCAAATGTATCCATTCGCCTGGTCATTTTATAAACCTGTATTAAGTCAAAACGAATTCGTCTCTCTCTCTGCTAGACACTGAAGGCTGGTTTTTCTGAGTCTTTCCTCATAGCTGGAATCCCACTACCAGCTTTGTCGCTCTTTTTTGTATTCTATCCAGCATGTTTATTTCCCCTCTGATAACGACTCCACACCAGTACACAGTACTCCAATCTAGGTCTAACTGATGCTTTATACAGTTTGAATTTCACTTCCTTGCTCCTATGTTGAATATTTCTTTCTATCATACCTAACATTGCATTTGCCTTTTTCAATCCTACCTGTCTAATGTATTTATATTTTTTAATATCATTTTTGAATTGTGTGTGAGAAGTGATTTTTAACAATTTCTAACAAGGGATTTTAACGTGCTCGACACTGAACACAAGAGTCCGATCTCAATACTCAGAAATCAAAATACTATTTTACCAGACGCTGACGTGAAAAAAATATCCTATTCTTATCGTGATTTGAACTTGCGACATCCGACATCCGAAGCGGACACTTTCCCTCGAGACCACTGAGTTCATTTCCGCTATCCCTGTTTTTTGAGCACGTTCTTGTAGCATCCACCTCAAATGATTCAATCTTGTTAATCAATGTTTTTGTTTGGTTGCGTATGTCTCGCAGCCCTACTTTGCCACTAGAAGGTTTATGTGCACATGAGCTATATTTTATTTCCTTTTGTTTGTGTTCTGTCACAAGTTATTGTTTTAGCTAAACTCTGCATTGCATTGACCAATCTTTATTTTACTTCGTCTTGGGCAATCTCCATTGTTGCTTATAATCGAATCAACACATTGAAAACTTGTGACATACTTAACTCTGATTCTCTGTATGCCATTTGGTCTGGTTTTCACCTATCAGGGCTCATTATCTTGGTCTTGCTGATGATAAGGTACAAATTGTGTTCTTCTCTGATTTATTTAACCGACAGGCTCATCTGTTTCAGCCCTGCTATGTTTTTTCGAATGGCAAGAGTATCATCCTGCCGATTGTTGACGGACCGACAATTTCGTATTCTTTGTATTCTCAGTATGTATTCTGCAAATATATTGAACATATACGGGGGGAGTATGCATTGGTGTCTTACTCCCTTCTTCACCTCAAAACAATTCGATGGATCACCAGTTATTCTAACTGATGAATATTTTGTTCATGACAAAGTGTTTCGATCAGCTGAATCAGGAATATTGAAAACCCTACGTTTTTCATGAGTCTCTATAGCATTTCTCGTTCCGCACTCATTCAAGCTTTAGTGTAATCTATGAAGCAATTACGTAAGTCGACATTGCACTCTCCGCTCTATTCGAAAATATTAAGCATGCGACCCATCGTGCCTCTGCCATATTTGAAATCTACCTATGCCTCATCCAATTCCTCTTTGGGGCTGTTTACTGACCTCTTAATGATGATTCTTAAGATGATTGCTAAAAGATGGCTAACTAAAGCAATAGTTCGGAAGTGAGTGCATCGCTTCAGGTAACTATTCTTATGGACTTGCATACACAGCTGTGTTACATGCTCCTGGTCAAAGTGTGCTTTGTCAGATCGTCTTGCATAGTCAACAAATCATAATCAGCACCACGAGTCACAGTCAGCACCACGAGTCACAGTCAGGACCAGGAGTCATAGTCAAAACCATGAGTCACAGTCAGCACCAGGAGACACAGTCAGCACCACGAGTCACAGTCAGCACCAGGAGTAACAGTCAGCACCACGAGTCACAGTCAGCACCAGAAGTCACAGTCAAAACCATGAGTCACAGTCAGCACCATGAGTCACAGTCAAAACCATGAGTCACAGTCAGCACCAGAAGTCACAGTCAAAACCATGAGTCACAGTCAGTACCAGTAGTCACAGTCAATACCATGCATCACAGTCAGCACCAGGAGTCACAGTCAGCACCACGAGTCACAGTAAGCACAATGAGTCACAGTCAAAAGCATCAGTCACAGTCGGCACCAGGTGTCACAGTCCGCACCATGAGTCACAGTCAGAACCAGGAGTCACAGTCAAAACCATGAGTCACAGTCAGTACCAGTAGTCACAGTCAATACCATGAATCGCAGTCAGCACCACGAGTTACAGTCATCATCACGACTCTCAGTAAGCACAACGAGTCACAGTCAAAACCATGAGTCGCAGTGAGTGTCGGGAGTCACAGTCAGCATCAGGAGTCACACTCAGCATCACGGGTCATAGTCAGTACCAGGAGTCACAGAGAGCATCATGAGTCACAGTCAGCACCAGGAGTCACTGTCAGCATCATGAGTCACAGTCAGTGACAGTCAGTTGGTGGATAACCAACTCCACCATTTTCGCTCTTTTCTTCTTGATAATATTCTTGTCATTAGCGTTTAAAATGTGATGTGTATTTGTCTGTTGAGAATAGAGGCCATGACAATCAATTTGGAAAAAACGTTCTATGCAAAATTCCAATCAAAATTGGCATCTGTCATCATTGTCCGAAACAAAAACAAGACAATACGCCCACAAGCTGTAATCTTTACATATGCATTATCTATCCTACACAGGTCTCGTTAAAATTACAGTGTCAGGGCGAACTGATTATAACAATTGATGTATGAATAAGATATTTGAGTAACTCATACATCCCCGAATACAGACATGATCCAACTAAACACCAGAGACATCAATAACAACGTATAACTAAGAGATGATAGAACGACCTTTAGGTTGGGAACAAGACATAAACAAAACAAATAATGTGACGAAAGATAACTAACGTGACGGCCGTCAATTGATGATCACTCCATATACTGGAGAACACAAACATTTGAATGCATTGTCATTCGCTACATGACACAGAGATGAGACAAGTGAAACATTTGTATTCTAGTGAAAGTATACGTCAATGACAGTTTCTGTTATAATAATGTACTGGAAGACATATGATGTAAATAACATCGTATGCTATAAATATGTGATGTGTTGCCATCTGATGTATATGACATCTTCTGCTATAAGTACTTGCTGGATGACATCTGGCATGGTCAACTGTAATATAAATTATAGATGGTCATGCAACTGATGTTAATGACATGTTCTGCTATAAATAAGTGCCGGAAGACACCCGATAAGCCTAAACACAACGTCGCATTCGCCCACCAACATAGCATCACTGACAGATTAGATTTGTCGGTCAACAATTAAGCCATAACGTACAGGAAAAGCCAATGCGTGGACACAGAGACCATAGTTAAAAATCAAGTTCGAACAGATGTGACAATGAACAAATATATTGCCAATTATGTTTTTCACATTACCGGATAAAATGGAATAAAGCAGATGATGTGGTAGGATACATTCACGTAAGCTCATATACTGAAACTCTCACAACAGTTTAAAAGGTGATGTGGTATGATACATGTATGTAAGCTCAGAGACTGAAACTCTCGGAGCAGTTGAATATGTGAGGTGGTATGATATATATATGTAAGCTCAGAGACTGAAACTCGCAGAGCAGTTAAATAGGTTATGTGGTATGATACATGTATATAAGCTCAGAGACTGAAACTCTCAGAACAGTTAAATATCTGACGTGGTATAATACATACATGTAAGCTCAGAGACTGAAACTCTCGGAGCAGTTAAATAGGTGAGATGGTATGATATATACAGGTAAGCTCAGACTGAAACTCTCGGAGCAGTTAAATAGGTGAGGTGGTATGATATATACATGTAAGCTCGGAAACTGGAGCTCTCAGACCAATGTAGGAAATTAGAATGCTGACAATATTTGATGTCCATTATTAAACAGAAATCAGATCAATGAAGAACATTATCGTGTCAAAGATAATTGATACACATTTCATGGTTTACTGTGCCTTGAAAAGGATCATGACGTATTCAAACAAAGAGACAAAGCAATGAATATATACTTTGTATACAGACACAGCTGACAGTTTCACTTAAGGCCTCTTTGAATGGCCTTGTGGGGATATTCGTCTGTGTGCGTCCGATCAGGTATGATCATTCCTGATCACGTCAAATAGTTCATCTTAATTAAACATCATCATTCAGATTCTCTCAAAAGAAACATTGAACCCACGATAGTTGTCTCCTCCCATTAGCCACGTGTCGTAACACTTGTGTACTCTTGCAGAGGCTGTTTCTGTTGTAACTCATTATGAATGATGAATTTGCTATCCTCGTGCACATTTACTGCATGAGAAGTTATTTGCAGGAGCCCTGTTCCTCCTTCCACATAAAGGGGTACGGAGTTCTGCAAGTAGACGATACTCCAACAATAAATGTCTATATACATTCTACATCTGATCAAACAGGTTTTCATGTAATCTATATCATTTGGTTTTCTATAGCAACAAGGTTTTAGATTATGGTTGAAAGAGCAATGTATTATTAAATCAATGTTGTTGTTACTTATTTTCCATCCTGGATTTTTATAAATATTAGTAATTTCAGTATAATTATATTGGCGAGTGAAAAGTCCATGATCGTAAGTTAATTGTAGAGCTGCTACTATTGTAATATTGTGTGTTTTGTGTTCCTTTTTTCTGTGAATTCTAAAACAGCGGATTATTTTTGTTAGACATAAAGATGACACAGAGTTATCACTTTGCTCTACAACTGACGCATATTCTTCTCTCACGCATAAGACATTTGAACAATTATCAAACTCGGCAGCAAAACGATGTTTATTACATTTGACTACTTTGAAAAAAACATATATTATATTTCTGACTCAACAATGGACTATCAATATCCTGAATACATGCTGAAGTCGAATGCACTGGGTCGACAGGCGCAAAACAAAAAATCACAGTGGGGATTCAAAAAGTAAGGCGATCGACAAAAAAAATATTTTTTTTAATATCCTGAATTTTAGTCGTACAGACTATTACTACACAATTGTAAAATTAGGTTTTACATCAAAGGCGCACATATTGTTTCCTGTTATGTTTTTTACCCAGGTTCTTTCCATCGTTCTAACTATTCTGAGTTTCTTCTACTCTAACACAACCTAACCATCTACAAGAGTCATATCTTGATTCACAACACACGCATCGTCACCGTCGTCTGGAAATCATGCAGTTTCTTCTCTGTTTCGCGAATTCTGCTGCAAGACAACGCTTTTTCATTTACTGGTTATGTCTTTTTGGTTCAACGATCTTTTCTGATCTGCAGGCTAGATCTTTATCCGTTCACAGAGGCTGTCCGATGTACGTGCTAGATCTGTATTCGTTCACATAGTTTTTCCGATCTACGTCCTAGATCTTTTGGTACAACGAGTTTTCTGATCCACTGGTTAGATGTTTGGGTACAATGATTCTTTCTGATATATTGGCTAGATATTTATTCGTTCACATAGTTGTACTGAGCTACATATTAGATATTTTGGTTCAACGGAATTTTTGTATCTACTTGCTGTACGTTCTTGTTGCTCATATATCGTTTCTGATCTACTAGATACATTTTCTTGGTAGAGTTTGTCCATTCCGTTTTTGTACACAATGCTTTTCTGATCTCTTTTACATATCGTTTTAGACACACTACTGTCAGATATGTTCTATAGAGACACGTTAAATTACCAATTTTACGTTCTACTCTTCGGTCTTGATATGAATGTGTAAGTATTAGCTGCCAGGAGTCTATTCGATCTCACTAATTCTCCTCTTGACTAGCACCTTGCTACCAGGCTCGACTGACATTTTGACAGGAAGTTCAACCAAAATGAGTATTTACATGTATTTTTCTCCTGATGTTCTGTAAAACAGTAACCCTACCTCCAATACGATATTGGAGAAAAATAAGAAAAATCTAAGTAAAATAAACCAAAAGTGTGCTTACAGTGGACTGATCATCTCAACCTAAATTTGGTGAGCTCCAAGTTGACAAAAATAACCTGTTTTGTGTATTTCGTTAACGTTTTGCTTGACTCTTGCTGAGCAAATGTTTTGGTCAACCCCTTACGAAGTGACTGCTCATGTAAAAATGGCTGTGGCCAGTGGTCTGTACTACGTACGCCTGGTAGCCCTGTGTTAACATCTAACCCGGGCGAACCCGATAACAGTTTGCAACTCGTCAGTTCAAGGTTCACAATTTAGCCGTTCGAGTATTCTCGAAACGTGTGTCCGCTACAGATCTATGACTCTGTCACACATACATACAGAAAAACATGCAGACTAACTGACATAAATAAATACATATATACAGACAGACGGATGGACATACACATATAAAGACGGAGGGACGGACAGAATGACTCACACGCATAGAAACGTAGACGATGACGGCATCATTTATTTTGCTAGCGCTATTTTTAGTTAGGATTAACTGCTCTACATTTTATCCTCACTCTCTCGTCTCGTGTCGCCCGACCCCAGTGGCAAGTCAAGGACAAGACTACTAGGGTACGACTACGAGATGCAGGGGACTCCGCATCAAGCACCCGTGAAAAAGGCGACGGAGTCCAGAGTCGAATCCACACCACCTGATCACGAGGCCGACGGTTTAACCACTTCGCCACGGAATCCCCGACTATTGTATATACTGCCTCTGTTTTAAACATTTATTATACCGAGTTTTCTTTAATTATATCATTTATTTAGCCTATTCCCACATACTATTATTGTGAATTTCTTCGTCCTCACTCTGTAACACTTTGTATATGTTATTGAGTTGTGTGCTATATTCTGCCAACCTTTCCTGGTCTTAGAATAGCTGTATGTTTCATCTCGTCTCTTTGTTCCCGTGACTTAACAATAGTTGTTGCAGTGAGCTGTTAGATCCCAAACAACATGTGTTGGTCTGAGTCTGCGTCTACACCTAGTTTAATTTGTACGTCGTGTAGTGTACTTCTGAACACTTGATTGCCACTGCTATGGTCAATCTTATTTTATGGAATCTGTTGATCTTCATTTGACCGTGTTTACATAGTTGTGTATAAACATGCTTCCTCCAATTGCCATTTTGCTTGTCACACATTGATCTGAAAACTTGTGTCTGGCCCATTCCTTGTCATCCTATAATATATGCATAACCCACGTTGTATTATAGTGTCTGAGTAGTGTATTCTGATCGTTATCTTTCTATCTGTGAATCACCTTGTATTGTCGGCCAATGTTACGAAAATGTTTCTCACACTTCGTCTCCTTAGTTGGGCTATAGAATAATCGTTGTTCGTTTTAATTTTCACGTTTTGGTCTTACAGCATGAATTAATAGTTCTATTGTTGTCACCTTTTTAGCGCCATTTGTGTCTCTGTTGAAATCGGCAGTGCACAGCTCCTTTGTTTCAGGAGTAAATAATCATGCCCCTGATTGCCAGTATTATCTTACAAGATCTTAAACCATCTTGTTTCGCACAGTCTTAAGCTTGCCAGGTAGTAATTCTTCATTTCTGCAGTTATCTGTTCTGCGTTCCCTGCCTGTTAAAATGTTCTAACATTTCCTGCCGATTATTTTTTTTTTTCTTTTTTTTTTTTTTTCCGTTCGCCTTATTTGTATCTATTCCCCAAGGCATGTGTGCGTTACACTGTGGTTTTTATTTTTGCGCCTGTCGGCCCAGGGTCTGCTTCCTCCTGCATTTTCTAAGGGTTTGCTTCCCCGGGGTAATGTGATGGGGATCGAACCCAGCACCTTCAGATTGTGAGCCTTCATGCCGATATTTTTGGTTTTCTTCTAGGACGTCAGAAGGAAAATCAGCTCTAGAGCTTCGTTGTGGATGTCACTACATTATATCATTCTCCTCTTTTACTGAGGCCCTACTTTTCCGGAGGCCCTTCCTGTTCCAAGGCCGTTTGCATTTATTTTGTTGTCACCGTTTTTGTAACAAACTTTTTTTTCATAGATTCGAATTGCTGTAGATATATATATAAATATATATATATATATATATATATATATATATATATATATATATATATATACAGATAGACATATAGACAGACAGATAGATAGATAGGTAGATAGAAAGATATATCAATCGATAGATAGATATATAGATAAATAGATAGATAGATATATAGATATAAATACAGATACATAGATAGATAGACAGACATATATATATATATATATATATATATATATATATATATATACATATATATAGACATTTAGATAGATAGATAAACTGATAGACATATATATACATAGATAGGTAGATATATAGATAAACAGATATATATATATATATATATATATATATATATATATATATATATATATATATATATATATATATATATATATATATATATATATAGGTAGCTAGATAGACACAACGGCCAGACAGACAGACATACAGAATGACAGACAGAAATATAGATAGATAGCTATATATATTTATATATATATATACATATATGTATATATATAAATATATATACAATAGATAGATATAAAGATATAGATACATATATATATATATATATATGTATATATATATATATATATATATATAGATAGATAGACGAAAGTATACTAAAGAAACTGTACACTGGAAGAGTGAGACCAGTTCTCGAGTATGGCATTGCGGCATGGACAACAGCAGCAAATGCGAACTTAAATAAAATTAGCAAACTCCAAAACTAAGCCATGAGAGTTATAACAGGAGGCATGAAGTCAACGCCAATTGTAGAACTTGAAAAGATTACAAAACTGCAATCCACGACCGACAGAAGAGACTGCAGAACCCTGCAGCAATCAGAGAAACTCAGAAGACTGACTGACCATCCAATGCACCAGGGACTAAACAATTTCGGAAAAGGGAAATTAAAGCGGAGAAACTTTGCAGAAATAGCCAAAGCAAAGATACACGAAGACCCCATGAACGCACTAACAACACCAAAACCCATCCCTACTGTACGAAAACCTACCTGAAGGCAGCATATACTTCCAGAGGTGGTAGAAAATATACCAGATATTGGAAACAAAATCCGCCAGACTGAAAAACGAAAGAAGAGATACTACCCTGAGCTACATAACTAAAAACTACCAAATCATGGACTGGACCCATGCATATACCGACGGTTCTGTAACAAACACAACACAGAACGAAGGGGCAGGAGCATTTCTGAACCTACAAATGGCAGACAAATAATACTGTCATTCGCTACTGGAAAATACACAAGCAATTTCAGAGCGGAGGCAGAGGCACTGAGGGCGGCAGTGGAAGAAATGGTGACAGGTAAAAGGAATAAAATACTATAGTCCTGCTTACAGATGCCTTGGCCGTAGTCACAGCACTAAAAAGCCAGAAAAATACTGAAAAATGATTTAAGAGCAGTATTCTGTCAACTATGCCAGCAGTCCGCACCAAAAGTGGTAGTGGTACAGTGGGTTCCATCCCACTGCAACGTCCAAGGCAACGAGGAGGCAGACAGACTGGCAAAAGAAGGTGCAAGACTACCACAACCAGATACTAGTATGACATACGAATAGTCAAAACGGCTTATTAGAGCTAGATACATGCCCAAATGGGAAACCGAACATACTGGCTACACAAAAAACGATGTCTATTACCAGTTGAACAGAAGAGATCAGGTCGTGGTCTTCAGACTTCGCATTGGCCACAATAGACTGAGGTACCACCTATTCAACAAATTGAAGATATGTGGCACTGACGAATGCCCGTGTGGGACCGAGAAAATGACCGCTGAGCATTTGCTGCAAAACTGCCCGACATACGAGAATCAGAGAGAGCAGATGTGGTCATCACCAGTGGCAACACTAGACAAGCTCTATGGTAGTGTCGACAGCCTAGGGATGACCGCTGCTTTTTTTCGAAAAAATAAAGGTTGATGTCTGACTGCGTACGATGAAGAAGAAGAAGATAGATAGATAGATATATAGATATATAGATAGATACATAGATACATAGATAGACAGATATATAAATAGATAGATAGATAGTTAAATAGATATATAGATAGATAAATAGATAGATGATAGATAGATTCCAATATATATATATATATATATATATATATATATATATATATAGATATATAGATAGATAGATAGATAGATAGATAGATAGATAGATAAATAGATATATAAATAGATAGACATATAGAAAGATAGATAGATATATAAATAGATAGACATATAGAACGATAGATATATAAATAGATATACATATTAATAGGTAGATAGATAGATAGAGATAGATATAGATAGATAGAAATATAGATATAGAGAGAGATAGAGATATATAGATATATAGATATATAGATACATAGAAGAGAAGAGAAGAGAAGAAGAGAAGAGAAGAGAAGAAGAGAAAAGAAGAAGAGAAGAGAAGAGAAGAGAAGAGAAAAGAAGAGGAGAGAAGAGGAGAGGAGGGGAGGGGAGAGCATTCTGGAGGGAATTAGAATATCCAAGCCCATGTTGAACGAACTTTGATTGGTATTTCTCCAAATTAAAAAATGACTTGTTCTTCATCATTAAGAGCAAGCTGTTGTGAGATATATGCTATATCTGATGCATGTGCTCTACATTGTGAATTGAGAAGCAGTGCAACCGATGAGGAAGATTAGGTCAGCCACATTTGTTTGAAGCTGCGCTTCTTATAAATTTATGTACCCTGGTAACACCAGTTCCATTTGTGTGTCTTATTTGTTCATTTAAAAATGAAAATGAACGCTTTATCCCATTGCTGGAGTCTACCAGAATGCTACGATCTAAATCGTATTTGTTCTATTCAAGTTAAGTATTTCGCTTATAATCTTTTTTATAAATTTATCCTTGAATTACTTTATTGTCTCAGTAATGTGAAAATAAATACATGCCATGAAAGTTCATCTCAACTGAGAAAAATAAGTACAAAAATAACGGTTAAAAAGAGTATCACATAATAGAGAGAAACCGCAAATCTCTTCTTTCGGCCGCACGAAATTAGTCAAAAACTGGACAGACTCAAACAGTACTTAATAGCAATTCTCTTCAGCTAAATACTTCGTGATTCAGGAGAAGTTGTCATCCAAATTAAGGATAATCAATAATATAACAAACAAACAAATTAGAAGAGAATAAAACCTCTAACAAAACAATGAGAACTTTCTAAGATTAAAGAGCTAACAATCAAATAACTTTTAAATTAAACTCATTAAAAGTGCTCAAATGTGAGTAAATACATTAGCTTGAGCTTCAGAATGTTAAGCTGGATACACGCAACCGTGACAGTTGGTTATCAATCAAGACAGCTTTCTCATTTCGAAGACGTTAGCAGGTATAATATATGAGTTTTGTGCTGTTTTTGTGGTTGCTGCTTTCTGAAGAAATAACGTATCGTCATATCGTTTGCCAGTTCATGTGATCTGCTTGCGTATTTGTTATGCTGGGAAATATTGCAGACTTTCGTCTACCGTCACCTCGCAGTGAGCATGCTAGGTTTTTAATATATATATATAAAGAACCATACTCTATTTTATGATCGTTACCTAGGTAAATAAAAAGATATACGTAACTATTAAGTAGTTGGTTCGTCATTATATGCAATTTACTTGTTAATGTTACAGGCTTTTTTCCTGCCATCTTAACTTAACTTAACGTTTTTATACTGGTTTAAACGACTCCGTAGAGACTGAAAACAACCAGTTTCCTTTGAATGTCCTTGCTCTAAAAGCTATGCGCATCCAATGTATTCTTAAGGGAGGTGGCGTTTTATTATACTGTATAAATTATGTTAATATAACGATCAAAGATTATTTATTATGTGGTAACAAAAATGAAAGTGTATGGGGAGAAATAGAAAGTGGGGGTGAAAAAACAGTGATTGGAGTGTACTATAGATGTCCATCAAGTCAAAAAGAGGAAGATGAGGAGCTGATTAGTAGCATAGCAAAGGCAAGTGAAGGGAAATTATTATTAATGGGAGATTTCAACTATCCAGAAATAAAATGGGATATGGCAGAAGCACTTGTAGAGTCAAAACCTTTTGTTAAGTGCGTAACTGACAATTTTTTAATTCAACATGTAGAAGCAGCCACCAGAGGCAAAAACATACTCGACCTAGTTTTTACCACAGAGGAAAATATGATTGAAAACGTTACCGTTGGGGAACTGTTTGGCTCAAGTGACCATCAAATCATCCGTTGGGATCTCATTGCAGGGAAAGAAGTAAACATAAACACGCGAACATACGACTACTCTAAGGCAGATGTTAAGAGGATGAAAGAGGCAGCGAACCACATAATCTGGAAAGATATTGTTATAGGAATAGATGTTGAACAGGAGTGGGAAAGTTTTAAAACAGTTCTAGAAACGCTAAAAGAGGAATGTGTTCCATGTAGGGAGGTAAACCCCAAGCGTAAAAAGTGGATAACTAGATTTGTAGTGAAATGTAGAAGAGCAAAAAATAAAGCATGGCAAAAATATATAGAGGCAGGTAAATCAAAAGAAACATATGTAAAATATTTGGACAAGCAGAACATATCTCAGAAAGCGAATAAAACAGCAAAAATAGACTTTGAAAAACAACTTGCTCAGAGGATCAAGACTGACAGTAAAAGCTTCTTTTCTTATGTTAGAAATAAACAAAGAACGAAAGACAAAGTAGGCCCTCTCATAGACAGTACAGTGACAATAATAAGTGAGAATAGTGAGGCAGCTAATCTGCTCAATCAGTACTTTGGCACAGTCTTCACAAAGGAGGACTGCTCCGAGATCCCAGAGCCTATAGATATTTTTCAAAGTGACATGGATACAGCGGGATTAAGATCAATCTGTATTACAGAGGAAATGGTTTTTAAAAAGTTGGAGGGGTTGAAAGTGAATAAATGTCCAGGTCAAGATGGTATTCACCCAAAATTGCTGTATGAAATTAGAGACCAACTAGCAAAACCATTGGCTATATTATGTTCTCAATCACTTACAAAAGGGATTGTTCCACGGGATTGGAAAGATGCAGGAGTGATCCCCTTATTCAAAAAAGGCAAAAAAATCAGATCCGGCAAATTATAGACCGGTGAGTTTAACGAGCATAGTCTGTAAATTGTTAGAGTCAATAATCAAAGAAAACATTGTAATGCATTTAGAAAAATTTATCTAATTATAAATAGTCAGCATGGGTTTACTAGAGGGAGATCATGCTTAACAAATCTATTAGAATTCATGGAGGCGGTTACTAAAATCATAGATAAAGGGGAGCCAGTGGATGTTATTTATCTAGACTTTGCAAAGGCCTTTGATAGAGTACCTCATCGAAGATTATTTCGAAAGTTAAAATCACATGGAATAGGTGGGGAAGTTGCCAAATGGATTGCAAATTGGTTAACGGGAAGAAGGCAGAGGGTGGGCATAAATAAGGAGTACTCTGAGTGGTGTGAAGTGAAAAGTGGTGTGCCACAGGGCTCGATTTTGGGACCAATTTTGTTCTTGATATATATATAAATGATTTGGACATTGATATGAGATCCATGATTGCAAAATTTGCTGATGACACAAAACTATGCAGTAGTGTCTCATCTAAAGCGGAAGTGGATATATTGATGTCGGATTTGGATAAAATTCGAGAATGGTCTGTAAGCTGGCAAATAGAGTTTAATGTAGATAAATGTACAGTCATCCACATGGGTAGATCCAATATGGAACATAATTACAGAATTGGAGAAAACAATATTAGAAAGATAGATAAGGAAAGGGACTTAGGGGTTATAATAGATCATACAGGAAAGGTGAGTGAGCAAGTTAAGGTAGCAGTGAAAAAGGCAAATGCAATGTTAGGTATGATAAAAAGAAATATTCAACATAGGAGCAAGGAAGTGATCGTCAAACTGTATAAAGCTTTAGTTAGACCTAGATTGGAGTACTGTGTACAGGTGTGGAGTCCTTATCATAGAGGGGACATAAACATGCTAGAAAGAATACAAAAAAGAGCGACAAAGATGATAGTGGGATTCCAGAATTACAGTTTTGAGGAACGACTCAGAAAAACCGGCCTACAGTGTCTCGAAGAGAGAAGAATTCGTGGTGACTTAATAAAGGTTTATAAGATGATCAGAGGAATCGATAAATTAGACTATAACAAGTTGTTTAAAATACAGCCACCTACAATAACACGAGGGCATAGCTACAAGCTGACTAAAGAGAGGTCCAGGTTAGATATTAGGAAATATTTTTTTAGTCAGAGAGTGGTGCCTGCTTGGAATGCATTGCCAGGGGAGGTAGTGGAGGCAGGGACAGTTAATGCATTTAAGAATAAACTGGATGCGCATAGCTTTTAGAGCAAAGATGATGTAAATGTAACTGGTTGTATACAGGCTCTGCAGGGTCTTCTAAACCAGTATAAAGACGTTAAGTTAAGTTAAATGCATTAATTGTCACTGCCTCCACTACTTTCTGCGGCAATGCATTCCAAGCATTCACTACTCTCTGACTAAAAAATATTTCCTAATATCTAACCTGGACCATTCTTTAGGTAATTTGTAGCATATGCTCTCTTGTTCTTGTAGGTGGCTGTATTTGTTATAATATAATGTATCCTTTCCTTTGATAATCTTATAAACCTGTATTAAGTCACCTCGAATTCTTCTCTTTTCTAGACACACTGACACTCTACTCTTCGCCGCATTTCGGCTGGTCCTAGCCATACTAATTGTGTTATTTATTACTGTTGCACTTCCTAGCCATTAAGTTCCACTAACACCTAATACTATATATACTTGTTCTAGTAAACACCAAAAATCAAATGTTATTGGTCTTTACCTTACAACAACTCTGACTGAATACTAGACCTGCACACAAGAGTTTACAGTACAGCAGTTACTGCAGCTCACTATACCATGATATTTAATTATGTCAAGTCACAAACTATCTGTTACAACCAGACCTCTACATTTGAAAATACGTATACTACAGTCAACTACAACCAAAACTATGTTATTTTTACACAAATTGATTATCGTCACTAATACGTATCTGCAAATTTATTGAGTTATGTACTGACAACTAGAATTCATCACCATCTTCAATAATATAACAAACACGCAAATTAGAAGAGAGAAAAACATCTAACAAACCAAAATGAATTGTCTAAGAAGAAATAGCTAACAATTTAAATTAAACTCTTTAAAAATGCTCAAATGTGAGTAAATACATTAGCTTGAGACTCAAAATGTTAAAACGAATCTGATGTATATTATGTTATTATTCCTAAAATTTCACCAATTAAAGTAACTTAAGTTAGTTGACAAAATATAAATGCGAAGAAATACCACAAACCATGAAGACATGCCAACACACATATTTCTTGAAAGCTTCACAAAACATCAAGTCATGCCAACACATATTTTTTGAAGATCCACAAAACATCAAGTCATGAATACACACATACTTCCTGAAAGCCCCAGAGACGTATCTCACATATAAATGCTCGTGATAAGGTTGTTAGTCCCTTAGATAACAATGTTTCATAATCCTGTTTCTATTGTTTAGAAGTCTACATTGGTGGTGTTTGTGGTGAAATAGAGGTAAAAAACAATAGTATACTATCGTTGCAAGAAGAAGACAAGACGACCATACACAAAAAACGGTGCCAACACTTCTAGAACATATGATATTTCGCGCTTAATGACAGCAGTAGACAAATAAATTTGATGAACTAAAATGTAAAGCATTTTACCATAGCAATTCAAAATGAAAAGAAAGTATCCAACATCTGTGGTATTTTTATTCAGAAGAGATAACTAGGTTTAACAAGATTTCCTGGGCGGAAGACTAACGTCTAGTCAGGCAAAATATACTGATCAGACATGTATGTCAAGGTCAGGCAACACATACTCGCCAAGACCCACACCTAGGCTTCCTTGTAGCCCTCACTGGAAACGGGCTGTTTTCATGGCAGCCTGGCTAACTGGTTGATGGATCGCCGTGATCCCGTTGCAGTGGAAGCACGCAGAGGAAGCCAAGCACAGCACAATCTCCTTGAGGACCCTGTTCCTTAATCAGCACGCTCGGGATGTGAGGAAAGCTACTGCAACTCGTCACTTAACGTCCTTTTCAGGCGTACAAAAAGGCAACCTACTCACTGTGGGCAATCGCAGACAACAAGAATTCCTACATTTCAAAACAAAAGCGTGGCACATGATGATGGTATTTATGTTATATCTGAAGCTGTGTTTTCCCTGCCACACAGTTTCCCGTTCCTAATTCCATTATTGATTTCTTGGTCAATTGCGTTCCTATAATAACAATCATTAATAATTTCTTCTATCAAATTCTCTGCAAACTGCGCATTATCTTGTCCGCGATAAATCTCCTTGCGCAGGTCAATTACGCTCCTACGGGAAGACGCAATATTGCACCAAGAGGCCAAAAAGTAACATAAGGTGGGTAAATGCATTTTTTACTGCACGTACACACCATACGAGAATTCAATAATTAGCAACATTCTGTGTGGCCACAATAGTACTAAAAGGAACAAGAACAAGAAAGCCAATACCACAAATGCATATATTTATTGTATGAAGGTGCGACTATTGTATATTGAAATGCGTGATTCCACCATTAAGAGGATCCTAAATTTTCTTACTTTTGTCGATATGATTCTTCTTCTTTCATTATCTATGATGAATGTTGATTTCCGAATTTGACAAGAAAATGTAATGTTGATGGCTGTTTTTCGGTCATCACTTTTAGTTGACGACTGATTTTTCATTTGTTATGAAATTTTGACAGGTAGCTTCTCGTCCTTTATTTATGTAGCCATCTAATTTCTCAACATTTCATTTCTATTGACAGCTAATTTATCCATCTTTTCTTTCTGTTAACAGATAATTTCTTCATTGTTTAAAATATATATTGACATGTAGATTCTGCATCTTTTCTTTCTCTTGACAGATTTCTCATTATGTTATTTATGTTGACATAATTTGATATTTTGTATTTCTGTTCAGAGGTCATTCATCAATATTTTCTTTCTGTTCACCTATGATTTTTACTTCATTTATTTCCGCTGACACACGATTTCTCATGTCTTTGTATTTATCTTCAAGTGAAATATTCATATTTAATTGAATTTACGTACCAATTTTCTGCTTTATGTCCTCCAACCTACATCCCCCACCACATGTCGCTTTTTTTCATCTACCAATACCCGCACTTATTTTTATGTCCTCCAATATTGACACCTTTCTACAACAAGAACATCAATCTACGTATCAAACCAGGCCACTATTCATGCAGACTTAGCATTCACATGGACTGGGACCTGTTCCTGCTGTTGCTGCACCTGAAACTGGTCTGCTGAACTTCTTTATGTACCCAAGGAAGTCCCCGGACTCCTCACCTGGAATGTCAGAATCATGTGGGTCGCCCAGACCTCATCTGGAATGTCAAACCCTGTGGGTCGCCCAGACTTCTCACCTGGAATGTCCGAACCATGTGGGTGGCCCAGACCTCACCTGGAATGTCAGAACCATGAGGGTGGCCCTAGACTTCTCACCTGGAATGTCAGAATCATGTAGATCGCCCAGATTTCTCACCTGGAATGTCAGAACAATGTAGGTGGCCCAGACTTCTCACCTGGAATGTCAGAATCATGTGGGTGGCTCAGACTTCTCACCTGGAATGTCAGAATTATGTGGGTGGCTCCACATTGTCTTTGAAATGTCGGAAACATGTGAACGACGGGGAAAATTACTAAAAATGTCAAAATAGCAGTAAAAATGCAACGTTAGTCTTTTCATTTAGTGAAACTAGTTAGACACAAGCAGACACAACCTAGCTAACATCAGGCCAAACGCTTACAGATGAGCTCGACAAATTTGCCACTACAAATTCATCGCAAAATAGTCATTTGTGATGAGTTGTTTATAAACATCAGACTCCTTATTTGTAACCTCTAACACCTACAGAACAGTCACTACCTAAAGCCTTATGACGACAACATTTGAGGCCCAATTGTGTATCGCTCTAAGATAAGAGATGTCACCGAGTTAAAATATCGAAATGTGAATGCCTCTTTGAGTTCTTTCTTACCGATTTCACAATTGATGAGATAATCGCCTCAAACACAATTGGACTTCAACAAAAACTAGATACATATAGAATAACCAACAATGTTGTTGGCTAATTAATTACAACTGTACAAACTGTAATTTAATTGGTGTTAACAAATAATCATTATGTGATGAATTGGTTCCATTTATCCTGATCAGCATGTATGTATTCGTCATGAACAACATAATGCGTCAGGCAGTGAAGCTATAGCAGTTATGCTCTCAACAGAGGTCAAGGTGCGCTTCATGAGTGGCATGCGGCTGAATTAAGACTATTCATGGCCCCATTTAGGGCCACGGATAACAATATTAAACCAAAATGGCATACACTATTACTGCATAAATAAACGAAAAAGAAGAATAAGTGAAAGTAAATTTCTCAAAAAACTGCACAATTTAATGAATGAGACAAAAACAATAGATATAAAGGTTACGATAGGAGACTAGATTTCCAATATAGGGGAGGTAAATGATGACTGTGAAGAGGTTATTTTCAAAAGTGGTCTTGAAGTAATGAATGAAATTTGTATTATAATTGCATATTTGTGTGCAGGAAACCAACTGGTAATTCAAAGTAGCATGTTACCACATCGAAGATTTAAAAAGGCAATTTGAATATCCACAGGACATGTAACACAAAACCTGATCGATTATATTTGCCAAATATGAAATATTTGTAAAAGTTAGCAAAATATCAGGATCTACAGAGGAGCGGATATGACTTTAGACTGCAATTTAGTGATGATCGAAGTTAAACTTACACTACTAAAGAACATACCAACTTAAATGCATATAACAATATATTTAAATACATTTCAAGCACTGAAACTACGAGAAGTAAGGGTTGTCATTGATGAACATTAGAAACCGCTACTCTATGTCTAGAAACAGATTATCATATCAAAGATAGTAACAACGTGTGTCTCACTGTCGAACACCAAATACAAAACCAAAAAAAACTCTAAATAACAACAAGCTTATACATATAACACCCCATAATATTTTGGGGTACCAATGGAAAAGAAACTCACATTGAGGTAACACATACAAAAGCAGCCATAACACTATCCATTATGAAAGATCTGGACAAAAAAGGTCGGGTGCAAATAGCAACATACTAAAATATTTACAATTTACTCGTATGGGGGGTAGCGAGGTCTGGGCTTTACGTCCCGCTCGTTAAAGGAAAGTGAAGCGTCTAATATACATTGTCCTTTCCAGGTGTAGAGATCGCCGCTGAAATCTCTGTTCGGCTTGCCGTTCAGGAATTTCCATGCCAATGGCTCCTTCCTACATTATTGTGACCCCAGCAGAACCTTCATAAGGGGATCCCTGTTTCTTACAGAGACTGCTGTGAGGCGCGACCGATTACCCGGCGGTATAACTGGGCGGACAGATTGGGCGTATCCTTGGTTGGTAGCTAATCTAAGAGAAGGTAAACTGACTTCAAACCCGGGTACACGAAGCTCGTGTTTGACTAAATAGGAGGAACTCTGATTTTAAACCTACAAGTCCTAGAGCGTGTTGGCTAGTCTTGTGACGTTGAGCGTATCATCGGATGTCTCAAGCAACTAGCATCTGCGGGCAACGACTCCACTGCCTTGTAGAAACCTCGGGAGAGAGTAGGGCTACGGAAGTAAACCCAGACAAACAATCAGGAACAGTAGCACTAAGGCGGAGGGTTTAAAAATTGCGACCTCATTCCAGCAGCTCCTGCAGCTGACCTCGTGTCAAATTGTCATGCTTTGCATTCCTTTGGATTACTCCAGCGAGTTCGAGAGGGGGATCATGTAGTTTGGGCAGCCCAAGTTCTCCATATTCAGCGCCCAGGTTTGAGCTATGAGAGGTTACCCACAGAGTGCCACGCGCATGGTCTGCAATGACTGAGACGCCTAAGAATACTCGTATATACTGGCACATTCAGGCAGTACTGAAATACGGCATGATATCCTGGGCAAAGGCATTACAGCCTGTGCCATAGCATCAAAAACAAACACAATTCAAAACTCAGGATTAAACAATGATTACGGGACCAATGAAGACCACACTAACCCAGGCAATGACGCATATACAAATATATACCCAACCCAGACAATGACGCATATATAAATATAAGGCAGCACCAGACAATGGAAGCATATACAAATATAAGACCCCACCGATCCAGACAATGGAAGCAGGTTAATATTCAGGAAAAGGTTCTGATCTTCACTGTGCTTCTCAAAGTACATGAGCAGTCGTTCCAGGCCATTGGCGCTGTTCGGCAGCATGACTGGGTCATCTGCGTATCTTCGCTCTGGATTCTCCCTCCATCCTATTGTTAAAGGATCGAAATTCCCGTAGCTGTCATATGTATTTACCTTTCGCATGACGTTTTTTTTGCGTAAATGTTAATTAGATAAGGCGAAAGTATGCAGTCTTTTGTGATTTCCTTGTGAATTGCAAAGCAATTTGTTGTACCTTAATTGGTTCTAATAGCAGCGTGTTGCCCACTGCATAATGTTTCTATTAGATTTATCAGATGTGTTGGATAACCCCATGTCCTTCATTATAGGCTACATGTGCTGATGTTGTACACAGTCGAAAGCTTTGGTGTAGTCTATGAAGCACGTATAGAGATTTACATTGTACTCTTTTTGCTTCTCAAAGATGTGTTTCAAATTAAAGACATGGTCTCGCGTGAATCTTCCTTGTCTGAATCCATCCTTCCTTAAGTGAATTTCATACGATAACTGTTTTTCTAATCTCTTCATGATTATACGTAATACGATCTTGATGGCACACTTAATCAGGGCAATAGTGCGGTAGTTGGTGCATACTTTTAAGTTACCCTTCTTTGGTATGGGGATAGATATACTGATCTTCTCCATGCTGTGGGGCATTCTTAACGGCACCACATCTTCGTACATATTGTGTGGTACATGCGGATGCATACATGTCCTCCTGCCTGTACTAGTTTAGTTGGTATATCGCCATAATCTGGTGACTTCCATTGTTTCAGTGATTTTATTGCCTCGTTCAATGTGGATACTGACTCTGTCCCGTCATCACTTGTTTTCAAGTCTTTATTATTTGTGTTGTCTTCATACATCTCGCTACAGTTTTCCTTCCATCTTTCAAGTATATCTTTGCTCTCTGTCATCATACTGCCATTTTTGTAGTTCATTGCTTGTAGTGAAGGCGTGACCTCTCCAAGCAGTGTTCTGGTTGATTGCTTGTAGTGAAGACTTGATATCTCCAGGCAGTGTTCTGGTTGATTGCTTGTAGTGAAGACTTGCCTTCTCCAGGCAGTGTTCTGGTTGATTGCTTATAGTGAAGACTGACTTCTCCCGTCAGAGTTCTGTTTGACTGCTTGTAGTGAAGACTTGAATTCGCCAGGAAGTGTTCTGGTTGTTTGCTTGTAGTGAAGGCTAGACTTCTCCATGCAGTGTTCTGGTTGATTGCTTGTAGTGAAGGCCTGACTTATCCAGGCAGTGTTCTGGGTGACTGATTGTAGTGAAGACTTAACTTCTCCAGGCAGTGTTCTAGTTGATTGCTTATAGTGAAGGCGTGACCTCTCCAGGCAGTGTTCTGTTTGATTGCTTGTAGTGAAGGCTTGATCTCTCCCGTCAGTGTTCTGGTTGACTGCTTATAGTGAAGACTGACTTCTCCCGTCAGAGTTCTGTTTGACTGCTTGTAGTGAAGACTTGACTTCTCCAGGCAGTGTTCTAGTTGATTGCTTGTAGTGAAGGCGTGACCTTTCCAGGCAGTGTTCTGGTTGATTGCTTGTAGTGAAGGCCTGAATTCTCCCGTCAGTGTTCTGGTTGACTGCTTGTAGTGAAGACTTGACTTCTCCAGGCAGTGTTCTAGTTGATTGCTTGTAGTGAAGGCGTGACCTTTCCAGGCAGTGTTCTGGTTGATTGCTTGTAGTGAAGGCCTGAATTCTCCCGTCAGTGTTCTGGTTGACTGCTTGTAGTGAAGACTTGACTTCTCCAGGCAGTGTGCTAAATTGATTGCTTGTAGTGAAGGCTTGACTTCTCCAGGCAGTGGTCTGGTCGATTGGTTATAGTGAAGTCTTGACTTCTCCAGGCAGTGTTCTAGTTTATTGCTTGCAGTGAAGGCCTGACTTCTTCTAGCAGTGTTCTGGTTGATTTCTTGTAATGAAGGCTTGAATTATCACATCAGTGTTCTAATTTCTCTGAAGAATTACTTTTCCTTCCTTTCCTGTTGATCTATTTTGCTACATGTGTTTGTTGTATATTGTTTCTTGTGATTTCTGATCTTTCTTCTGATTTCTCTTGTGTATTCTCTGGATTCGTCATTGTTGCGTCCTATCCATGTTTGCATTAATCTCCTTCGTTGTTCTTTGAGTAGCATTGTCTCATCTGTGATATAATTATATTTCTTAAATACTCATTGGGTATCATATCTTGTGTCGGTGTGAATAAGACGTATATCACATGTGTTGCCAACTGTTCGGTTGACATGTCCTCAAGCATTGCCATCAATACTTTGAATTTGTTTCCTAATTCAACGCGGTTTGCGTTTGGTAATGCGTTCACATTGAAGCGTTGCGGTCTGTTATTTTTGATGGTTTTCTTCAGTCGTGTTTTGTATTCTTAACTTAACTTAACTTTACTTAACTTAACTTAACGTCTTTATACTGGTTTAGAAGACCCTGCAGAGTCTGTATACAACCAGTTACATTTACATCACCTTGCTCTATGCGCAACCAGTTTATTCTTAAATGCATTAACTGTCCCTGCCTCCACTACCTCCCCTGGCAATGCATTCCAAGCAGACACCACTCTCTGACTAAAAAAATATTTCCTAATATCTAACCTGGACCTCTCTTTAGTCAGCTTGTAGCTATGCCCTCGTGTTATTGTAGGTGGCTGTATTTAAAAAAAAACTTGTTATAGTCTAATTTATCGATTCCTCTGATCATCTTATAAACCTGTATTAAGTCACCACGAATTCTTCTCTCTTCGAGACACTGTAGGCCGGTTTTTCTGAGTCGTTCCTCATAACTGTAATTCTGGAATCCCACTATAATCTTTGTCGCTCTTTTTTGTATTCTTTCTAGCATGTTTATGTCCCCTCTAAGATAAGGACTCCTCACCTGTACACAGTACACCCATCTAGGTCTAACTAAAGCTTTATACAGTTTGACGATCACTTCTTTGCTCCTATGTTGAATATTTCATTTTATCATACCTAACATTACATTTGCCTTTTTCACTGCTACCTTAACTTGCTCACTCACCTTTCCTGTATGATCTATTATAACCCCTAGGTTCCTTTCCTTATATATCTTTCTAATATTGTTTTCTTCCATTCTGTAATTATGTTCCATATTGGATCTACCCATGTGGATGACTGTACATTTCTATTACAAGTAGTTGCTGATCATAGTCACACTCTTCTCCAGTGCCAGATCTTTGTTGAAACTTTGTTTAAGTTCGATTTTCGTTGCATTAGGATGTAGTCTATTTGATTCTTAGTTTTTCCATTTGGAGATGTCCATGTATATTACCTCCTGCGATGTTGTCTGAACAAGGTTTTTGATTTTTTGAGGTTTTTATCCAAGCAGAAATGAATTAGTCGTTCACCTCTTTCGTGTTTGTGTCCTAGGCCGAAAGGCATTCGTGCTTCTTTCTTATTTCCAGCTCTTTCTGCTCCTATTTTTGCATTAAAATCTCAAGTTTTTACGACAATGTCTCTCCGTTCTATTTTATTAAAAGTCTCTTGTAGTCCATCGTAAAATGTGTCTATTTCTTCAGCTTCTGTCGCAGTCTTGGTGCATTTACTTGTATGACTGTGATATTTCTTGTCTTCCCTGCCAGTCGAACCACAAGAAGTCTATCAATAACCGGGTTATACCCAAGCACTGCCTTATATATTTTATTTGTTAGGAGTAAAGCTAAATCCTCCGTGTCCGCTCTTTTCCTTTCCTGAGTAAAAACGATAAAGATGCCTCCAGTATGTGCTTTAATATGGTCTTGGCCTTTCCACATGTGCTCTGAAACTAACAATATGTCTACCTTTATTCTGTGCATCTCGTCAGTGACCATCGTGAGTTTTTCCTTGTATAAAATCCTAACGCTCCACCTACCTATTCTTATCTTCGCTGTTAGCCAAGGGCAGAGTTTTCGCTAGCAACGCCGCCATGTTTTTGACGTCACCATAATTACTTGTACTATCTCTGTCCTTGCGCTCTTTCCCCATTGTGTATAGCCGATCCGCCAGAACTGGAAGTCTCGCCATTGGGCCTTTGAGTTTCAATATTTGTGACTGTCATGAGTTTTTTGGCAATTGTACATTCGGTAGATTGCCGTTGCTTCCCGCATGGTTTTGGCCGCTTACCATGTATTTGTTGTCACTGGTGCGCCCTAATCCCCATACCAGGCCTGCTTCTCTCCTGCCCTGGCGGCAGTTGTCAATATGATTGATCCTTGGCCCGTCCAGCCAGCAGCTGCGAGTGCACGTGTAAAAGGGAGCTCTCCTCAGAATGTGCCACCTGACTAGGTCTTCGTTACACCCTGGGTTTCCTGCGCGTTTTCTCACGTAGTTCAGCCAGCCAGTCAAAGTCGTTGCCCAGGGGCTGAGATGTGGAGCCATACGTGAGTTAGGTAGGAGTAGGGGAACCAAACATAGTCCAGGCTAACATATCTATCTAAGAAGTGACTGCCTATCACCGTGAGGTATCCCTTACACTTGTGCCTACCTCCTGCTATGCCTCACACTAAGATTTTCCCAAGTCAAAATCATAGTGTCCTCTCAGCTATGGAATCTCCAGAGAAAAAGAGGCAAAGGAAGGCCAAGGATCCCAGAAAAACTGAGATACGATGGACATAGTTCGAGAAATAGCATATGCAATGTCTGCTTGCCGAAGATTTGTTGATGGACTACGAACCCTAAGGTGATAAGGGTGAAGGAGCATACATCTCCTACATGTTAGAAATAATAATTATACTAAATAATAGTACACATGTTCAAGATAAAGTCGTATCTCAGTGTGTCTGATATGCATGGACACATATTATCGCAGATCATTGACAATAACATGGGTTAATTGACTGATTCGCTTTTACGCTTAAAGTGAAGAAATGAACCACTTTTACAGCTGACCACTTTACATTGTTTCTACATGACGATGTTGCTAGCCCCATGCACAACCATCTTAAGTATCTTTTACGGCGAGTACGGGGGAATGCAGTTGACTTATTCTTTTAAACTCTAGTTCTGTTCTGTTCAGGTTATAATGACGTCATGTTATTTGTTAATTTTAATTCACATTAAAACTGAAATGTACATTATTTTTAATCTGCGTTGATTCGGTAAACAAAAATGAATTATAGTGTAGCTTTACTTGAAGTAATAAAAGAAACTAAATTCTTTTCCTGACGCTATTTCAGATAATAACGGCAGAGACAATCCCTTATCACCTTGTATCGTAAGCGGGTGACTTTTAGCACAACTTTCAAGCTCGATGTATCAATACAATTACACTGGGCATCAGATTGTAATCAAATTCATGCCTTTGAAATAAAAGTAGTAATTTCTAAGAGACTTTAAATGAGCTGAACACGAATATGTAAATTGAAACGCCAAAATGGCTGCTGTTCCTGAGAAATGTGCAATTAATTATAATTTATAATACAAACATTTATGAGAATATACCGCCCCGAAAGATCACACGGTGAGGATGGTATCACCACAGAGAACCTCTGTGAATGCAAACCACATCTCTACCCATCTATAGCTTACGGTTACACTAGATTTGTTCATATGGGTAAAACACCAACAGGCAGCTCTAAGTTGATAATCTTACAAATGAAAGGGGGCAAAGAAGAAATTAGGAATTATCGATCAATTAGTTTTATATCAGTCATTTACAAACTGTTGCCGAAATGCATTTTGTCCGGAGCACGACTCTCCCTCTATAACTTTTGACCAGAGCACGACTCTCCCTCGATAACTTTTGACCAGAGCACGACTCCCCCTCGATAACCTTTCACCAGAGCACGACTCCCCATCGATAACCTTTCACCAGAGCACGACTCTCCCTCGAAAACTTTGGACCAGAGCACGACTCTCCCTCGAAAACTTTTGACCAGAGCACGACTCTCCCTCGAAAACTTTTGACCAGAGCACGACTCTTCCCCGAAAACTGTTGACCAGAGCACGACTCTCCCTCGAAAACTTTTGACCAGGGCACGATTCCCCCTCGATAAATCACAAACGATGTATTTGAGCGTTTCTACAGCTCATTGGACCATATTTCAACCTGCTCTCGTCTTATCGAGGCGGCATGGCGATATGAGAATTATTCTTTTATTATCACCTTAATTGACTACTAATAATCTTTAGATTCCATAAAACAAAAATTTGTTTGCCATTCGTCATTGGATTATAATGCCGATCATGTCTGCATCACAGTTTTTACCAACTGCTACACACATTGGACTACCACATTCCATCCACTCTAGCGCTTAGTTGTGATTCCAATACAAGAAAGACTCCGACAAGGAGATTCTATCTCCCTACCTCTTCTCCGGGGTCGTGGAATCGGGCATCAGTTGTTGGAACTGAAGGTCTTTGGGATCAATGTTGATAACAGTCGTATCAATCATTTTCAATTCATGGACGACATCATGTTGGTAACTGTGTGGGCGACAGAAGTCACCCGCATTTTAAAGATACTCATCAACGAAGGGAAGAGATCAGGGCTGGAAATAAATATCTCCAAATCCAAAAGTAATGTTATCCTGTTTTGTTCAATATGATCCAGCCATTCTCTATGAGAAAATCTTGGAAGAAATCGATGAATTCTACAGAATGATTTTCAACAAGAACTAACAGGGCGTGGTCGCACCGGCTGGGCGACCTTTTCGTTCATCCATCAAGTCTATGAAGGTAGCTTGGATCGGACCCTACGCGCTTCACTCAACTCCACAGTTCCCCCGGCAATATGAAGTGCAGCTAAAACATGTGCACTTACAAAAGCAATGGAATAAAAATAAGGAGTGACCTAGCCCTCTTTGAGAGACACATGGTCGGTCTTACTCTCTGCAACCAGTGCATGCGGAACCTACATAATTTCAACCTACGGCAATTAGCATTGGTAAGCAACCTAGTTCGAGGAAATAACGCAAAATATTTTTTAGGCAGGCCAAATATTCAGAAGAAGAGATGAGCGTTAGAAGACTTAGAAAGTAGTTAGGTACCCACGAGGCATAAAAAGACAGTGGTGTAGACCTCCAATGCATTGATCAGACTCGCTTACTTTTCACTACAACATCCAGAATACGTTAAAAGAAAAGCTTATTACCTACTGGACTTCCATAGTCCAGGATAGAGATCGTTGGAGACGCAGTTGGAAGCCTCAGTGATACGACCCGCGATGAGTAGTGGGTCATCAAGTAATATATATATGGAACAGACGAAATGTGTGCCAGGCATTTTTTTTCCGTCCCGGCCAAGCAGCCTGTCTAATATCTCGTCTCTGAACACCAAAACAAATTCCTTTTTTAATTATATATTCCCAGAGTCGAGGGACTTTGTCAGATAAGTACTTGAAAGCTAATCTAGTACAGTATATTGCTTTAAAGAAATGTTTTTCAATATAGTTTGATGTGTAGAGGGAGGCAAAGTTCGTTTAGAAATATGTGCCGATCTTCATACCGAGGTTGATGTGTAGAGGAGGCAAAGTTCGTTTAGAAATATGTACCGATCTTCATACCGAGGTTGATGTGTAGGTAGAAGCATAGTGCGTTCAGAAATATGTGCCGATCTTGAAAATAATATTCTCAGTAATTATAAGAGATAAATTGATGAAAATATATATTTTTAGTTATTGTGAAATCGACGTTATGTCACACATCTTCACAAGTCATGAAGTAGTTAGGATACATTTGAGCTTATTTGTGGCTAGAAAAATATGGTATGTTTTTGCTGGCTACCATTTTAAGAGCTGTACAGAAATCCAGGGCGATGGAACCACGTATTGCCCATGTTTTAGCGAAGAATCGTAAACGCTCACTACTATTGCACTGACAAGTATCAAGATGCGCAACAAATGTAAGATACTACATCATCAAATAATTATTGTTAATTAGTAAATAATTAAAAGAGATCTATAGTACTTTATTGTTTGAACGGCGTTGAAAGTTAAATTTGTTACACTAACAAACAGACAAGGAGTTGTGGCAATATTTTTGACCTGGTAGCAATACGTGGGATTCTGTTTCGTTGTATTTCAAACCCAGAGAAATAAACAATTCATGCCCTGTGTTTTAACCGCATGACATTCTCAGGCTGGATACTACAGCATGACAGTCTTTCTATAAATACCACCGGGGACAGAGGCAGAAAACACAGAAAGGTTGATAGCATTGACAAAGAAGTTATTAAACATACATTTATAGAATGCTTGATTCTAATAAGGCATCGATCATAAGGAAATGGAAAATATCAATGAGAAATGACAACGACATTATATCTCTAAAACTTCATTGCGGAAAACGGTAAAGGGTGCTGGGCTTACATTCCGCAAGCATTCAGGTGGTAGAAATATCACTTGTGAAAAGCTTCAGCTAGTAGCTTTTAAATGTAAATATATACGGAAAGTTAAGGAAATGCGTAAATAAAATGAAGATGCTGTAAATATAGATGATACCGGGAAAAATGCAAACCCCATTTTTGCTAACACGAATGGCTGGCTATAGATGCAACTATACAGAGACTGGTGTTAAGTGTACCAACAAACAGCGACTGATAATAACCCATGCAGGTAGCAGACACAATAAACTGCTAAAGTAAGGTGAACTAGTTTTTGTTTCAAAATCTACCCTATATCGAAACTCTTTTGCAGAGATGAATGACCACATATTTAGAAACTAGATTGGGAAATGTCAGTAGATAGGCCAAACAGTTTGGTAATGGACAATGTTTTCTACCAAAATGCAGTGGCAAAATCAGGAAGTACTAACGACAAGATCAATATGTGGGCCTATTAAAGGACCACATCCAATTTACAGAAAGTGACCTAAAACCGGATTTTTTAAATAATTTGTAAACAAATGCACACATGACAAAGACGTTTATCATTGATAAAGTATTCCAGAACAAGGTTTCGGTGTTTGAGATGCTAATCGTGCCATTAGGACTTAAAATCAATCACGCAGGATTCATTTGGCCAAAAGTGAAAGTACAGATAGGAAGTGACAACAAAACCTTCACACTATCAGATGTTATCTGTCCGTCAGTCGACAGTTGATTTTCAGAAGGCGTTTGATAGGGTATGGCATAAGGCGCTATGGACAACCATGAGGATGTATAAAATCAACGGAAATATTTTAAACGTCCTGAACACCTGTATGACAAGGCGTTCAGGGCAGTTCTTGTGAATGGGAGGCGAGGGGACTGGTTTAGCACATCAGTTGGTGTGAGACAGGGGTGTACACTCTCTCCAACTCTTTTCAATATATTCCTTGAGGGAATTATGAGTGAGGCACTTGGAGGTCACGTTGGTACTGTCAAGATAGGGGGCCAAACGATTACCAACCTTCGTTTTGCAGATGACATCGACGAATTGGCGGGTTCAGAAGCAAAACTCCAGGAATGGGTCTGACAGCTCGATGAAATAACTGTTGACTTTGGTATGATGATACACGCTGGAAAGACACAATTAATGACCGACAACGCCGAGGGCTTCAACAGCAGGATAAACGAAAATGGTCAGGGACTCGAAGTGTTTGACTGTTTTAAATATCTGGGGTCGATTGTCAATGAAGAAAAATCAAAATGTGATGTGTTGGCCAGAATATCATAGAGAATAGCGGCGCTTGCACGGCTTAACAAAATCTGGCAAGATAAACGGTTGTCACTATGAAAGAAAAAATCAGATTAATGCGTACACTGGTCTTGCCAATATTCATGTATGCTTGTGAGACATGGACAGTTACAGCTGACCTTCAGCGAATGTTACAGTCCTTGGAGATGAGATTTTTCAGAAGACTTTTAAACGTCACATACAAAGATCGAATTATAAATGAGGAAATATAATTACATCAGCAATAGGGCCTTTTGAAGGACTTCTGCAACTGTCAACAGAAGGAAACTCGCTTGGTTACGGTCACATATCAAAATAAAATGGTCTTGCAAATACGATCCTTCACGAAAAGATGCAAGGCCGGCGACGAAGAGGCCGCCCCCCAAAAATGTGGGAGGACAACACAAAAGAATGGACCAATCTCCAACGAGAATAGGCACAGGCAGCGCCGCTGACCGAGAAGGGTGGCGTCGTATTGTGACGATGTCTTCATGTGTGCCCTAACGAACTCACCGGTTACGGGATGACCTGACTTGACGTGACCTGACCAGTCGACATGTACAGAAAACAAACGGCAACAAAACCTACACACTATCAGATGTTATATGTCCGTCAGTCGACTTGTACAGAAACCAAACGGCAACAAAACCTTCACACTATCAGATGTTATTTGTCCGTCAGTCGACTTGTACAGAAAACAAACGGCAACAAAACCTTTACACTATCAGATGTTATCTGTCCGTCAGTCGACTTGTACAGCATGACAGAAAAGTCAGCAATGAATAGTTCTCCCACTTCCTGTATCCCTCCCGATTATCAACATTACGTTCTTTCCCCAACATGCAAATTGGCCATCTCTTCCTCCCCCATTCTCTCCTTCCGTCAATTCGCCAACTATCCTGCCACCTTCAGTTCATCTCATACCTGCGCCCCCCCCCCCCCCCCCCCCCAATCTGCTCTTATTTCTGTCATCCCGTCACATTACCTTCATCTGAATTTGACCATGACGTGTTTCAGATTCAGAACTGTGTTAACGACTTCCATAATTATCCCATGCAACGGCCCACATCTTAGTGTCTCACACCAATCATGCACGAATGGTCGACTACAAAATAATGACATTACAGCCAACTTTCCCTACTCTCTTTAAGTCACTGCCTCCCCCCTCCCCACCCACACAAACACACACCAATTTTAACACATGTACCATTTTTAAAAATGCAGAACTATCTTATTTTCCCAGCGAGATCAGTTCGAATTTCTCACGCTAATGATCTCGCGCTGTAGTGCTGCGTGTCAACATACACTTGGACAGACATATAATTGCATCGTGCGATTTGACGTCAACAAAAGCTGTTCAAAAAACGTTGGAAACACAGATGGACAATAAAGAAATAATTATGCAGATCATTGATGTGTTGGCGGAAGTGAACATCGTGTTCCAAGCAAATCTCAGATGTATTTTATTTTGAGTTTAGTGCAAATAATAGGGTAGATTAAGTTGCCCGATGAGCAGACTAATACTACTGTTATCTGAAATCACATTGTTTATTTTATTGTTTGGGGAAGCCCGCCCAATTCGTCAAGATGAGATTGAGACACATTTGGCAACCCTGCTTGATTTTGCAGGGCTAGGTTTTCATGTGGCCCATATATGGGGTTTTGACTAGGTTTTCATGTGGCCCATACATGGGGTTTTAAGTTGCGTTATGCTCAATAGATCACGAACATTTCTTTCTCGTCTGTAGGCTACCAGAGGAGAATCAGCAAATGCCGCAAGTGTGGAAGACCGGAATGCATGATAGAAAGATGACGGAATAAGATATCACGGAAAAACTGTGAGCATGAAGCGAAAGAACCAGTTTCATTTGGTCAGATAACTCCTTACCACCGCAGCTGCATTTGATCGTGCCTATAATGGCTGTCACTGAAGTGTGATATGTTTATTATGTATATCTTGATACATGAGGTAATCAGTTTAATTTTTTTATTACAAAAGTAAACGATAATGTCTCGTATTTTATAGTCACTAGTTATTACGGAAGTATACTTCTTCTTCTTCTTCTTCTTCGTACATCCTCAGATCAAGGTTCCGGTTTCTCTTACAAAGGACACCGTTGTTTGTAAGGCTGTTTCATTTCCATACAGCTTTTGTCTCATATCTGTCTCAAGAGGCCAGTATTGTTCTCTCTTTTCCTGCATGAGCGTGCAGCTTTGCAGGATGTGTTCCACCGTCATGGTATGCTCCCCACATGGACACTTGTCATCTGTCCCAATTCTCATTTTGTTGTAAAGATGATATTTGAGTCTGTTATGCTTTGTTCTCAGTCTGAAAATGCTGACTTGCTCTACGAAAGGATACGATAGTGTATCGAATCTTAAAGTCATCACTTATTACAGAAATGTACGATAATGTATCGTATTTTATAGTCATCAGTTATTTCGGAAGTTTACGATGATGTCTCGTATCGTTTTGTTATCAGTTACGTCAAGTATAGCAGACAGAGAGGAAGAGATAGAAAGAGAGAGAGGGGGAGAAAGAGAGAGATAGAGAAAGAAAAAAAAAGAGAAAGAAAGCGCATGGAAACAGTAGTATTCCAGATACACATTGAAACGAGAGAAATACATTCCAGAAGTAGAGTTTCATTCAGTTCGTTGCGGCTTGGAATGAAATTTAGGTAAATAAATACACGGGAGGTTACAAGAATGATGGAAGAGTGTGTTTCAGAGAAGTAAGAGGAATGCATGTTTGTTTTTTGTTTGTTCCGGAAGAGCTTTGGGTTTTCATCTTGCAGATATTGATTTGATCTCAGTTGTGGGAGCTGTATTGTGCTGCTTGTTTCTCGGGTAGAGTCTACAAAAGGGGGGATAGAGTAAGGTTGTTTCAGGGGAGGAATAAGAGGTTGTATGTGTTTGATAGTAGTTTTTGGTGAGGTGGAGATAGGTAGGTATATAGACAGACAGAAAGACAGACAGGCAAACATACAGACAGACATATAAAGGTAGATAGATAGATAAATAGATAGATATATATATGTAAAGGTAGATATATCGACATATATATATATAGGTAGGTAGATATATAGAATTATAGACAGACAAAAGGACAGACATACATTAAGATAGATATATACATGTATATATGGTTAGACATACAGACATACAGTTATACATACATACATATAGATGGATAGAAAGACAGACAAGCATATAGGCAGTAAGATATACATACATACTGTTAGATAAACAGATACATAGACAGTAGATGGATAGACAGTAGATGGACAGACAGACATACATATATAGTCACAGACTCCTCAAGCATGTATTCATTATTACTACTCATTAATGCGAACAGCGACTAGCATGGTGGTTTGTTTTTCCGTCATCTGACAAAGAAGAAATTCGTTAAAAAACTCCGTTATGCTTAGGTTTTATAACGATCGTATTTAAATGAAAGCGTTGCCTGTACAGTACGTGTCGAATGCATAGGAAGCGGCCTTTATTCTTCAGCTTTATACATCCTCCCAGTAAACATCAGTTATTGAAAAAAGCGCACTATATTGCGTTTCATAATGTTTGCCGCGTTTGAAAATTGAATGTCTCAGCTTCCAAATGAACAAAATATTTCAAATGTTGTGTTTAGCCTGCAGATCACTATGTCCATAAAGTGAAGATTTTGTTCTTACCCATAAACGTATGGTATACAATTTTCATTATTTAGGGTATGCAAAAACAAACCAACACTCATAAAGAAACCAGTCATGTTAAATGATTACACCTTCATAACAGTAAGGTTTTTTCATTTTTCCAATTTCAACACAAAGCGCCCTCACAGCCAACTACAGTCAGCCATGAATCACTGATTTGTAACAGTTCTGGTGAGCTTTCCGGTTTGTCAACGTGTCAATACAAATTGATGCATAGGATTGAGGCATATGCGTAGCTTAACTAATTGTTAAAGTTCGCGACTACAATGAGTCTGAAATTCAAGTTTGTTCCCCTCCATACAATTGCATTGAAGATGTATCAATATTTTTGTAGAGAAGCTAAGCGTTGTAATCTATATCGGGGTATCTCAAGCCTTGAAAACAGAACTATTCACGCTTTTGGTTTAAGTAAACAGTCATTTGATCGATTGATCCAAGACTATAGAAGTTCATGTTCCATCAAGACAAATACGCGAGGAAGAAAGAATAGGAGAATGTGATTAGAAGTAAGATTTGTAGAACGTTTGATTCCAAAGATAAAGAACACTAAGGAAACTGCAGTCTCGTCTCAGAACACACAATGCCATTGATGTATTGAAATCTACATTGTATATAACTGTATTGGGCTTATGCTTAATCTTTAGACAGTATGCTAGGGAGAGAAACGTCATTTGCGAGAAGCCGCATCTAGTATCCATGAAAAGCAAGTATGTACGTGAATTACGCGAAATGCATAAACAATGTTATGATATTGTGTATGTGGATGAAAGTTGGATAAATGCTCACCACAAAAATGAAAAAGAATGGTAGTAAGCGGATGGTGTGATTAAAAAATGAGTACCAAGTGGCAAAGGACAGTAATTGGTAATATCACATACAGGTAGGATACATAATGGGCTGGTAAAGAATGCAGAACTTGTATTTCCTTCAAATTATACGGACAATCAGGACTACCTCACCAAGATGATCACATATTTAGATAGGGGATTGAAACAAATATTTCGTCCGTCTTCAGATAGACCCTCCTATCTGATATTGGACAATTCACAATAGCACAACGCAGCGACACAAGAAGACAACATCCCGACATCATCCACTACAAAACATGCAAAAAGATGTGGCTCATAAGTGAACACATACCATTTGACGAAATGTATCTAACTCCTGAATTTATGTCCCTTGTCAAGCAAACACGAAAGGTACAGATATTTCACATAGACAAAATTGATCCAAGAGCATGGTCAAATGTGTTTGAGACTGCCACCTTACCATTCACACTTAAAACTAATTGAACTCGTCTGGGCAAAAGTTAAAGGCCAAGTAGCAGCTGAAAATAAAACTTTCAAGCTATGCGATATGAAAGAACTAACATATGCCGCCCTTTCAAATATAGAAGAAGATTATTGGGTTAAATGTGATGACGACGTCTTAAAGGAGGATGAAGGCTGTTGGATAAAAGATGAATTGTCGTTCGTTTGACCAAGAGCAGCCGTCAATGTGTTGGAATCATCTTACTCTGATCAAGTGAGAAATTAACTTCCATGTTTGTTTTCCTCGAAATATAAGTTTACATCACCTTGGCAAAACGGTCCTTTTCATGGCTAACTCAACAAGATAGAAGATCGATCTCAGAACTGAATTATAACCATGTATTGGTTTTCTCCAGCATCTATTTACAAAAATGAAACAACCTATCTGAAATATGTGCTTTCTATGTTCTATATAACTTGTGCTTGTACATCTTAACACATCCTTTCTACAAAATGCGCAGTTACTTTTTACACTATATTCAAGACATAAACTACAGTAAAAAGGACATTTTCTAGTACCTAATGCAGAAAATGTTATTCGAATTGGAGAGACGCCTTTGCCTAAAGACAGACATTTGAAATAAAATGACTGTAAATTATTTTCTGCAGGGACAAAGTAAATCTTTTCCCAACAAATATCAAAGGAATTATCCGCTGTAAGAAAACGACACTACCTGGTAAAATGTCAATTAAAAAGTCTTTGGGGCATTGGAAATATACGATCATTTGCAGAAAAATCACGTTTATCGGTACACAGGTTATTGAGATATTTAGACGGCAATTGACGGTAATGATAGTGAGACGGATTATAGTGATGAACTTAGTGGCGACAGACAGAGAGGGATGGCGTGGGATTTTGGGAGTGTCTTCATGTGTGACCCAACGACCTGATGGGTTACGGGATAAACTGAACTGAAATGAACTTAGTGGTAACCACTTTTAGTCATGACTGACTGTAGGATGACACGATCTTGGAGTGCTGACCACTTTTAGTCATGACTGACTGTAGGATGACACGATCTTGGAGTGCTGACCACGTTTAGTCATGACTGACTGTAGGATGACACGATTTTGAGTGCTGACCACGTTTTGTCATGACTGACTGTAGGATGACACGATTTTGAAGTGCTGACCACGTTTAGTCATGACTGACTGTAGGATGACACGATTTTGAGTGCTGACCACTTTTAGTAATGACTGACTGTAGGATGACACGATCTTGGAGTGCTGACCACTTTTAGTCATGACTGACTGTAGGATGACACGATCTTGGAGTGCTGACCACTTTTAGTCATGACTGACTGTAGGATGACACGATCTTGGAGTGCTGACTTTCTACTGTCCCTAGTTTTCTTTCTCCTTGCGGCTTTGTCCTTTCATTTATCCAGAAGCTCTCGCTTCTTTTCACACAGCTTGAGGTGGCTCTTCAGGGTACACCTTCATCTTAATCGATCTGTATCTTTGTCTTTCCAGAATGTCAGACTCGTGTCCAGTGCCTTGTTTGCATGTAGCTTTGAACCACAACTGAGGTCAGCCAAATGATCCTATTGCATCCACAAATTGTCTGTGGAGATTGGAGATTCATGCTATTCCATGCGACAAATATGGCCAAGTCATTTGTTGACAATCAAAATTAACGTCTTGCGAAGCGAACTTTCCACGCTCTCATTGCCTGCAAGTATGCAGATCCCAAATCGGACTCGTCACCCATCCACAACCAGAAATTACAGAATACTCGCCTGAATGACTGACTAAGTGAACAAATAAAAGGTCCTCATCTCTCGTCATGGACGAACAACAACAACAACAATAGTGCTATAAGCACAAAGTCCGGGCAGAAATATAAAGACGACGTGTTACCCATGCAGTATGGTCCCTCTCTCGGTCTGCCTTGTTTACTCCAGGGGAAATGTGATACCAATACATTTAGAACAACGCAAGCTGCAGAAGCTGCCGGATCAGCAGAGCAATGCTCTATCTGTTCGCCTGTCGGTTCCTCACTCCTAGACCAACCACCAATCAAGGCTAAGGGCCTGTTCTGCCCTGTCACAGCACACAGCTGATGTTGCTTTTCCGCATATTGTCTTTGAGGTTGCCTTTCGATATGTGCATCTTAGTTAGAGGTGTAAGTATGTAGTCCTCAGTGGATGATAGTGTTTGGGCAGAGATTGGACATTAATATTGTTAAACTAGTTATGTAAACAATTGCAGTATGAACATTTTCTCATTCACTCTGCACCGGACATGTTCACAGAGTGTGCGTGCTCTTGTATGTTCTTATCTTAGTGTGAATGCTTGAATGACAACACAATTCCAAACATTGGTTAAGCTACCTTTATTTGTTCATTATTATAACGATTCCGTTCACCATCTGACCTAACCGCGTTTCCTTAAGCATGTACATGTTTGGTTTTCTTTCCATACTATAATTAGTTGTAGAGTTGTTACATTTAGTGTCTTGACTTAATTATTTAGGAGTAAAGAAGTGATAGTCAAACTGTATAACCCATTAGTTAGACCTTGATTGGAGTATTGTGTACATATAGATGAATACACATGCTGGAAAGAATACAAAAAAGAGCGACAAAGCTAATAGGGGGATTCCAGAATTACAGCTTGAGGAAAGACGCAGGAAAAACCGGCATACAGTGCCTAGAAAAGAGGAATTCGAGGTGACAATACATGTTTATAAGATGATCAGAGGAAAGTATTAATTAGACTATATCACCTTTTTTTAAAATACAACCACCTGAAAGAAAAAGAGGGCATAGCTACACATTAAGTAAAAAGAGGTCCAGATTGGATATTAGGAAAGATTTTTTTTTAGTCAGAGAGGTGAATGCTTGGAATGCATTGCCACATGAGGTAGGGGAGGCAGGGGCAATTAATGCATTTAATTTGGATGCGTATAGTTTTTAGAGCAAGGCAATGTAAATGAAACTGGTTGTACACATAATCTGCATAGTCTTCTAAACCAGTATAAAGACATTAAGTTAAGTTAAAGTAACACTATCTCACATCGTTGACAATATTCTCATGTTCTATCAGTTTTCTCTTCAATGTGTGTGTTTGTGATTGTGTGAATAGTGCAAGGCCATTTGCTTATTCCAGATTGTCCATTCTAGAGACGAATGTACATCGTATTTCTCTTAGAGTGCTTTATGATGGGACACATCATACAATTATCTCAGAATGTTATATGTTGTCTTGCACATCACACAATTTCTCAGAATGTGCTTTGTTGTCTTACACATCACCCAATTCTCTTAGAATATTTTATGTTGCCTGGCACATCACCCAATTCTCTTAGAATTTTCTATTTTGCCTGGCACATCACCGAATTCTCTTAAAATGGCCTATTTTGCCTGCCACTTACCACAATCAATGACAGTTAGGACAAGAACGATTGTGAAGAGATTTCCTCGTCGTACTCCCATTATAACCTTTACAATTGGGTTGCTCTACTCAACATTTATGCCCTTATCGTTGTGGAGAGACTCAATCTTCTTCCTCCTGGCATCTATGTGTCCGTCGTTAATGTTATCATCTGCAGTGCTCAACACTGTTAATCCATCTTTTTTTGGTCCTACTCTACCTCCCGACTGTATTATGTATGGTATTATAGACTCATGCGGCCGGTACGTGTGGATACGTAATATGTAAAACCGTTAAGTTAACTGTCTCCAGATAGAACACTTAAAGATGAGTGTTTGCAATTTTTAAATCCTGGGATGTTCACTAGACAAACAGTTGGGGTAGGGGGAATATGGATTGATGGGGGTGGGGAAGTTGAGGTGTTTGACGTCAACGTATTTAAATGTGACACCTAATCAAGACTTTACATGAATATACAATGATTTCAGGTGAGTGGTGACGTAACAGTGTTTGTCAATGAAATGACAAGTACCCATAATCCCTGTCTGAACGTCACTCGTACGTCCACCCACACAAATCAAGCATACACAGGATATGTCTTGCCTCTGATATCTTGTTTAAACTTGTTCTCTTTTTTGCATCATGTTATAAATGTTCTCAAGTGCCAGTAAAATGCGTACATAATGACTAGCCTACAGCATTTCACTTAGATTAGATTTAGAGTGTAGTGGTAACAAATTTCAGGAAGATTTTCCACGACCAAATAAATCGATCCATCTTGGCGCTAGAAACACGAACTGTGTACATAACTGTGTGACTAATGTAACAAGTACGTTAGTCTCACTCCTTTTATCCAGAATAGACTAACGCGGTTAAAGTAAAACTTTGAAGAAAACATGCGACCGAAAACATTTAAATGTCGAATTTAATGGACGACCGAAAAAGGCATCGGTGTCGATCCTTATGACAGTAATCGGTATCGATTTAAATTGTTTGGCCACATAAACTGCACGTGCTGAATCAATGGAGAACCTGTAAGGGTGAGTAAATATCTTCGTCAGGTAGATGTGTAAAAATTACAAATTGGTTACTTCATATCTACTGAATATTGTTATTTTTAGACCAGGAGTGGATTTCGATTAGCCTGACACGTGAGATCACTAAGTGTGCAGGAGCGCTTCAGTAAAGTGTTAGTCTCTGTTGCTAAATGCACGAAACGATCAGCAAAAAATCGTCTCTATAAATATAGATGGAGAAAAATAAATGCAAAATAAGGTTGTGTAAAAAAAATGAAACAATGATAGGACAGATGTCCAAGACAAATGTTACATAAACGACAGAAGACAATGTCGCTGAAATGAAAGAAAACAGACAGCTCTTAAGCATAATGAACAATGGATTACGTGTAATGTAGACGTGAGCCAAGAATAAACAAACAATACAGATTTAGGCAAAATGTACTAACATAGACAGCAGAGATAGAAAAACAAAAACACGTTATACAACTTTTGGAGAAGAAAATTGTTGGAAAAGTATGTGGCATCGAAATCAAGAAATGATAAATGATACATGAAGAAACATACGTTGGTGCTAATCTTCCGTCCAACCTGGCAATATAAAGATCAAGAAATCTTGTATATTGTGATATGGATTGTGTAAACGTCTGATCTCTTGATTTTCATGTTCTTGTTGTTGGTGCTACACAATAGGACGAGGATCATGTAGTGAGGTATCTACAAGGTTGTTTATGTTTTTCCTTGCGACTGTCCTACTAGCATTAGTGGGGATTGCTGTTTTTTCCATCCCGGATGTTGACTATCGCTCTTTCTGTTAAGCCATTTGGAATTTATGAAATCATTCAATGTTTCGAAGGTTACTGATAAGCCCAATGAGGGTTTGGAAAGACCTCTGACAGTGTAGGCAACGAATATTCGCTTGATATTAAGGCTCCATTTCATTCTTATATAAAATGTAAATATAACTGTTCAGGAACAAGTCAAACAAATCGGTTATGGGATTAGACCAACAAAGATGAGTTAAGGGATTGATTAGACCAACACAGATGAGTTATGGGATTAGACCAACAAAGAAGAGGTTATGGGATTAGACAAGCAAAGATAAGTTATAGGATTAGACCAACAAAGATGAGGTTATGGGATTAGACAAACGCAGATAAGTTATAGGATTAGACCAACAGAGATGAGTTATGGGAATAAACCAACACATATGAGTTATGGGATTAAACCAACCGAGATGGGTTATGGGTTAAGGGATTAAACCAACAAAGGTGAGATGGGATTAGACCAACAAAGATGAGTTATGTGATTAGACCTACGAAGTTCAGTTAAAGGATTGATTAGATCAACACAGATGAGTTAAAGGATTTATTAGACCAACAAAGATACGTTATTGGACTAGACAAACAAAGAAGAGTTACGGTATTGATTAGACCAATAAGGACGAGTTAATGGATTGATTAGACCAACATGGATGAGTTAAAGAGTTGATTAAACCAACACAGAGAAGTTAAGAGATTGATTAGACCAACAAAGAGGTGATGAGGGATTGATTAGACCAACAAAGATGGGTAAAGGGATTGATTAGACCAACAAAGATGGGTTAAGGGGTTGATTAGACCAACAAAGATGGGTTAATCGATTGATTAGACCAACAAAGATGGGTTAAGGGATTGATTAGACCACTAAAGATTAGTTTTGTGATTAGACTAACAAAAATGAGATATGAGATTAGGCCAACAAAGATGAGTTATGGGATAAGACCAGCAAAGATGAGTAGGAATAGACCAAAAAAGATGAGATTATGGTTTTAGACCAACAAAGATGGCTTCATGATTTCTGCTAGTGTCTCAGCACTGTCAATCTTGCTAATTCTTGATCATCAGCGTGTCCTGACTTCTGGTGTTGTAGATTTGTGCGATACGTGGATTTAGAGGTATACGTATATCATTCTTCTGTCTGTTGATTGTTTTTATGGCACATTCTTGTTGCCATTGTGTTATCAGATACTTCTTTACAATGACAACATATATTTATAACTTGCAAACATCTCTCAAACAGAGAAATGGGTTACAAGCAAACACAATTCCACTAAACTAAGACACGTATACGCATGAAATTGAGAAGGAAACGTTGTAATAATCCAACAAACACAAAAGCTAAAATCGGTCAACCTTGAACAAATATCACCAATTTAGACACGCTCCACTACGACAATCAATAAAGGAGGCATATTTCAGCAAACCTGCATACGATTAAGAACCAAAAAAAACGTGTGCACATATCGGACATTTAATCCCAAATAAGAAAAAACAGCTACAAAAATTATTCTTTATTCAAGAAATATGTTTTTTTTTCATCGTCTTCGTTGCTGCTTTGAAATATTTGCATCTATTTCCCTTCATATATGTGGTCATTTGGCTCAAGCTTCTTTCACCGCCACAGTGTATCCCCGATTTGCCTTGACGATGGCCGAGCTGTTTGATTGTTCCTCTGATGGATATAACATACTCGTGAATGTGTTCCTATGTATGTTTGTTCTCGTCGCACAAGAACGCGTTTGTGTGCCTGATCTGTCATTTGTTTAGCAAATCAAAGCTATGTCTCTAAGGGCAATCTAATTATACGCATTTCTTCTTCTATAAATACAAGCACAATAAATGTGAAGTGGTTTAGATAGCATACACAGGCAATACAACTTGCATGATATTGAATCTATTTCTAACAGAATAGCTTCTTGGGATGGTCAATCTTGACAAATTGATACTTTGTGCACTTCTACTTATCCGACCTCTGATGTTCACATTTTATTCGCACTGAGCAGTTCTCTAATCGATCTACGAGGAAAAGACCTATCTAAAAGATTGGACACACGTTTAATCAAAATGAAACTTTCAATCGATTACATTCTATTTTTGGAAAACTCATTTCTACTGAAGTCCATTTCTTTTGTTCTAGAGAATTCTTACGAATTGTCACTACAAGTTAGAAGAGCTTAGAACCTGATACACACAAGCTGTATTACCATATCACCTTCAGTAGAGAACTTTACAGATCAGACAACAACGGTGAGTCCTTCTCTGTCACGGCAAGTTCGGTCTCCATCAATGTTAACATTTTCACTTAGGAGGGATTGGGTACGGGGAATATATGGGATACTATTATAATGATTGCCCCAATATTTAACACTTTTCTTATAATTTGTATGTACATTCTATGAATACATACTCATAATTCTTGCCTTTTGTACTTTGATCACAGTACCAACGGGAAAACATGGGTAAAATACGCAAAAGCTCAGTTGGTAGAGCTGAGAACTGTAGTAGAACATTTAGAAATTGTTACGTCCTTCGTTCGAATACCACTAGCTGGGTGTTTTTCTTGCATTCAAAGGAGATTGATTTGATAAAAGTCTTTTCTATTTTTTAAATGTGCCACAAATGTAGTAATTTATCATAGTTCTCGTCGATTGTACGTTCGTCACACTTGAACTATTGTCAATATACATTTTTAATTTACCTTCGGTCATTATTGACTGTCTATTGCTAGTTCAGTTCAGTCCAGGTGTCATCTCCACGTCGAAGGTCGACTGCAATGCATCTCGAGTGTATATTTCAAGCCGTAAATGTGCAATATGAGAGTTTTTTTTATCTCCCTATGTTATTCACCCAAGTAAAGCAGTGTTTGCCTCTTGAACGACTGCCTTCCAGCCTACCCTCCAGTATGGTCTTCAACAAAGATGTATGTCTTGTTATATAGCCACAATTACGTAACTGTCTAACCCTGATTTCGGTCATCAATTCTCTTTTCACTCCCAACTTTCCCAACACCTCCAAATTTGTTTTCTTTACTTTCCAAGAAATGCGACCCGATCTTCTATATACACACATTTCTAAGGCTTCAATACTCTTTTTCAACTTGTTATTCCTTGTCCATGTTTCTGCGCTATAAATTAGTGACGATTATACACAACACCTGACAATTCTCATTTTCAAATTATAATTTATCTGTTTGGTGTCAGTATGTGTCGCATGTTGTCCAATACCATGTTGGCCATACTTATTCTCTTTCTTATTTCTTTTTAACAGCTGCCTTCTTCAGTTATTAAATGACCTAGATAGGATAAACTCTGCACCTGTTCAAGTAGTTGATCTTTTATTTTTATCTGTATACATGGTTTCTTGACCCTTTTACAAATTATACTAGTCTTTTGTTTTCGTTATCTTTATGTTTAATCAAAACTCTTGACTTATTGTGAATGATGTTGTCACAAGCTCCTGTAATACTTTATCACTTTATTATTGCTAGTAGTAGCAATTAATGCAAGAAATTCAGCCTTAGTGAGCAGTAAAGTGTCTCATTAATCATTGTAACAATAGTCAGACTCACAATCTCCCGTTATTCCTTGCATATATCGTGTCAGGTTCTAAATCCAACGTATGGTCATTGCAACTATCGTATGGAAGTCTCAATCTCATTTAATTATTGCTTCCATCATGTCGGATCTAAATCCTTCAATCATTACATCAATCGTGTCAGATCTAAATCCCACAATCATTGCAGGAATGGGTCGAACTCTCAATACCCTTTAATCATTGCAGCGATAGTGTCGGAGTCTCGGTGCATGTTTCGTAAAATATCAAAAAGAAGACCTACAGTATGAGTGATTGATACCATTGAGGTCTTAAACCTTTAGGGAAGTTTGGATCTACTGCCCTGAGCAACGATAGAGCAGTCATCATGGGTTTGAAAGCAAACGTGGTCCGAATCTTAATGTGAAAAGGTGTACTGGAATAATTTATTGACTCGCATATTAAATGAACCAGCGACCAAGAGACTGATGAATTTTCTAATTAATCGTCGATGAAACAGGTCGGAGCTTGGTGGGTGGGTTGGCCACCTTAGACGACGTAGTTACAACATACCGTAATGATTCGTCCCCTTCACCATTTGGTAAAACGTTTAACCTGAAACACTCCGCCTGGAATGTCATGATTGAGGTTCTCTATGTCATATCACCAACTGGTAAACAATGACTTTGACGAGTATGCTATCTGTTAGAAAGTGGTTGCAAGTCAACCGGCGCCCATGTATGTGTTCCAAAAAATCGTTCCCACGAGTTCAATACTATTTGAATCATTCCGATGCCACTTTCATGCCGAAAGGTGCACAAAGCTCTCTTGTATTTTTCTGAAATAGTATTCAACAGTTCGATTTCTCATGCTGTTTTAAAAAGATAAATCAGCGTTTCAATTTCTCTTCACCTATTACATATAAATAAGTTATAGAGCAACAGTTTGAATTCTCTTTATGTGTTTTTAATTGGTAGATCGCGGAGGACAACTAACGTCTGGTCAGGCGCAACATACTGATCAGACATGTTAGTCAGGGTAGGTAATATATACTCGCCAAGATCCTTACCTCGGCTTCCTACGAGCCCTCCCTGGAAACGGGCTGTTTTCATGGCAGCCTGGCTAACGGGGTGAGGAATCAACGTGATTCCTTAGTAGTGAGTGACATGCAGATGAAGCCAGACATAGCACAACCGCTTGGATGACCCCTGTCAACCTTCATCATAATAATTTATATTCTACTTTCCTTTTGGGTCAAGATGGCGCCGGACATGGTCGCAGTCAATTTCCCTCTTGATAAAACGGTGTTTTGTTTGTGTTTTCTATGATAACTCTCGGACTATTAACGTGATTCCTGGATATAAATGTGCCGACTTGTGAATTAAGCATACTAATGTGAAGGAAGTGATGCAACAAAGTATATAACAGTGTATTTTTAGTCGTGAAAGGTAGACTAATGTGTACAGTTTCGATGGGACAAAGCGTGGCCGAAACTTGACCTGGTCAAAGGCTAGTGTCGCTCCGTGCTGTATCGTGACCCAGATAACGAAGCATGCACACTGAAACGAAGGAGGACATCCTGACCCCGTCAAACATACGGTACGTCAGAAAGGAGCTCATCGCGCTTCGAACAGCACACTACGTCCCTTCAAACTCATATCTACATCTGTTGCGTGTGCTAAAAATATACTTAACCGAGGAGGCATCGGAACTCACAAGTATACAATCAAGGCGGAAGACCAGAGGATAGAGAGATGGAAGAAGAATACACAAACAAATGCACTCAGAAACTGATACCTCAAAGCTCCACCCCAGCGATAAAAGAGAAGGGAAGGGCTACCGAGATAATGAGGTACACGCTGACACCATACTGTCTGCATACGAACCCTTCACTAGAAGTCTTAACAATGTCTTGCCTCTAGTACATGTTGAGTCCGGACGAGAGAGTGAGGAAGATCCTGCGCACATCTCCCTCACTATAAACACATTGCGCAACTCACGACATCACCCTACAGATCACACCCTGACTAGCAGCTCGCAAAAGGCAGGGCCCCCAAACTGCAGCGGCGGAACAGGCAGAAAACGATCACGAAAACTACCCATCACGCTTGCAACATGGAATGTCCGCACGCTACTGGACAACACCAAACCAAACAGACCCGAACGACGGACAGCACTGATCGCCAGGGAACTGGCTAGATACAACATCTGCATAGCTGCCCTGAGCGAGACACGACTGGCAGAGGAAGGGCAGATCACAGAAGCAGGCGCTGGTTATGCTTTCTTCTGGAGCGGCCACAGCAAAGAAGAACGCCGTGAAGCTGGAGTTAGCTTTGCCATCAAGACCAACATGGTCGACAAGCTAACAAGCATGCCTAGAGGAATTAATGACCGTCTGATTACACTGCGTCTCCCCCTAATAGGAGGGCGCCATGCAACACTCATCAGTGCATACGCACCCACAATGACAAATCCTCAGGAAATAAAAAATAAGTTTTATGAGGACCTTGAGGCGCTCATCGCTGCAGTCCCCAAATCTGGCAAACTGGTCATCCTCGGTGATTTTAACGCTAAGGTTGGCACAGACCATACAGCCTAGGAGGGGGCCATTGGCAGACATGGTTTCGGAAAATGCAATAGTAACGGACTGCTCCTTCTTAGGACATGTGCCGCAAATGAAATACTCATTACAAACACAGCTTTCCGACTACCTGTCCGAAATAGAACCACATGGATGCACCCAAGGTCCCGCCACTGGCACCTCATTGACTATATTATCATCAGACGTAGGGATCGAGCGGATGCTATAATACCGAAGAGCATGTGTGGTGTAGAATGTTGGTCCGACCATCGACTTGTCATTGCCAAGCTAAACTTCAAGATCCAGCCCAAAATGCGCCCCAAGGGAAAGAAACCACAGAGGAGGCTAAATGTCTCTCAGTTGAAATACGAATCCACGAGAGGAGGCTTCCAGGAAGAGCTTGAGGGTAGACTGTCTGAGCTTCGTTTTGAAAAGAACGACATCGAAAAGAACTGGGCATCATTGAGAAACACACTCTACGATACAGCTGTTAAACACATTGGCCCACTCACGCGCAAACATAAGGACTGGTTTGATGAGAACGATCTAGAAATACAGGGCCTTCTCGATGCAACACATGAAGCGCACAGGGAATACCAGAGGGACACACCATCTCCGGCAGCAAAAGCTGCCTTCAATACTGCTCGCAACGCTGTCCAGACCAGGCTTAGAGAGATGCAAGACTCCTGGCTCAGCAAAAAGAGCTGACGAAATTGAGATGTTCGCCGAGCGTCATGACACCAAACGGGTTTTACGAGGCACTGAAAGCTCTCTACGGCCCGCAGCCCTCTAGTAATACTCCAGTTCGCAGTGCGGATGGGGTACTGCTAACATATAAGGTTCAGATTCTAGACAGATGGGCAGATCACATCTGCAAAATACTAAACCACCCATCGTCCATAAATGAAGAGGCCATCCGGCGAATGCCGCAGGTGGAACTGAACCTGGCGTTGGATGAAGTAATTACTGAGGAGGAAGTCGACATGGCAATCAGTTCACTATCTTTAGGAAAAGCTCCAGGAGCTGAAGCAATACCAGCAGAGGTATATAAGACAGCTGGCCCATCCCTCACCAGAAGGATCACTGAACTCTTCTGTCACATGTGGGCTGAAGGTAAAATTCCGCTGGAGCTAAAGGACGCCTCAGTCGTTCACCTATACAAAAGAAAAGGCAATCGTCATAAAAGCGACAATCATCGTGGAATATCGCTACTCTCCGTAGCAGGCAAGATCCTAGCGCGCTAACTGCTAAACAGGGTCAACAAACACCTTGAACAAAGCCACCACCTCCCAGAAAGCCAATGTGGATTCAGAGCCGGAAGAGGAACAGTGGACATGATTTTTGCTGCTCGCCAAGTACAAGAGAAGTGTCGAGAGCAAAATCCGGCCTCGTACACCACATTTATTGATTTGACAAAGGCATTTGATACAGTCAACAGAGGAGGGCTGTGGATGATAATGTCTAAGTTTTGCTGCCCCAACAAGTTCATAACAATGGTGAAACAGCTACACGAAGGCATGTGTGCTCGTGTACTGGACAGCGGTGCAATCTCTAAAGCGTTTCCAGTATCAAACGGAGTAAAACAAGGATGTGTACTCCCCCCGACTTTGTTCAGCATGATGTTCGCGGCCACGATGACAGACGCCTTCAGATCATTGGAGCTTGGAATACCCATAAAGTACCGCACAGATGGCAAGTTACTCAATTCTAGAAGAATGAAGGCTAAAACCAAAGTGGCTGGCGACATAATCAGGGAACTTGTATTTGCTGACTTCTGCGCTCTAATGAGCAACTCAGAACTGAACATGCAGGTTGGAATGGAACAGTTCTCTGCCGCATACGAAAATTTTGGCCTGACCATAAATGCTAAAAAAAAAAGGGAGGTCATGTACCAACCAGCACCAGGCATGCCGTACACAAAACCAGAGACTACAGTCTGCGGGCAGACGTTGAATGCCGTAGACAAATTCACATATCTGGGCAGCACGCTGTCGAGATCTGTCAGCCTAGACGATGAGGTGGCAAGCAGAATAGCAAAGGCTAGCTCAGCCTTTGGTAGAATGCGCTCGATGGTCTGGGCACGTCGTGGCATCAGCGTCAAGACCAAACGCAAAGTCTACCGTGCAACCATCATTCCAACCCTACTATACGCTTGCGAAAGCTGGACTGTATACTCTGGACATGCAATGAGGTTAAACCACTTCCACACAGGTTGCCTGAGGCAAGATCGTATATTTGACATCGAGGTTCTCTCGAGGGCTAACATGCCCAGCATCCATGCACTGCTAGAAAAAGCACGACTAGGATGGGCCGGACACCTCGTCCGTATGTCAGACGAGCAGCTCCCAAAGAAGCTTCTCTACGGCGAGCTGAGAGAGGGATGGCGCGAGAGAGGGCGCCCAAAGAAACGTTTCAAAGACGGTCTGAAGGACTCACTAAAAAGGTGCCAGATAGACATCGACACCTGGGAATGTCTTGCGAAAAACAGATCTGACTGGAGAAGCGCAGTCAAATCGGGTGTAGCTGCCGGTGAAGACGACCGTGTTGTGAAAGCCCAGAACAGACGCGAGACGCGGAAATCCCGAGAAGCGGGAACACCATCCCCTTCTACAAACCTCGTGTGCCCGATATGTACAGATGTTTTCGTGCTCGCATTGGCCTGTTCAGCCACATGCGCACCCACACCCAACAGGGAAATCTGTGACAAGGATGATTTCGGCGGTCCTCATCGACAACGATGGACAGCTATACTTTCCTTTTCAAATAAAGTGACCAGATTATAATAAAGCGTTCTTGGCTCATGTAGCATTGGAGATTTTCTGAATAGTGTTTGTTTATATGTGGTTGCTCTAAGAATGACTGCATTTTTATCTGAATAGTGTTTGTGTATATGTGGTTGCTCTAAGAATGACTGCATTTTTATCTGAATAGTGTTTGTTTATATGTGGTTGCTCTAAGAATGACTGCATTTTTCTCTGAACAGTGTTTGTTTATATGTGGTTGCCCTAAGAATGACTGCATTTTTATCTGAATAGTGTTTGTTTATATGTGGTTGCCCTAAGAATGACTGCATTTTTATCTGAATAGTGTTTGTTTTTATGTGGTTGCTCTAAGAATGACTGCATTTGTATCCGGCGAGTTGGTTGTTCCCTAGTGGGCGGATTGAGATATTATGTTTTGTGTATGTTGTCCCTGTGGTCTTTGGCACGTGATCTATTACCCATACTTATGTGATTGCACACCTCCGACAGACTGCAGTGTCGCTTTTGCTGTGTCTCACGTTTCTTGCCTTTCATTTACATGGTGAGTTTTGTTTGAAACATGTTTTCTTTCATGGTGTTTGCTTGTCCAGTAACCATTACGATAACGATGGTAATATGATGGTAGCAAGCCAGTTTCGCGTGTAGGCTGCAGCTCGTCCAAGGGTTATGTTTTTTTGTGGTTCTGTGTCTCGTGCACTTTACCTTTTCTGGTTGTTGGTGAATTTTATCGTGAAGGGTACACGGTATTGTTCGACGCAACATGTGGTGAGTTAACTCTTGGTGATGTTATCATTGATTTCAGGTTACAATTACTTTTCTTACATTCCAAGGCGTACTTGAGAAGGTGAACATAAGTCCTCATACTGTAGTGCAATGTGGAACGTCTCAGTAAGCTCACAATTAGGGATATCGCGTTGGCGATCCCCACCACGTTGACCAGACTGCTGCAATACATCCTGTTTTTTTCAAAAGCATGAAAAAGGATGTGAGATGGAGAACTTGATCATCATGTTTCGCCTAACTTTGATTACTTATTGATCGCCAACGTGTGCTCGTCTGTGTGCACGTGCTAGAACTGTGGTATTATGGTTTTGGTTTACCAGCTTGACTTGTTGGCTGGCCTTCGACATCGGGTTGTTGTTGTTTTTGTTCTTTAATGTCCGCAATGAGTAGGATTACTCTTTTTGTGCGTCCTGAAAAGGACGATACGTGGCGGGTTGTCGTAGCTTTCCTCACATCCCGAGCGTGCTGATGAAAGTAGACCGACGTCTACCAGGCGGCTGAGCTATGCTTGGCTTCATCTGCGTGTCGCTCACTACTACGGGGATAATGTCGATTCCTCACCTTGTTAGCCAGGCTGCCATAAAAACAGTCCGTTTCCAGGGAGGGCTACAAAGAAGCCGAGGTAAGGGTCTTGGCCAGTATATTTTGCCTGACCATTGACTAACACGTCTGATCAGTATGTTGTGCCTGACGAGACGTTAGTCGTCCTCCCCTCCGACATGAGGTAGTTGCTATGTTTGGCTCTGAGCTTCACGGGTCTTGCATTCTACTATTTGCGGACAATTGTCTTAACTTTCATTTCTCCTTGGGGACGGCGTGGCCTAGTGGTTAAGTGGCACGTCTCACAACCAGAAGGTGCTGGGTTCGATCCCCATCACAGCACCGGCCGTTACCCCGGGGAAGCAAACCCTTAGAAAATGCAGGAGGAAGCAGACCCTTACATAAAATGCGTGCTGAAGTCGGATGCACTGGGCCGACAGGCGCAAAATAAAAACCACAGTGTAACGCACACACGCCTTGGGGAATAGATAAATTAGGCGAACGCAAAAAAAAAAAAAAAAAAAAAAAATCTCTCCTTACCTGTAACGTGTCCCATTAGAACAATCCCTATTTCAATCTTCAATCTTTCTAGGAAGTAAATGGCTTTTGATCAACGATTGAATGAGCCGAATGCTAAAGAGGACATTGTGTGCTTTTCTTCACACATTTCTGGGTCGTATTTCCAATCATTGAGTGCACTGAAGCAGAACTTTCTCGTATTAATGAAAAACCATAACTCAGACCTATCAGGCCGTATTTCTCAGCTAAGCCATATTTTCAAGTAAATTACATGAGCTGGAATAACATTAGTTTTACTTGAATACTTGATGGCCCCTTCCACAGCGGCGGTTGTACCGCTACGGGCTCCAACTTCGTCTTCAAGGATCTCTTTCCTGGATTTCAGAGGCCCAATTGGTAATACGTTTTCTTTGTGACTTACTGTGAAGTTGTAGTAGAGTGCAGTAATATCTGATCAACGAGTCTGAGGTATATCAACACATTTGTTTGTTGAAAATCAGAAATCAGAAATCAGTACCTGTAACTATTTGCATCGTGAATTATTATTATACTCGTATGTTTGCTGCGTCCTATATTAAACTTTCACCTCATAAAGAATGTACCAGGCTCACTAAACCAAATTAGTTATCCTGAACAGCGGGATCAGTTGTTATTGTGACATTTAGCAGACGTATCCGCCTTTAACCTAATTAATTCCCTTCTAGCCTAATTTATAAATACAACTTGAGACGTATTTTTCCAACACAAACGATTCATAACCCAATGTACTCATTTATTGACAAACTTGATACGATAAGATCAATACAACCTACGGTATCATCGAACATGTCTTTTCAGAGGATGTTGGCATCTAGTCGGATGTTTGCCCTGTGATTTAAGCTCGGTTCGATGTCTCTGGTAAATTCTGGTCTATTTCAATCTCTAACAATATCACCTAATTTCTAACAAAGTCTACATTCTTGTTTCTCGTCTCATGTGGGGTGTCTGACGACTGTAGTTTCAATTGTTCCAGTTGCGCTGTGGAATACAATTTCTCGATGTATGTGTGCGATGGGATGCGATCCCTCGTGTTTGCTTACACCTTTTTCTGATCAAATAATATATACAATGGGTCACAGTCTTTGGTGTTCGCCTACATTTTTGTCTGATAAGGAAACGATCAAAATCACTGACGTACGACATATACATAATGGGGTTAGTCAATCAGTTTTGGACAAAGGCAATTTTGCGTAAAGCTGTAACTACACCAATGTTCCATCCACACTGTAAGTGTCGTCAGCATGCTCGACAAACACCGCTCATAAAATTCACGAAGCGAACTCTGGAAAAATGTTGGGTAAGCCTTCTTGCTAAGTCTGATCTGCTATCTCTGCAATATCACTTTTTATCTGTGTCTTTATACTATGGCTCCTCTCCTGACTGCTGCGGAGAGCTAGTCAGGTGGTCCAAACTGTCCACTCCGTGGATAATTCGACTTACAGCTTTTGTGGCCTGACCAGTTATACTCCAGACCTCCATTTCCCGATCTCCATTATCATAATACGTGCGCAAAAACCCTTTTCCTTGACAACATATTATTACAGTATTCGTGGATTTGGTCTAACCAATTCCCCCCCCCCCCCCCCCCCCCCCCGATTCTTCATAGATTTGGCTTTTCCCACAAATTCAACTAAACGTCACTATAATTGCCAAGTTTAACATGCCATGTTCACGTGTCCAACATTGAGACCAACTGTACTCAGTTATGGATAGTAAGAGTCGATAATAAAATAGTCATTGTGTCCGATACTTAGCCAACTTTCCCTTGACCTGATTCCAGACAATACAAAGTTATTTCTAGGAACCATCAGGGCTTTCTTCGAAATGCATTCGATTCCTGTGGAGTCCATGACCCTGTGATCTCTGACCCTGTTACAAAAACAACAAATACAGTTTTAAAGATTACATTTATAAAAAGAACGTTGAATAATTTATGAGGTGATTTCTACAAGCTCAAATTTATGTTTTTTATAGATATTATCAAGTATCTATTCTTCTTCTTCCTCTTCTTCTTGTGCGTACGCAGTCAGACAGTAACCATTATTTTTTCGAAAAAAGCGACTGTCATCCTGAGGCTGTCGCCAATGCCATAGAGCTTGTCTCGCAGTTCCACTCGTAATGGCCACATCTGCTCTCTCTGATCCTCGTATGTCGGGCAGTTCTGCAGCAGATGTTCAGCGGTCATTTTACCAGTACCGCACGGGCATTCGTCGGTACACCCTATCTTCAATTTGTTGAATAGGTGGTACCTCAGTCTATTGTGGCCAGTACGAAGTCTGAAGACAACGACCTGCTCTCTTCGGTTCAACTGGTAATAGGCATCGTTTTTGGTGTAACCAGTATGTTCGGTTTCCCATTTGGTCATGTATAAGCCGTTTTGACTCTTCGTACGTCATACTGGTATCTGTTTGTGGTAGTCTTGCACCTTCTTTTGCCAGTCTGTCTGCCTCCTCGTTGCCTTGGATGTTGCAGTGTGATGGGACCCACTGTACCACTACCATTTTTGGTGCGGACTGCTGGCACAGTTTGCATAGTGCTGCTCTTAAGTCATTAAGCTCAGTGTTTTTCTGGCTTTTTAGCGCTGTGACTACGGCGAGAGCATCTGTCAGCAGGACTATATGGCTCTCATTTTCACTGTGTGTCACCATTTCTTCCACTGCCGCCCTCAGTGCCTCTGCCTCCGCTCTGAAATTGCTTGAATACTTACCAGTAGCGAATGACAGTGTTATTTTTCTGCCATTTGGTAGGTTCAGGAATGCTCCTGCCCCTCCGTTCTGTGTTGTGTTTGTTACAGAACCGTCGGTGTATGCATGGGTCCAGTCCATGCTTGGGTAGCTTTTCGTTATGAAGCTTAGGGTAGTATCTCTCCTTTCTTTTTCAGTCTGGCAGTTTTTGTTTGCAATACCTGGTATATTTTCTACAACCTCTGGAAATATATCCTGCCTCCAAGTAGGTTTTCGTACAGTAGTGATGGGTTTTGGTGTTGTTAGTGCGTTTATGGGATCTTCTTGCAATTTTTGCTTTGGCTATTTCTGCAAAGTTTCTCCGCTTTAGTTTCCCATTTCCCAAATTGTTTAGTCTCTGGTGCATTGGATGGTCGGTCAGTCTTCGGAGTTTCTCTGACTGCAGCTGGGCTCTGCAGTCTCTTCTATCGGTCATGGATTGCAGTTTTGTAATCTTTTCAAGTTCTACAATTGGCGTTGACTTCATGCCCCCTGTTATAATTCTCGTGGCTTGGTTTTGAAGTTTGTTAACTTTATCGAAGTTCGCCTTCGCTGCTGTTGTCCATGCCGCAATGCCATACTCGAGAACTGGTCTCACTCTTCCAGTGTACAGTTTCTTTAGTATGCCTTCGTCTGCTCCCCAGCTTGTGCCATCAAGTTTCCTCATGATTGCCATTCTTTCTCTGGCTTTCATTCGGTTTCTCTCAATCTGACTTTTCCATGTCATGCGCCGATCAAATGTGACTCCCAGATAGGTTGGGTTGTCGTTTGGCTGCAGGAATTTGCCATTTAGACTTAATTTGGTACTTTGGGGTTTTAATGAAAGCGAGAATATTGTGCATGTGGTTTTCTCCTCGTTTATTTTGACCAGCCATGAGTTCGCCCACTCTTCCAACGATGTTAGGGCCGCCTGCATCCGATTTCTTGCTATGGTGAGATTTTTTTCAGAGGTCCACATAGCCAGATCGTCTGCAAACATTGAGCTATGGACTCTTCTTGGTATATTCTCTGTAATATCGTTTATATATACCAGGAAGAGTGTGGGTGACAGTACTCCCCCTTGGGGTACTCCCTGCTCGAGTGTCACCTTTTTGCTCATCTGCCCTTGTACTTGGACTCTGGCCGTTCTTTGTTTGAGGTAGTGGTTGATCCACTTGTAGATCTTTCCAGAAACATCACTTCTTCTTAGCTTGACTCTAAGTCCATCTTTCCAGACTTTGTCAAATGCCTTTTCCAGATCCACCCAAACAGCTACTGTGTGTTTATGTGCCTGGTAGGCATCTTCTATCTCCTGGGCTATGAGGATGACCTGGTCATCAGTGGATCTGTGCTGTCTAAAGCCGGCTTGCTGTGGAATTAGTATTCGTTTTTCTTCCAGATGGCACATCAGTCTGGTGTTTATCATCCGTTCCATCAGCTTGCCGACACAGCTCAGTAGGCGTATGGGCCTGTATCTATTTGGATCTGTTTTGTCCTTTCCTGTTTTTGGTACTGGTACCAGTATTGCGTCTTTCCATGCCTGTGGTACAATTCTCCTTTTCCAGCTTTGGTTCAGGACCGATAGCAGTTTATTCTTCGCTGTTTGGCCCAGCCCCATCAGCATTTCGTTTGTTATCCCGTCTTTTCCGGGACATTTCCTTTTCTTTAGTGTTCTCATAGCCTCTTCCATTTCGCGCATTGTTAGTTTGGCCATCATGTGCTCTTCAGGTGCCGTATTCATGTTTTCGTGTCCCTTTAGCTCTTCACTAATGTCTGTATGCTTATCTGCAGGGACCTCGATGTGGTTTGCTCTGGCATAGTGATCGACAAAGGCGTTTGCGGCTTTCTTACCTGTGATCAAGTTCTCGCCCTGCTTGATAGTAATTTGTTTATTTGACGGGGTTTCGTCGTTCATGGCTCTGACTAGCTTCCATAGCTTGTTCCCGTCTTTGTCCATGTTTAGACTTTCCGTTTTATTTTTCCAGCTTTCTCTTCCTGTTTGCTTGAGAGTGTGTTTGTACTTCGCCGCGGCGGCTTTGAGGGCGATGTTTGCCTCCATGGATTTTTCTCGCTCTGCCATGTTCCTAGCATTTGTTACTGCATCTTCCACTTTCTGCAACTCATCATTCCAGTAGGGCTTATAGTTTTTCCTAGCTCCTCTTGGGATGGTTTCAGTGGCGGCTTGCATTATTGCCTTGCTAAGGCTCTCTACCATGGCTTCATTTTGGTGTTTCGTGTGTTGATGGTTTCACACAGCCCATCTGTCATAATTGCAAATCTGTCCCAGTCGGCTCGTTTGTAATTCCAACGTGGGAGCGGTTTTGTTTCCTGTGGGCCTACTTCCATGTCAATGGTTAGCCTGATCGGCCTGTGGTCGCTACCTGCCAGTTGGTTTAGCACCTGGCGGTCTATTTTATGGTGTATGTCCTGTGTGGAGAAGGCCAAATCTGGAGTCGAGGTGGTATGCCATGTTCTTGAATTGAAGCTAGGGCTATCCTCCGGCCTATTGATTAGGGAGAGATTTGCATCTATCTCCCAATCTTCCACTTCGTCACCTCTGCTGTCTGTGTCAGAGTATCCCCATCTCTCCGAGTGGCTGTTGAAATCTCCAACTTCTATGCAGTTGGAGTCTCTGACCTCCATACTCGAGAGCGATAGGTCTCTATTTGGTGGTCCGTACAGATTGAAAATGCGGAGCTTCGTCTCTTGAGCCATTATGTCAACTCCTACAATTTCTGCTTGTCCGGTGTGATTGACAGATACCGCGCTACTCGGTATGCAGTTTCTGGTCAGTATCAGGACCCCTCCTTTGTGGCCTTCTCTATCTAGACGGAAGGTCTGGTATTCTCTGATTGAGAATTTATGATTATTGTTGAGGTGCGTTTCCTGGATACATGCCACGTCAATCTTACCTTCATGCAGGTGATGTGTTAGGGAAAGTTTTTTGTTAATGACTCCCTCCGCATTCCACTGTAGTATTTTGAGGGTCTTGAGGTTTTGGTCAATAGAAGTTGCCCCATAGCCACGTGCCTTGACTCCACGACACATGGGTGGGTGACCACCAGTAGTCAAGGGTGGGCCCCTTCGAGGCGTGAGGCCCGGCACTATCGCTGCCTGGCGGGACTCCACAGGATGAGCGCCATGCGTTTTTCTAATAGGTTGTACTGTCATCATGCTGCGATTTATGTTGCACTGTTTTGTTAGGCTTGCGGCCCCGTGCATCCGATTTCAACAGGCGTTTCTGTAGGGATGCCCTCCTTAGCCTTTGGCTGTCCCCAGCCTATCTGCAAGGCAGCAGTTGTTTATGATCAGAGTTGTCTCTCTTATGGAAGTTGTCTTACCAGACTATCGAGTCTTCACTACTCGTGTCTATAGGGTGCAATGATGATATGTGAGATGATATATGAGATGGACTGGTTTACCCGGAAGAGAGGCAGTCCAGTGTGTCTGTATCCCAGGATCGTCACGTCCTGCCAGAAACGTAGCATTTGCATGTGAGTGGGGTATCTCTTTCTCCCTTTATTTTCTTGGCTTCTATGCAGGGATGGTACGCCTAGCATTCCCCGCCACCTGGGGTGTTAACACAGTGGGGCAGGTGTGCAATGTCCGCTGGTCTGCATCTCTTCTGCGTCCAGCATGATAGTTATATGGCTGATAACGTACAGAGGTAGATATCGTAGCCGAAGTGCATTTAGCCAGAGGACAAGCCTGGTAATGTCACAGAGATGTTGTTCGCCTGGTGTGCGGACAGCTCTCATGGTCATTGGTTGAGTCTCGACAGTTCACAGTGAGGTGGCTGCTCTACTGTTTTCGACACCCCGACCAGGTACTAAGTCTTTGGTTGGTGGTTTCGCACCCCATCGCCGTATAAGGTGAGTATCAAGCAGTTGTCCGCCCGCTTTGATCGGCGGACGGCAAGGACCTCTTGCTGCGGCTCTACCGGATAGGGCTGGGGCGCAAGCCCCAGGTCCCGAGCATGTAGGAGCCTCCCATTGCAGTGGTGCTGAGATTTTGGGCGGGATTGCGGCTTACAAGGGTTCGGCCGTAATCCCCCACATGGTAGCTTCGCGCCAATGGCTTATCAGCCTGGTATATGAACCAAAGTGTCTGTGGCTCCTCTCGATATAAGCTGGTTTTCCGTAGCAACGCCCTGTCATTAGTAGGGTAAAACTGACCTGTCTTCAGATGGTCTATTTCCAGCACCCGTTCACTATTTGGTCAGACGAATTTATTGAGGGCTTTTGTTTGTCAATGACCAGGTATTTGAAATCTGCGGTTTCTGCGGAGTTAAACACGATTTCCGTAGCGTTCTTTCATTAGAGTGTTAGAGAGCTGACTTGTCTTCCGTGAGTCTAATACCAGCGTACGTTCATTATTAGACCCAAACGGTAGTGCTCTCGATTTGTCAGTCGTTCTACAGTATTGGCGTGTTCAGTCAAATAAAGCCGCAGGTTCCACTCCTGGTGGTGCCCTTCCGTCAATTCCTTTAGGGAGACAATCAAGTTACTTAGAGGGTAGCCCCAGATTTTCGAGGGTCTAATTCCAGCACATGTTCACTATTAGACCCCACGAAGGTGCTCTCTTTTTGACAGTCATTCTACAGTATTGAATTATCTATTCAAAACAACACAGTGTGATACAGAAACTTCCAAAATAAAAAACGTCCTATGATTTAGAATATTCTGAATTTTTTACGAGCGATGCAGAATAATAAATACCTGATGTGGTAATGAAAATCTAAAGTCGATAAAACATATATAGAAAATGGCTCAGTGACCGCACCGGGACAAACACAAAACGACGCCTACTGTTCGCCCACAAGGCCTTCATCAAGAACAAAGAACGAACGAAAACAACTAATACATCACAAGATAAAACAGGACACGATATAAAATGATCAGTTCATGTTCCTCGGAATATGATATAGAAGAACAGGTGTCTCGCTAGCGAACGAGTAATGTACGTGAACGGATACGAACATTATTACAATATGCGCATACGAAGGCCATATTGTCTATGACTGTTCTTTCTACATTTTGATTTCATTAGCATGTTTTCTGTTCTTGGACTAATACACTCACAACAGTATAGTGGTGCCTCTTGTTCGTCTCTGACACCTCTAAACCTTCTCTTTTTCTTTTTTTTCTCTTTCTCTCTCTCTCTCTCTCTCTCTCTCTCTCTATATATATATATATATATATATATATATATATATAGAGAGAGAGAGAGAGATAGAGAGAGAGAGAGAGAGAGAGAGACCGAGAGAGAGAGAGAGATATTCACTCACATAATATCTTAGATTGCCTTGCCACCACCCATGAACACACACATGACTTTCATTTCGATCGCTATCGGTGTCAGGAGGTCAGAAAACAACTGAAGTAAACAGTTGAAGAGGCTATTAACAATTACTTATACTTGGCAGTGAACCTTTAACTCTTCCCTGTGAGTTCGCTGGCCTTCACTGCCGTCATACGATAAGTTTCATTCAGAACGATTCATTCTCACTTCCCTTGCTTATTTCACAAGATTGTATTCCCATGTTGACAAATCACCGCTTAACTGTTAGCCTGTTCGTGTTCCCATGTTCACAGATCACCGGTTCACTGTTCGTTTCCTGATCTTTTACCCATGTTGACAGATTACCGTGTAACTGTTAGTCGCCTGATCGTATTCCCACGTTCACAGATGACAGTTTTGCTGTTAGTAACCTGGTCTTGTTCCCACGTTCACAGATCACCGTTTTACTGTTAGTAGCCTGACCGTGTTCCCATGTTCACAGATCCCCATTTTACTGTTAGTAGTCTGACCTTGTTCCCATGCTCACAGATCACCACTAAACAGTTAGAGGTCTTCTACTTGATCTTAGGTAGTGTTTCTTCTAGCCCAATGCCTGTTTAAAAAAATGAGCTTCTTTTCATTGTCTTGGTAGCCCCTATCAGTCATGACTGGCTATACTATACATGCCCTACCTCTTCAATTCCCTTTCTGCCAAGGCCGACTGTACAAGCAGCATTCAGTCATGATTGACTATGCCAGCTACTTTCAGTCATGAATGAGTATACAATCGCTGTCAGTCATTACTGACTTCAGGATGATGCAACCTTGGTGTGGTGACTCTACTTGGTTTTTGTTTTTGTTTTCTTCTTCATGTAGCGTTGTCGTTTCACTCTTCCGTGTTGCAAGAGTGTATTTCCATCCAGTCCGAAATGGCTTTTCAGGGTAGATAGGTCTGCAGCTGCGTGTTCTGAAGATATCAGGCCCAAGTCAATGCTTTATATCCTGACTACATACATCTTTGAACTTCCATTGTGACAGACATACTGTCATTGTGCTAATCACCAGCTTTCAGCGTGGACTTCACTGCCCAAGGTGATCTAACTGCTCGGGAAACCAGTGCGAAATGCATCTCCATTTGTGTCGCTATGTCCACCCATGTCATTCCAAGAATGCATCGTAGGTAATGTTTAACATAGGTTGCCAGAGACTCTATCCATTTGGGGATGACGTGGGCTAGTGACACAGCTCAGAAACAGGAGGTGCTGAGTTCGATCCCCATCACAGCACCGGTCGTTACCCCGGGAAAGAAAACCCTTAGAAAATGCAGGACAAAGCAGACCCTTACATACAGTGCATACTGAAGTCGATTACACTCTGCCGACAGGTGCAAAATAAAAACCACAGTCTGTGCACGATCATAGTGTTTCACACACGTCTGTGCACGATCATAGTGTGGCCCACACGTCTGTGCACGATCATAGTGTGGCCCACACGTCTGTGCACGATCATAGTGTGGCACACACGTCTGTGCACTATCAAAGTGTGGCCCACACGTCTGTGCACGATCATAGTGTGGCCCACACGTTTGTGCACGATCATAGTGTGGCACACACGTCTGTGCACGATCATAGTGTGGCACACACGTCTGTGCACGGTTGTGAGTAGCAATCTATCAAACTCTAAAGCCCCTGCTGACTGTAGGTGACAATTGCAACATCATTAAAGAATATGAAGTCCCAGCCTTCCTGATCTTCGTTTTGACTTTGAACTTTGTAAGAGTAAGCTCCGGGTCATTCAGCCTATTGTGAAAACATATTTGCTCATCCGTTTAACTTCTGTAGTAGAGCAAAGAAGTTTCCTTGCAGTGTCTGCATTTGATGCAGGTTTGTCTGACTGCTAACAGCAGATGGACCAAGATGATGTGCATGGGCTGCTGCGGTTAGCGACTCATAGCTGACTGCTAATGTCAGGGTCAACGAATAAGAGCTGACAAGACCCTTCTACACCACCACGTGGTGATCCTGAATACTAGGCTGCAAAATGTGCAGACTGGCTAAGGAGTTGGGATCGAACAGGGAAGGTTAACCCGGTAACAAAAAATGTCTGTTGAAGTCGGATGTGTCGGACAGAAAGATGCAACTATTGCATTGAAGATGTATACTTCAACAAAACGCATTCCGTTTTCCTACAATATCCTTTAATATGCAAAACTCTTTTCAGGGTTTGGTAGCGGGAGTGTGAGAATGAACGACTAAGAAGAAGAATAATGTTCCACCAACAAATTAGATTGTTCATTTCATGGCTTCCTGCAACGAAATTATTAACTCAGTTGGCCTATTTTACAAGGGATTTTCAAGTCCATCCTTGCTAACCAAATCACATGAATGTGTCAGGTCAATAAATGTGATATGAAATCGTATAATACTAGTCATCAATAATTCTCGATAAAACTGTTCAGTTTGTTCTGCCACTAAGAAAGCTTGTGATGAAAGTATGTATGCGTATGTGTTATTCACGATGTTTGTTTATCACGCTGTTTATGCTCCCCACAGAACATGATATCATATTAAAAAAATTGTTATAGACACCTCAGCTTAGTTCTAGTGATACTATATTTTGGCCAACCATAAAAGTTCATGACCGAATGGAAATTCAGAGCTAAGACGAACTTCCAGACTGGAGGCACACAAGGAGATGTTTTGTTCTTAGTCAGATGTTGACTGGATGTAAGTGGCTATTCCAGCCATGTAAATTGCGGTAGACCGAAAGGTCTGGTAAGGAAAACATCTTCTCACATTCAATATACTATTTAGAGGTGTTATACGTTCCTACTCGCTATTGTAGATGGATTAGTTCCTTATAATTGATGTATGCGGGTATCTTGTAAGGGATACAATTGCTATTAGAGGTGTGGTGGTCACTTGACAATGATGTAAATATATATCTTGTAAGGGCTAATGTTGATATTCGAGGTGCAAATGCCACTTAGAAAAGGTGTATGTGAGTATCTTGTAAAGGTCATTTGCTGCTATTGTTGGTGGAGTAGCCACTTAGAAATGATGTATGTGGGTATCTTGTAAAGGTCATTTGCTGCTAATGTTGGTGGAGTAGCCACTTAGAAATGATGTATGTGAGTATTTTGTAAAGGATAATGTTATCATTTCTTGCAACATAAAACTGTCATTGCACCTGTTATTCCCATTTCTTTGCGCGGAAGTTTGGGGAAGGACAGCGATATTTGTGATTCTTATATGCCGGTCATCTAGGGGCTGTTTGTTGTAAAGGTTATGGTTTTATAGTTCTTTTTATCTGTTCTGTTATGAGGTCACCTTTGAAGAACAAAACATCCTTTTCTCTTAAATAGATCAGTTTAAGTCTTTTATTTTCCAAAGCACTAACTAATCTTGCGTGTTTTCCTTCTTTGATGCCCCAAGGAAAAAGAGGCAATTACATAATTCATGAACAAGGACATAACGTTGTAGGAATCACAGTGACCCCAGTCAACCTGACACCTGAAGCAGATTACGGTCAACTCAGAAAATGGTCACTCACAAGAACTCACACTATTTAAGGTGTTTTGCAGGATATGATTTGTTGGTTAACCATAATGTCGTTGTTATCGCATGCCTAAACTGACTACTCTCGGCTTGTGGTATGTGCTGTTTTATCAGCTTGTGACATATCATGTCTTTATCAGCTTGTGTCATCTCACGATTCTATCAGCTAGTGACATGTCATGTCTTTATCAGTGTGTGTCATGTCATGACTCTATTAGTTTGTGTCATATCATGTCTTTATCAGATTGTGGCAGGGAGATGTCTATTTTACTCCAAGAGACTTGTCTGTTACCAGCGGATGTGTATGTCTGAGTGCATGTCTATCTTACTCCGGGATATATGTGTTACCAGTGGATGTGTCTGTCTGATAGCATGACTATCCTTCTCCAAGAGATGTGTCTGTTATCAGCGGATGTTTATGTTTGACATATTGAGAAATGACCGTTTCAACGTCTGTGTATGTAATCCTTCTTTTCTTCATTAGCTCTGAAACAATGGCATATATTTCCAAAATAAATGTGGCTGTTTTTCTGATAAATATATTAATTAGACAACAAGTTTTGTTTTTTCTTAAATATACAGCCGTATACAAGAACGAGACGGCACAGCCACGCCTTAATTACAGAATAGTGTAGATTAGATACAATGACATTATTTTCAGCGAGTGGTGAATGCTTAGAATGCATTGCAACAGAAACTATTGGAGGCAGTGACAATGAATGCATTCAAGAAGAGATTGAATGCGCATAGATATTGTTGTATAAATACCCCGTAGAATCTTCTGTAGTTGTTGAATGCCCACAGACAGCAGGATTACTCTTTTGTGCGACCTGAAACAGACGTTAAGTGCCGGGTGGTCATATCTTTCCTTACATCCCGAGCGTGCTGATGAAGGTGGACCAGGGTCCTCCAGGCAGTTGTGCTATTATTGGCTTTATCTGCGTGTCGCTCACTACTGCAGGGATCACGTCAATCCCTCACCATGTTAGCTAGGCCGCCATTAAAACAACCCGTTTGCAGGAAGGACTACGAGGAAGCCGAGGTCAGGGTTTTGGTCAGTATATTTTGCCTGAACCTGCCTAACATGTCTCACCAGTATGTTTTTGCTTGAACCTGACTAACATGTCTCACCAGTATGTTTTGCCTGACCTTGACTAACATGTATGATTCAGTATGTTTTTCCTGAACCTGTCTAGCATGTCTCATCAGTATGTTTTTGCCTGAACCTGACTAACTTGTCTCACCAGTATGTTTAGTCTGACTAAACGTAGTCATCTTTCCCGTATATTCTTCTCAACCAATAGAAAGGCGTTATGTTCAGTTAAAATATCGTCACCAAAGTTGACCTTGCAGTTAGATTGGGCCAAGTGTAGGCATTGTGCTCATCTCGTGACGCTGGAAGACCTGCAGAAGTTGTTTCACTACATGTTTGTTCAGCCCCACACGAGCACATGCCTGTGTTATATTTGTATGTGTGAGACATATCATTTTTCAGTTTGCAGCGGCTTGTTCGCAGTCTGAAAATTGGCTTTTGATCACCTCAGTATGCTTTCGCTATACTAGATTCCGCGTGTTCCATTTGCCATTTATCTTTCAAGTTATTTGTTTCATTGTGCCTGGATGAAGTTATGTCTGAAACTACAACAGAATGATCTACTCTGACAATTAGCTTTCGGGATCATTCAATATGTACCTCTGACACAGCAATGACCCTACAACCGAAGCAGTGAGAACTGGTTTCTCAAGACGTTCTGCCTGACTTAGCTGCTGAAAGTTCATCTTCTGAAACCCACAAAAGCCTTGCTATTAAGATTGACACATAGGAAACTCTATACAGAGTATTAGAACCAGATTAACTCTTTCACGACAAGATATTCCGGAATAAGTAAATGAAGCATCTGTCATTGTCAGAGTGAGAAAGTCTAATTGTATAACTATGCTATTTAAGTTCAACAGGGGAAGAGATGGAGAGCAAGAGAGAGAGAGAGAGAGAGAGAGAGAGAGAGAGAGAGAAAGAGTGAGAGAGAGTGACTGAGATGGGGAGAGGAGTGGACACGAAATTTGTACTTTTGTTTAAAAAATATCATCATAAAACATTTGATGACATTGAGCGTTAAATAAAGGAACGGATTATGAATAGTAATCGCTAAAAAATTATCCAATTTTAGCAAACCACGCAGTCGTTTAGAAATATAAAAAAATAGTTTGGGTCTGGTAATCATCTTCTGAGCAGATTCCGCCTTCAGCTAACCTAGATCAAGAATTCATAAATGAGATACATTTTTTGGTTAAACTTGCATTAATAAATACAAAATGAGTTGGATATATGAAATTCATTTTAACGCGAGGACAGTAATATATTATTCGTGTGGTACCAGACAGAGGGGAATATTGGACCACTATAATAATCTACAATCCGTGCTGATAATCAGACTAAAGAAAGTCTGTATGGGGACATGAACATCCTTATACAAACATAATTATTACATAAAACAGCAACTGAACATAAGATCGGTGTCAATGAAATCTATATTGAGAACAGCGGCAGGGGTTGCCCGTTGCCATAGCGTACAGTGTAACCAATCGGAAGGTATGACCTGCAACCTATACAATGGATAATGGAGGCGTTTTTTGTCTAGACAATACATTTTAGAGTGACGTGGTAAAAAGTGCAGGACCTGTCATTTAGAGTAGAGCGATAAACGTTTAGTCCCTATCATTTAGAGTGGAGTGGTAAAACGCTTAGTCTCTCTCATTTAGAGTGGAACGGTAAAACGTTTAGTCCCTATCATTTAGAGTGGAGTGGTAAAACGCTTAGTCCCTATCATTTAGAGTGGAACGGTAAAACGTTTAGTCGCTATCATTTAGAGTGGAGTGGTAAAACGCTTAGTCGCTATCATTTAGAGTGGAAAGGTAAAACGTTTAGTCCCTTTCATTTAGAGTGGAGTGGTAAAACGCTTAGTCCCTATCATTTAGAGTGGAGTGGTAAAACGCTTAGTCCCTATCATTTAGAGTGGAGTGGTAAAACGTTTAGTCCCTATCATTTAGAGTGGAGTGGTAAAACGCTTAGTCCCTATCATTTAGAGTGGAGTGGTAAAACGTTTAGTCCCTATCATTTAGAGTGTAGTGGTAAAACGCTTAGTCCCTATCATTTAGAGTGGAACGGTAAAACGTTTAGTCCCTATCATTTAGAGTGGAGTGGTAAAACGCTTAGTCCCTATCATTTAGAGTGAAGTGGTAAAACGCGTAGTCCCTATCATTTAGAGTGGAGTGGTAAAACGTTTAGTCCCTATCATTTAGAGTGGAGTGGTAAAACGTTTAGTTCCTATCATTTAGAGTGAAGTGGTAAAACGTTTAGTCCCTATCATTTAGAGTGGAACGGTAAAACGTTTGGTTCCTATTATTCTGAGTGGAACGGTAAAACGTTTAGTCCCTATCATTTGGAGCGATAAAAGGTTTAGTCCCTATAATTTAGAGTGAAGCGGTAAAACGTCTAGTCCCTATAATTTAGAGTGAAGCGGTAAAACGTTTAGTTCCTATAATTTAGAGTGACGGGTTAAAACGTGAAGGACCTGACATTTAGAGTGGAGCAAAAAAACGTGAAAACTGTATCATTTTGAGTGGATCAGTAAAACGTGAAAACTATCATTTTGAGTGAAGCAGTAAAACGTGAAAACGGTATCATTAAGAGGGGAACGGTAGAATGTGAAGGCTCTATCATTTAGAATGACGCGGTAAAACGCGAAGACTATCATTTAGAGTGGCGAGATAAAACGTGAAGGCTCTATCATTTAGAGTGGGACGGTAAAACGTAAAGGCTCTATCATTTAGAGTGACGCCGTAAAACATGTAGGAACTACTATTTGCAGTGGAAAGGTATCATTATAGGCAGTACTATTTAGAGTGAATAAGTATACAGTGTAAACAGTAACATTTAGATTGGAATGAGTGAAACGTTTAGACAGCACCATTTAAAGTAGGGAGGTATAACGTTTAGACTGTACCGTCTAGATAAAAGTGCTTGTTGTTCGCCATGTATGCCAGACTTTTGCGCAGCTGTTATGAATGAAATGTTCCGAGTTATTGTCACACAAACTGGCAATGATTATTTGTCCCCTAATTTTAGTTGTTATGTAGTTGTTTCTTCTGCAGTTTTGTGCGTGTGAAAGCTGACGATAACATTTTATGAATCAACACAACCTTTATCAGGGTTAAACACAGATCAGCTTTCCCACATTAAACGTGTTACATTAGCAATTATATAACCAACGAACTCGATTTGTTGTTGAAAAATCCATGACTAACTATAATGAGACAATAATGTCTAGCTGATAACAAACAATTACGCTGACCAATTGTAACAAAACCCTGGCTATTCACAGCACATTGTTTATGAATCCATTTAATGGACCATACGTAACGAGTTGGTTTACAAGAACGGTATTTTGAAATGTTACAAAAGAAACAAGATATAAAATATTGTTTATTTTTTGTTAAATCAGTATTGAGAATTATTGGATTGTTGTAGGTAACGAATCGATTGGTCTTTTTTTTGGATCAGCAATTGTTAAGACTACAACTATTATTTGTGAAGTCCGGACTGGATAGTTAACAAATTGCTTTGACCTTTCTTCCGTTCTGTGGTTCTAGCGATGTTGCCAATACCACTAACGTTGCCATCAGCAAGGGCGACCGTGAGGTTTGGGATTTCTGTACCTATCTGTTTGAATTGATGAGGGTCCCAGTCTCACATTTACCCATGTTGTCGGCCTTTGCTTCATGTTAATAATAGAAGTTATTGGCTACACCACTGGCCACATGTTAAGTAAAGATTAGTGGCTATACCACTTAACCCATGTTAAATAGTGACTAGTGGCTACACCATTGTCCTCATTGTAAGTAGAGAGTAGCTGCTACGCCATTAACCTCATGCTAAATAAAAATGTATAGCTACACTAATGACACCATGGTATGTAGAGAATAGTGGCTACACTGTTAAACTTATATTAAAAGTAGAGAGTTTTGGCCCCTAACATCACACAATGTGAATCCACGTAGTTCACACATGCTGGCTAATGGTGTCAACCAGTTTCCCCCAAACTTAGGGACGCATAGTGTACTGTAGGGGGTGGGGGGCGGGTCTGCGAATTGGATTGTGGAGATGAGACTAATGTGGAGATAAGAGTATTGTGCAGTGGAGTCCTTTCATGTACGCTAATGTGGAGATAAGAGTATTGTGCAGTGGAGTCCTTTGATGTACGCTAATGTGGAGATAAGAGTATTGTGCAGTGGAGTCCTTTGATGTACGCTAATGTGGAGATAAGAGTATTGTGCAGTGGAGTCCTTTCATGTACGCTAATGTGGAGATAAGAGTATTGTGCAGTGGAGTCCTTTGATGTACGCTAATGTGGAGATAAGAGTATTGTGCAGTGGAGTCCTTTCATGTACGCTAATGTGGAGATAAGAGTATTGTGCAGTGGAGTCCTTTGATGTACGCTAATGTGGAGATAAGAGTATTGTGCAGTGGAGTCCTTTGATGTACGCTAATGTGGAGATAGGAGTATTGTGCAGTGGAGTCCTTTCATGTACGCTAATGTGGAGATAAGAGTATTGTGCAGTGGAGTCCTTTGATGTACGCTAATGTGGAGATAAGAGTATTGTGCAGTGGAGTCCTTTGATGTACGCTAATGTGGAGATAGGAGTATTGTGCAGTGGAGTCCTTTGATGTACGCTAATGTGGAGATAAGAGTATTGTGCAGTGGAGTCCTTTGATGTACGCTAATGTGGAGATAAGAGTATTGTGCAGTGGAGTCCTTTCATGTACGCTAATGTGGAGATAAGAGTATTGTGCAGTGGAGTCCTTTCATGTACGCTAATGTGGAGATAAGAGTATTGTGCAGTGGAGTCCTTTGATGTACGCTAATGTGGAGATAAGAGTATTGTGCAGTGGAGTCCTTTCATGTACGCTAATGTGGAGATAAGAGTATTGTGCAGTGGAGTCCTTTCATGTACGCTATGGACATCTGAAAACCAAATCTATATTTTACAATTATTTATATAAATTTGTTCGCGTAATACAACAATTACAGCTGTTTCTTGGACATCCTCTGTCGTTTACAAATGGGATAAAACACGAGGTGACCTGTTATAAAATAGTTTAACAAACTCAAGGAACGCTGACAGAACAAGCATGGCCGTGTTATGTGTCCCTGTGTCATCCAGCCCAGTTCGGTGCCTTTCCCCGCAGCAGTGTTTGACAGCAAATAGGGATTTAACGACATGTATCTCAGTCAGTATTATATCTTGTATTATCTACCTCCAGTGTCTCACTAGATTCCAGAGTTACGATACGCAGATGACACGGTGAATGATACTATCAAGAAGTGCTAGAGCAGCTAATTTCAGCCGTAAATGGATATAGTAAAGATCAAAACCTGTTTATAAACATAAATAAAACAAAGATAATGACCACCGACAAAACACAATGTCAACATAAATTTACAGTGGGTGGTGAGGAAATAGATCAAGTCACACATTTTGAATATCTGGGCTCCAGAATTGACAAATACGGCGACTGCTCGAAAGAAATCAGAAGAAGACTAGACATGGCAATGCAGAGACTGAAAAGCCTGAAGAAATTATGGCAGAGCGCCAACAAAATTATAAAAGTAAAAGTCTTGACAGCCTGTGTTTTTCCTGTGGTAGCTTATGGAAGAATCTTTTCAAAGACTCCCTCAAAGTATCTCTGACACGCTTTAGCATCGATGCAAACGCTTGGGAATGTCTCCTACAGGACCGCAATGCATGGCGAAGACTACCATCAGAGGCACGTCCAGTGCTAAGTAAATCTGGACCTCCAACGCACAGTAAAAACACACTTTACGTAAAGAAAATACCTAACCTTCACCTGACTCTAGAAGCAGGCAAATCAAAAGAAACATATTTAAAATATTTGGACAAGCAAAACATAGCTCAGAAAGTGAATACAGTAAAAATAGATACAGGAAAGAAAACTTGATCAGAAGATCAAGACTGATAGTACAAACTTCTGTTCTTATGCTAGAAATAAAATTAGAACGAAGTATAAAGTAGGCCCTCTCATAGACAGTACATGCAAAATAATAAGAGAGAATAGGAGGCAGCTAATCTACTCAATCAGTACTTTAGCACAATCTTCACAAAAAAGTACAGGATGAAGGGGAGCCAGTGGATGTTATTTATCTAGATTTTACAAAAGCCTTTGATAGAGTGCCTCATCAAAGATTATTTCGAAAGTTAAAATCACATGGAATATGTGGAGAAGTTGCCAAATTGGTTGAAAATTGGTTACTAGAAAAAGGCTGAGAGTTGGCACAAATAAGGTGTACACTGAGTAGTATAAAGTGAAATTTGGATTGGCACAGGGCTCGCATTTGGAACCAATTTTGTTGTTGATATATTTGAACGATTTGGACATCGATTTGGGATCTATGATTGCGAAATTCACTGATGACTCAGAACTATGCAGTAGTGTCTCTTCTAAAGCACAAGTGAATATATTGAGGTCGGATTTACATAAAATTCAAGAATAGTTTGCAAGCTGGCAAATGGACTTTAATGTAGATAAATGTACAGTCATCCAAATGGGTTAATCCAATATGAAACATAATAACAGAATGGGTGAGAACAATTTTAGAAAGATAGATAAGGAAAGGGACATAGGGATTATAATATATCATACAGGAAAGGTGAGTGAGCAAGTTAAGGTAGCAGTGAAAAAGTCAAATGCAATGTTAGGTATGATAAAAAGAAATATTCAACATAGTAGCAAGGAAGTGAAAGTCAAACTTTATAAAGCTTTAGTTAGACCTAGATTGGAGTACTGTGTACAGGTGTGGAGTCCTTATCATAGAGGGGATATAAACATGCTGGAAAGAATACAAAAAAGAGCAACAAAGATGATAGTGGGCACCCAGAATTACAGTTATGAAGAAAGACTCAGAAAAACCGGCCTACAGTGTCTAGAAGAGAGAAAAATTCGTGGTGACTTAATACAGGTTTATATGATGATCAGAGGAATTGATCAATTAGACTATAACACGCTTTTTAAAATACAGCCACTCACAAGAACAAGAGGGCATAGCTACAAGCTGACTAAAGAGAGGTCCAGATTAGATATCGGGAAATATTTTTTTTATTCAGAGAGTGGTGAATGCTTGGAATGCATTGCCACAGGAGCTGGTGGAGGCAGGGACAATTAATGCATTTAAGAAAAGATTCAATGCGCATAGCTCTTAGAGCAAGGAAATGTAAATGAAATTGGTTGTATACAGACTCTGTAGAGTCTTCTAAGCCAGTATAAAGACGTTAAGTTAAGTTAAGTCATAGGCAGTTTGGTGAAAACGAAAGGACTGCATATGAAGTCCGATGTGTTGAGCCAATTATTCCCAAATGGACTGATAATCTTCTGCGTCAATTAGATAACATAATAGTTATCAGTCATGGCAACCACGTTTCTTTTTAGTCATCATCTACATTGCGGATTCTCTGAGTGAATATTGTGTGGTCAGGATGACTCGTGAGTGTGCGAACAATGTATTTGTTATCATATTTTGAATAATTACTCTGCTTTAACAATGGCAACCCATTACACCGACGCCTAAGGAGAAAATGTACAATCTTGACTTTGATTGTGAGATCGGTTACCAGTATTGATTCTGGGTCCAACACACCTGTTGTCAACCTCTGCAACGGATCTATACTGCTGGATGAGACATCATGTAGGATTTATGCATTTTGCAGTCCCAATGGTATGTATGGAACTGACAATCCATCAAATTGGTTGCTACTTTTGCATAACCCAAGGAAACATCTACATACATAAATTCTGATTTTGGTATCTAAAGGATAATCCGCATTACATTGCTGAGGGCAAATTGAAGGGTCTACGTTGAGATCTGCATTTGCCAAGAAGTGAAGTAGAACAGTTGGAGTCCAGACTGCATCAATGACGCTTTCTTGTAGCTAATGTATGTGTGTCTACGTTTCGTGGTCCGCAAAAGAACAACTGCTAGCTCCCATTCAAAGAGTGACACATAAACTAATTGATTGGTTTAGTATAGTTAATCTGATGGCAGCACTACAGATCGAATACAGCGACGACTATTAGAGACTGTTAATGTATTTGTTCATGTTCATTGATTCGTTAAAGCGAGCATAGAACTATTGTCATTCACAACCACAACGTTTTACAGTTGGTTGTCCTCGGGTAAGCAGTCCACGTGAAAGAAACCTACAACATGAAACAATTGTTACTCCCATCAACTTTGGTAAATCGGTTAGTTGGTTATTGATGCAACCGTTTGAGCGCATCTGCTTTTTTGCCCAATGACATATAGCCGTATCTGCATGTGTTTGTAAACTCGTGTTGTTTAGTTCCGTGCAAAGTGTTCCATCTGTCTGGCCTCGGAGGAAGAAACTCTTTCCTAACACTGGCAAGCACTGGACATTCCAAAAGTTGGTGCTCATCAATTTGATAGGGATGTGGACACAGCCGGCACTCTGGAGTATGTTGGGGTTATATTCTGCTCACATGACTATTAAGTTGTATGTGTTAAGTGCGACGTCGGAAAATGGTGCTTTGATCTCACAGTTTCAGGAGGTTGATGTTGTCTTTAGGATTTGGGATGACCATATGTTTGAAGATCTTTTTCTCTCTATTCAACATTGCCCGTCTATTCAGCCACATCTGTTTGTTCGAAGTCTTTAGTAGTTGTTTGACTGTCTTTAGAGTTGTTGGTGTGTATTGTTCTTCTTGACCTAACATATTCTTAGCCAGTGTGTCCCTCATGTCCTTGCCAGGTGTATTTGGATGACTAGGGATTCAGTGCAAAACTATGATGACTTCATGGGATATGATATGCTGTTAGGCATCCAGGTAGATTTTGGTAACTTCAGGTTTACAATGACCACAACCATCCAGAGCTTGTATTGCACGTGATGAGTCTGGAAAGAAAATGATGCTTTGGGGTTTTTTGTTAGGAACGCATCAAAAACATTCATCAAGTGGTACAGAGCTACTTGCAGTGCTGTTATTTCTGTCTCATAATTTGAAACACATCTCACCACAGACATCAAACAGCACATTATATATTATGTCTGGATATACTCTGTAGACTCCATATCCCGCTTTAATGGTGGCATTAAAAGCAGACCGATCAGTATAGACATGTCCATTTTTCTGGGTTGGCGTCAATGTTTCTTTGTTATGCTCTCGTAAGACTTATTGGATCATAACTTCTCCTTATCACTTTCTGGCATTTTGAGATATGTATGTGGTGTTAAGTGGTTTGCTATTCTCTATATTTCTTGTCTATTATCTTGAAGGGGATATCTGTCTTTAATCTCACTAGCTTGTTAGAGGACTGACTTTTACTATGGTACATAAAATGCTTATTTGTGATGATCTGAAGAGCATTGCCATCTAGACAGGGCTACAGAGGGCTACACAAAATGCTGCAGTGTCCACGGTCTTTTACACATCCGTGCCATAATTTTCTGTTATGATATTGTTCCCCACGACAATTGCTTGAATATGGTTAAATTAATATTTTTAACGAACTTCTTGCTAGGACAAGAATAGCACCACTGCCTCACAAAGGCGACTAACTGTGTGACATGCATAACACCGACCACGGTTAGGTGGCTTCTTTAGAGCAGCATAAATGACGTCCAATAGGCTGCTAATCTACTTTCCTCTAGTGTTTAGTCCATTAAGATTGATTCACACATCAGTTAACCACTCTCCCTAGGCCCTTGTCCCAACGTAGATGAGTATTAGGCTGCTCGAGCCTAGCCTGTTATGCAGGACACCCTTCTCCTGGCTACATCCAGCTCATACCAGACCTAGGGCCTGCACAGTACCATATGCCCCTGTAGAAGTACAGGTTGACTAAGAATTAGGAACAGACTACTTACAGAAGCTAGCAATATGTTGATCTATCCTCTTCACATCAAACATGCACTACTTGTGAAGAATTTTGTAAAAGCAATGGATCGAAATATGGGACGATTTGTGTACCTTAGTAAAACCTTTTGTGAAGTCAAAATCAAGGTAGGTGTGTTTTTCTGTCTTTATTTTTTTGTTCTTGCGTTCGCCTTATTTTCTATTCCACAAGGCGGTGTGCCTTGCACTGTGGTTTTTTATTTTGCGCCTGTCGGCCCAGTACATCCGAGTTCAGCATGGATTTTATGTAAGCCCGGCTTCCTCCATTTTCGAAGGGTTTGCTTCCCCTTGGGTAACGGTCTGTGCTGTGATGGGGATCTTCGTTTTCTTCTTCTTCATCGTTCACAGTCAGACAGCAACCATTATTTTTTCGAAAAAAGCAGCGGTCATCCTGAGGCTGTGAACACTGCCATAGAGCTTGTCTAGTGTTGCCACTGGTGATGGCCACATCTGTTTTCTCTGATCCTCGTATGTTGGGCAGTTTTGCAGCAAATGCTCAGCTGTCATTTTCCCGGTACCGCACGGGCATTCGACAGTGCCACCTATCTTCATTTTGTTGAATAGGTGGTACCTCAGTCTATTGTGACGGGCCTGAAACAAGTATTCAGATATCATAGGGACAGGTTCACTAGTACGAGTGTTACGATGTCATAGGGACAGGGCCACTAGTTCAAGTGTTCAGATGTCATAGAATAGGTGTCACTAGTATCATTGTTCAGATGTCATAGAGTCAGCGCCATTAGTACGAGTGTTCAGATGTCATAGAGTCAGTGTCACAAGTACGAGTGTTCATATGACATAGTCTGTGTCACAAGTACGAGTATTCAGATGCCATATTCAGTGTCACAATTATGAGTATTTAGTTGTCATAGAAACAGTGCCACTGGTATGAGTGTTTAGTTGTCTTAGAGACAGTGCCACTAGTATGAGTGTTTAGTTCTCATAGAAACAGTGTCACTAGTAAGAGTGTTTAGTTGTCTTAGAGACAGTGCCACTGGTACGCAGAGTGAAAGTGTTGATCTTGAAAATATGGAAGAGGTTCCTCCTGAATTTGCTGTGCCCTGTTGTTGTTGTTTCTGTTGCTGTTGCTAAGGCCACTCATACTTCAAGTATGTACTCATGATGACACTTTTTGGCAGGGTTACAGTGACTCCTCAAAACCCGAGACGTAGTTGAGAAGGTGGGAGAGAGTTCTCCTGGCTTAAGTGCAATGCGAGGCTCCTGAGTAGGCTCACCGCTATGGACATCACAATGTCGACCCCACTTCGTTAGCCAGACTGCCATACAACAGCCAGTTTCCAGAGAGAATTAAGTGGAAGAAGTTGGAACTTGATCATTATGCTTCATTTGACCCTGACTAACATTGTTTGATCAGTAAGTTTTGTCTGACTGGACGCCAGTATGTATCTACAGTGAGTCCTCTCAGTTGTCTCTAGATAATTGCCTTGATTTACAATGAGAGTTGTTTGTAAGAGTATATTTTTTGTTATAGTACTCAGGTACTTTCGTTGCCAATCAGAAATAAGGATCAATTTATGTATTATTTTGATCTATTCTTATGTTTTTACTTTATAATATTTTTGTAGTGTTTCCCTGTTTTACAAGCTTGTTTCCTTCTTCGTTGTCCTAGGTGTTACAGTGAGTTGATATCCACTGAATTGTGCCCGTTTAAAACACTGAATTAAATATTCAAGCGAGTATGCCAAGTTGCTTAACTTTATTCTTGACCCTTCAGTGCAGTTCTTGGAACATCTATGAGGGTAACCGTTAGTTCATCTTCCTGTATTTTGCACTATCGGGTTGTTGCGACCCGATTCTGAACAGCTGCATCAGCTTGTAGTTATTGCATTATTTTCAAGGCATAATTCATTTCGAGTGGACGATTTTTAAATTTAATGAAGATGCCATCTCTCCCATTTTAATAGCTTTCTCTGCATTTCATGCAGTGTATACCTGTGTCCATATTCTTAGTGGCAATTTATGATTAATTTTCTTATATGCTTTTCTTGCACTTCTGTTTTAGATGCCAATTATTAATTTGGGAAGATTCCTTTTTTCCAGACTCAGCGAGTTGTGCATATCGGTTTTGCCTTTGTAAATATGTTCTCGGGAGCAGCGGCTTGTGATATTTTCTTTTACCCGATCTGCAAAACTACTTTGTTTGAACGTGCCTCTCCATAACCCATTTAGTGGTATGTTTATGGATGGTCTGTGATTCTCTATTTTTCTCAGACTAATTTAAGATTGTACTATCTTGTCTGTTTTCCATTTACTGCAGATCTGTAATACCTTCCAGATTTTTCATTATTTGTATGAACTTTAGGATTATTATTGAAATACCAACTTCTTCGCTTTAGATCTGTTATGTTTGAACAAACGTTGTCTTTGAAACTATAGACCACGCTAAGCTGTATTGTCATAATCTAAACTGGCTCTTACTCTTGTTGTAAAGTTTTTTTAAATGACATTATTATAATCACCTGATGTGATGCAGTTAGTTTATTCTTAATGGACAAGCGGAGACTTGCTTCTACTCGTGTTCTCAATGTTTGTGTTTTATATGTTGATTGTCCGTTAAGCTGAGTTGTGGAAGATGTGTTTTGTTAAACGGGAAGAATAAAGCGTATGGTTTTTTGGACTATTTCCTAAAGTTAAGTTGTGATAGGTAGGGACTCCCAGTAAAGCATCCACATAGTCACAATACTTAAGAACCTTAAAGGGAAATTGTAGCTCTCATTTTCCAGACTCTAGGATACACGAGTTTAAAAGTTGACTCGGCATATTTAACTTGGCTGACTGTGCGACAAGTGCCGTGAAGATCCTGTGCTCGTCCTGGAAGCATCCTTGAGGTCGCCCTCGGGACACATGGCTGAAACAGATCGCCGCCTTCCCAACAAAATTGCAGGACGTCTGGCGCGAGGCTATCAGACTTGGTCTTAGACATGCTCATTTGATGCGACTGGCGTGGTCGCTTAATGGTGTTATTGTATTGTATTGTTATGTATGTTTACTTCAAATGGACAGCTCATCTGGGTAGGAAAAGATGTGGATATACGATTGGATGTATGTTCTGATCGTATTGCTATAAATACAAAAGGGTGTCACAACTCTGTCTTGTGGATGGTTGTCTTGATTTCATTGATATAAATAAACGTGTTTCGGACGCCTCGACAATATGTCGAACAATCTGGAACCTGAATAACAGGACTTGGCGCGGGATGGGCAGCTATCTCGTTCATTTACACTGACGGTTGCCGCTGCCAGAACCTGTGCACCTCTGTCTTCAATTCCACTGTGTTCCATCTGATGTGCTAAATCATGGACACTCTCAAAATCACTGGAGGACCAATTCAGAGTGACCCTGCCCTTTCTTGGTTAGAATAACATTCGGGAACCGACTTATGCAAACGATCCCCAATTCCGACATTCGACGATTGTCCTTGGAAAATGAGGAGGTAATCTATGTAGAGAAGGCAAAACACAGTACGTCGGTCACATGTTACGGCGAAACAATAGGCGATAGGGCACGGCAACAACACTCTGGTATCTCCGATGCAAAAAGAGACCACGGGGAAGACCTCCAATGCGTTTGTCAAACTCCCTTGCTGCCCGCAACAACATCCAAGAATGTCTCTGGAGGAGTACTTAACAACCACTGTACTTCGTTCGACAAAGACAAGTGTCCGCTGGAGACGAAGTAGGGAATCGCAGCTACGCTAAGGAACGGGTCATCTAGGTCAAAATCAAAAAGGAAAAGTCTACCGGGTAATAAACTCAACCATGTGGATGTTTGTCCTGTTTTCTTTGATATAAATATAGACACGTATATCGGAAGAATATGCAACCTTCCCGAAACCTTACTGTAGTATTTCCTTTCTTCTAGTTTAAATTTGAACTTGCACTTGTGGTATTCTGCTGTTTAGTTAGTACAAGTCAGCTTTCATTACATGTCACTTAGTGGATAACAACAGCACATTTTGAGCTGTGGGAGTTGCCTGAACAGGTAATCTATCAATATATCCCTTTATATCCCTACGATAATTGGAAGTAGGGTTACAATCAACGGCAAAATGAGCAGAGACATAGACACATGAACTAAAAAGCTAATGCAATAATATACAAGTTATATCCAATACTGAGGCATGACATTATTCCAGGTGAGACAACAAGACAAATGATAACAGGTGTATAAACATAAACCAACTCTCTTTTATCAGTGGCAAGTATGAACGCTGACCAAGGCACAATCGTGAATTATCGAAGCAAATGACATCCATGGGAAATGGGGTTAGGGTCACTTATATAAGCACATTGAGAAATGATGACATTTAATGGACATTTGAAACGAAGTCATGCATGATAATTAGAGATATACAGATAGTTAAGTTGCTTGAATATGTGTTAATGTTGTCTCCAAGATTACTCATTACACGAACCTATGATACCAACCAGTAAAAGCAGACACAACTGCGATTCAAAATAACAACTGTCCCATATGTGTCCCACAAGATTAGACGCCCATTCCCACGGCGTCTAACACCGTAAGTCGACAGATCTAATGAACAGATGTAATTACAATAGCCAGCTACATCCAGTAACTATCTATCTACCGAAGTATAAAATCAGATGATGTGAATGTAATAGTCAAGTAGATAAAATACTCGAAACTATCTACGCAGATTTCTGTAGGAAAGGTTATCTTATAGAAGGAAGATAACCCAATTTTAAAAAAGGCGTACTAATTTTCATAATTATCGTTCGTGGAGCCATTTTAAAAACAATTTAGGACAAGGGATATGTCCATCTATGAGAGAATCCATGGATGACTCTTTTTTGTTGGAAAATGTTTGAGTTTTGCCGTACAGTGTAAGAGATATTAGTATGACATAAGAAGGATATACAAGAATGTGAAACAGTTATGAAGGAATTAATGAAGGAATGAATGAATGAATGAATGAATGAACGGTGGATTTCATTATGGTTACGCTTACGGCAGTAATATTGGTGACATGTATACTATAACAATAAAACAAATACATTTGGTATACATCATTTATTCACATGTTTTCTGTGCTTTATAATATGCAACATTTATATTTATTGACTCACGTAAGTGGTGTGTCACGAAAATAGCAGATTTACAGCATCAGTTCTAGTTTTTATCTGGTCATCAAAATTACTGGAATCCCTATAAAAAACAGCACAAGCTAAGTCATTTAAGAAAAATAAATACATTAATTGGTAGTCATATTTGTCATTGTTGTGGTCAACAAAACAATTGTTCCCTATAAATTTACTTCTTAAACAGACATGAATATCATTGTGACTCATTAAGTGTCATAATCTTCTATCACTGAGATAATTTATGAAGTCGTAAAAACATCCTTGAAGTAAGCTCAGATATACCAGATGGAGTTGGGAGAATACCATTGAGGTAAGCTAAGATATACCAGATGGAGTCGGGAGGATACCATTGAGGTAAGCTTAGATATACCAGGTGGAGTCGGGAAAATAACATTGAGGTAATCTAAGATATGCCAGATGGAGTCGGGAACTATCAACGAGGTAAGCTAAGATATACCAGATGGTGTCGGGAAAATACCATTGAGGTAAGCTAAGATATACCAGAGGGAGTCGGGAACTATCAACGAGGTAAGTTAAGAAATACCAGGTGGAGTCGGGAAAATACCATTGAGGTAAGCTAAGATATACCAGGTGGAGTCGGAAAAATACCATTGAGGTAAGCTAAGATATAATCCTTAAGATGTATCAGGCTATATCTTCAGCTGAAGCCATGGCAGAAGCCCTGAACTTAGGAGTTATATGTCTATTACAAGTAGTTCTGAGCCAATGGAATTTCCTTGATGGGCCACGAACTCCTATTGTACATTATTTTACAATTAGTTTGACAAGGAGGCCCTGAGTATATTGCCCGAGATATGCTGCCATGGATCTTCGCCATTTGCTGAAGTTATCTCTCTCTATGTTAATTGTTTTCAGACTCAATCCAATAATCTAGTTATCACGTCCCACGAACATATACAATGATACTCTTATTCTGGCAACCTGAGGCATCAAGGCTGTGAATATGGTATAAACAAAATTAAAGTTTTATGGACTATTTCATGAAGTTTGACAGATACAAACGAGGTTACGTGAGAAACGTGATGGAAAATAGAACTACGGTTATGGGGGATAACTGATGGGGTCTAGAAGATAGTACTGAGTTTATGTGAGATATTTGAGTCTGGAAAATAGAACTACGATTACGAGAGATACTTGGTGTGTCTGGAGAATAGTGCTGAGTTTATGTGAGATACTTGAGTCTGGAATATAGAACTACAATTACGAGAGGTACTTGTTGGGTCTGGAAAATACTACCGAGGTTTTGTAAGATGCTTGATGGAGTCTGAAAAATATAACTACTATTGCGTGAGATAGTTGATCGGATCTGGAAAATATCCTGAAGTCATGTGAGATACTAATGGGAACTGGAAATTATCCGTTAGGTTATGCAAGCTACTTGATGTGCGTCTGGAGAATATCGCTGAGATTATGTCAGATATTAATAATTTTTGTGGATATCACTGAGTGTAGTATATCTTCATGTATTGAACATTGTAAATAACATCCTTTCTTAAGTGTAAAGTGGTCTATGCATGCATGTGTGTACGTACAGATACACACACACACACACACACATATATATATATATATGGAATGGACCATCAATGCCAAAAAAAAAAAAAGGTCATGTACCAACCAGCACCAGACATGCCGTACTCAAAACCAGAGACTACAGTCAGCGGGCAGACGCTGAATGTCGTAGACAAATTCACATATATTGGCAGCACGCTGTCGAGATCTGTCTGCCGAGACGATGAGGTGGCAAGACAAATAGCAAAGGCCAGCACAGCCTTTGGTAGAATGCGTTCGATGGTCTGGGCACGTCGTGGCATCTGCGTCAAGACCAAACTCAAAGTCTACCGTGCAACCATCATTCCAACCCTACTATCCGCTTGCGAAAGCTGGATTGTATTCTCTGGACATGCAAGGAGGTTAAACCACTTCCACACAGGTTGCTTGGGGCGAATATTCCACATCCGATGGCAAGATCGTGTCACTGACATCGAGGTTCTCTATAGGGCTAACATGCCCAGCATCCATGCACTGCTAGAAAAAGCACGACTAGGATGGGCCGGACACCTCGTCCGTATGTCAGACGAGCGGCTCCCAAACAAGCTTCTCTCCGGTGAGCTGAGAGAGGGATGGCGCGAGAGAGGGCGCCCAAAGAAATGTTTTCAAGACGGTCTGAAGGACTCACTGAAAAGTTTCCAGATAGACATCGACTCCTGGGAATGTCTTGCGCAAAACAGATCTGACTGGAGAAGTGCAGTCAAATCGGGTGAAGCTACCGGCGAAGACGACCGTGTTGTGAAAGCCCAGAGCAGACGCGAGACCTGGAAATCACGAACAGCGGGAACACCATCACCTTCTACAAACCTTGTGTGCCCGATTTGTAGCAGATGTTTTCATGCCCGCATTGGCCTGTTCAGCCACATGCGCACCCACACCTAACAGGGAAATCTGTGACAAGGATGATGTCGGCGATCCTCAGCGACAACGATAAATAGCGATTATATATATATATGCAAACACAGCTACACACACATACATGAAGTCCAGATTATTGCGTGGTGATACCAATGATAACTGAGTGTATGTTCCATCGCACATTGGATAGATGGTCTAATATTTGGAAATGATATGTGCCATGTTACTATAACATGGACGAGAATGTAGATAATGGCGCGGTGTGAAAACGGGACTTAAGGTTAATCAACTAGCAAATAAAAATGTCCACGGTTCGGAAGCTGTCATATATACTGTGTCATGCTGTCTCAGTACTTGCTTCAGAAGGTGCAGAAGGACTGGTCGTCACATAAGTGGACATAGAGAACTCAAACCTCTGCGTACATGAGTGGATCGACTGTCCTGGCCATTCGTGGTTTGTTGGAATGAATGAAAGAGATGACATCCTGGTCTCTATGGTGCAACCTCATTGTGGATCGACTGTCCTGGCCATGCGTGGTTTGTGGGAATGAAAGAGATGACATCCTGGCCTCCATGTGCAGCCACAGTGTCCATCGACTATCGTGGTCATGCCATAGTTTATGGAAATGAAATAGGTGACATCCTGGCTGCCAGAGGCAGCAACAATGTAAATCGACTGCCATGGCTTTACTGTGATTTGCGGGAATGAAAAAGGTGACATCATGGAATCCAGGGGCACTTGCAATGTGGACATTGGCAATGGGTAGAAGTTCATCAAGGACCACCTTTTGGGCGAAGACACATCAATAGATGAACCGGCCTAACACAGATTTCAGGATTTTGAAATCAAAAGGCCGGTCTAGCAGAGAGGGACGCCAGAGAGCATGGTTGTGTACATCCAGCGAGCTGCAGGAACCATCAGGATCTACACTCTTTCGCACTTGCTGAGAGGACTTGGCACCTACGAGTCTGCATGAAGTGCAGTGGCGTCGATTCTAAACAGAATAGAACAGAATTGTGAAAGTCATGTTGCATTAAACGCACCAATCTACACACACCATGTTAGAGTATTCCGCCCCTAGTCTGTTGGACCTGTAATAACATGATCATACATACAACAAAGTATGAATATCCTGTTTGGCCTTACATTCCCACGTTTGGTGCGTAGCGGTCAGCATGGGGTTTAAGATGCTGCTGTGAATAAGTAAACATCCCGGCAGGGTCAGCGAACCAATGGGGACAAAAACCATATTTCGTCTCCAAGAGCCGGTCATGGATACAGGCTACACTAGCATAGCCTGGCTAAGAAAATAACGTACTAAGAGGGAAAGCTTACCCGCTCTAAAAAATTGTGGGAAGAAACCAGATTTGTCGGGGCGAAACAAATACGTACTAGCATTATAAACACTGATTCCCCTGTTATGGAAATGAAACCAGTAAGCATGTTCTAGGTGTAAACTTTGGGAGGGGGCGTGGTGGAACTGTTAATGGTGCATCACACAATCTAAGTCTAATGTGTATAGATGCTTACAATAGCGTGGGTGTGTCTCTTTGGGGACCAATTGTATTTTTAAAATGTGTTCTGAAATCGAATGCAGTGTGTCGTTAGGCACAACACAGAAGCCAAGTTAGTGAGAATTAAATGTCACCGTCCCAACATAACAGACTAATATCAAACAATACTATCATAGTATAATATACCCGGCTCAATCATTCCTCCCGAATGCAAGCCTGATACTCATGTTAGCTAGTTATATTTGAAAATTCTGCGACTAGGACACGAACTCTTTCCTTTGCTGTGACAGAAACTGTTCTGCACTTAGAACGCTGGGCATCATTGGAATACATTAGTTTGACATTGCAAGGTCATGCACCCAGTATAGAATGGCGTTGATAGTATGCGATAACCGTAACGTTAAATGACCTACTTGCCAGTTCACGAGAGCCTTGAAAGAGTGTGAAGGCCTGGATACTATTTCTATACAATGACATTAGATTATTTTAAATGAAAATATAAAATGACTGACATCATTTGATGACATTGACGCTCTATGACTAGGCTGGCATTTTCTGAATGTGTTAGAAGTTAGGCAACTTTTGTGGCTAACGATGTTAAGCAAAGTGGTAGTATGAAAGCAGAACATTTCAATACAATTAGTAAATATCAATAGTCAGTTTTTAACATGACAGAATCATATATTTTCTCTCACAGAAAACAAAAGATTAATGTCATATTCTTTCATGAAACAATAATTAAGACAAGTGTTCTCAAGGCACTCTGATCGCATACACACTACACCAGAAACACCACAAAAATAGAGATTTGACAAGATGTGTTGTCAAGCAACGACCAAGCAGCGACCTCTTGTGAGCTCAAGACTAAAATGTGTTGCCAAGCAACGACCTCTTGTGAGGTCAAGACTAAAATGTGTTGTAAGTCAACGACCTCTGGCGCGTACAAGATATAGAAGTGTTATCAATCAACGACCTCTAACGCGTACAATATCTAGAAGTGTTATCAATCAACGACCTCTGGCGCGTACAAGATCTAGAAGTGTTGTCAATCAACGACCTCTGGCGCTTACAAGACATAGAAGTGTTGTCAATCAACGAGCTATGGCGCTTACAAGACCTAGAAGTGTTGTCAATCAAAGACCTCTGGCGCTTACAAGACCTAGAAGTACCCAACATCTTAAATTAGTACACACATAATAATTATTTTAATAGTAAAACATTTCACACCTACTTATTATAGCCATTATAAGGTTTATTGTATCCACCAAATCCCTAAAGTCGCTATTACTTTTTAATATCCTGTTTTTGACTAATGCACAATTTGATCTTTTTACAATAACAATAATAATAACAATAATAATAATAATAATAATAATAATAACATTATTTGAATTTTATATGATCTTAACAAGATCTTTGCGACTATTCACTCATTTCAAAACAACGAGAAAATAAATATGAGAGTGAAAAAGAGAGAAAAACAGAGATAGAAAGAGAGAAAGAGAGGAGAGAAAGAGAGAGAGAGAGACAGAGAGTGTGTGTGTGTGTATGTGAGAGAGAGAGAGAGAAAGAGAAAAAGAGAAAGAGAGAGAGAGAGAGGAGGGGGGGGGGGAGACAATTTGCTAAATATCTGCAGCAAACTCAAAAAATCAAGTAGATCCATTAGATTTAAAATGGAGATGAATAGTGGGTAAGTTCGTCCATAACAGGTTTGTGATGCATTGAAGGTGTTCGTCCTTAACGGGTTTGTGATGCAATGAAGATGTTCGTACATCGTGGGTTTGTGATGCAGTGAAGGTGTTCGTTCATCACGGGTTTGTGATGCAGTGAAGATATTCGTCCATCACGGGGTTGGGATGCAGTGAAGATGTTCATACATCACGGGTTTGTGATGCAGTGAAGATGGTCGAGCCAGCACGGGTTTGTGATGAGGTGAAGGTGTTCGTCCATCACGGGTTTGTGATGCAGTGAAGATGTTCGTCCATCACGGGTTTGTGATGCAGTGAAGATGTTCGAGCCATCACGGGTTTGTGATGCAGTGAAGATGTTCGTCCATCACGGGTTTGTGATGCAGTGAAGATGTTCATACATCACGGGTTTGTGATGCAGTGAAGCTGTTCGAGCCATCACGAGTTCGTGATGCAGTGAAGATGTTCGAGCCATGACGAGTTTGGGATGCAGTGAAGGTGTTCGTATTTCACGGGTTTGTGATGCAGTGAAGCTGTTCGAGCCATCACGCGTTCGTGATGCAGTGAAGATGTTCGAGCCATGACGAGTTTGGGATGCAGTGAAGATGTTCATACATCACGGGTTTTTGATGCAGTGAAGATGGTCGAGCCAGCACGGGTTTGTGATGAAGTGAAGGTGTTCGTTCATCACGGGTTTGTGATGCAGTGAAGATATTCGTCCATCACGGGGTTGGGATGCAGTGAAGATGTTCATACATCACGGGTTTGTGATGCAGTGAAGATGGTCGAGCCAGCACCGGTTTGTGATGAAGTGAAGATGTTCGTCCATCACGGGTTTGTGATGCAGTGAAGATGTTCGAGCCATCACGGGTTTGTGATGCAGTGAAGATGTTCGTCCATCACGGGTTTGTGATGCAGTGAAGATGTTCATACATCACGGGTTTGTGATGCAGTGAAGCTGTTCGAGCCATCGCGGGTTCGTGATGCAGTGAAGATGTTCGAGCCATGACGAGTTTGGGATGCAGTGAAGGTGTTCGTATTTCACGGGTTTGTGATGCAGTGAAGCTGTTCGAGCCATCACGGGTTCGTGATGCAGTGAAGATGTTCGAGCCATGACGAGTTTGGGATGCAGTGAAGGTGTTCCTATTTCACGGGTTTGTGATGTAGTGAAGATGTTCGTCCATCACGGGTTTGTGATGCAGTGAAGGTGTTCGTCCATCACGGGTTTGTGATGCAGTGAAGGTGTTCGTCCATCACGGGTTTGTGATGCAGTGAAGATGTTCGTCCATCACGGGTTTGTGATGCAGTGAAGATGTTCGTCCATCACGGGTTTGTGATGTAGTGAAGATGTTCGTCCATCACGGGTTTGTGATGCAGTGAAGGTGTTCGTCCATCACGGGTTTGTGATGCAGTGAAGATGTTCGTCCATCACGGGTTTGTGATGCAGTGAAGGTGTTCGTCCATCATAGGTTGTATTGCAATAATAAAATTCGTCCATCACGATGAGTGATGCAGTCGTAATGTTCGTCGATCACGGTTACTGATGCAGCCATGATGTTCGTCCATCCCGGGTGACTGATGCAGAGAGTCTTGATGTTAGTCCATCACTGGTGTGTTTTCCAGACAGTGGTAAAGTTCGTCCATAATGGGAGAGTGATGTAGTGATGACGTTCGTACATCACGGACAAGTGATACAGGGAGTCTTGATGTTCATCTATCACGGATATGTGATATAGAGCCCTCTCTCTGTTTTTTTTTTTTTTTTGGAATATGTTCAGTCACCAAATGGGTTCAAAGTGTCTGTGAAGCGCAATGCCATTTCTGTAAAGATCTCGGACAGTCTCGACAGGGAATGTTTGCCTGGTATGAAGGCGGCATCTGGCGGGCTTGTCAAGCCTATCAGGTATATACAACTGCTGCTGTTATGAGTGCCAGATATGATGCAGCACCTTCACGAAGAGATGTTTACCAAACGGCTCGGCTTTGCGTACCAGCTTCTCAAATTTCGGATATTATGAATGTGGCTTTAAATGAAGTCTTTGACGCGTTTATTTTGCCTACCAAGGAAGCATTTTCCCTTTTTTGATCTCACCTTAGAAGAGTATTGTTGGCAGTCGAGGGCTTGCATTCTTCTTCTTCGTCTTCTTCTTCTTCTTCGTTCGTTCTCAATCTCCCACTACCAAACCCTGAAAGGGCTTAAGTAGCAGAATGTAGTCCAGAGAACGGAATGCGTTGTGTCGTAGTTTACAGCTTGGCTGCGATATTTGCACCTTTCGGTCCAACACATCCGACTTCAGCAAGCATTTTTTGAGTACCGGGTTAGCATTCCCTCTTCGATCCCTTCTCCTTAGCCAGTATGCCCTGCTGCAGCCTGTTATCCAGGATCACCGCGTGGAGGTGTAGAAGGGTCTTGGCAGCTATGGTTCGCTGGCCCTGATGCTAGCAGTCAGCTTTGGGTCGCTGACCACTGCAGCTCATGCGTTGCTCAGCATCTTGATCCCGGCTTTCATTCGAGCTATATGACTCCGTGGCTGCGTTAGAAAAGGATACCAGCTTTATTAAGATCGGCGATATCTGGGATCCGTCCTGTCAATTGATCGTCACCTGTTTACAAATGCCATGTCCGTGGTTACAGCACTAACAAGCCAGAAAAAATACAGAACTTAATGATTTAAGAGCAGTACTCTGTCAACTATGCCAGCAGTCCGCACCAAAAAGAGTAGTGTTACAGTGGGTTCCATCCCACTGTAACAACCAAGGCAACGAGGAGGCAGACAGACTGGCAAAAGAAGGTGCAAGGTTACCACAACCAAATTCTAGTATGACCTACGAAGAGTCCAACAGGTTTATTAGGGCCAGATACATGGCCAAATGGGAAACAGAACATACTGGCTATACAAAAAAATGATGCCTATTACCAGTTGAATAGAAGAGAGCAGGTCGTGGTCTTCAGACTCAGCACAGGCCAAAACAGACTGAGGTACCATCAATAAACTGAAGATAGGTGGTACTGACCACTGCACCTGTGGTACAGGGAAAATGATCGCTGAACATCTGCTGCAAAATTGCCCGACATACGAGGACCAGAGAAAGCACATGTGGCCACCACCAGTGGCAACACAAGACAAGCTCCATGGCAGTGTCGACAGCCTTAGGATGACTGCTGCTTTCTTCGAACAAATTCAAGTTGACGTCTGGCAGCGTACTAAGAAGAAGAAGAGGAGGAATGTATCTTCATCACCTTTCTGATACATACTGTGTGGAAGTGTTTCAACGTCTTTCCTTATCTCATGTATGCAGTCATTGTTTCAATCACCGCTTCTATTTGGACACCAATATTATGTTGTAGACTAATGTCACTTTGATGTCCTGACAATGCAATTAGAGATCATTGTTGTGGATATTAATGTTTGCAGTAAACAGTGTAGATGTTTAGCATCATTTGCCCTCGCCATACTCCTTAACAGCTATCAACGGCGATCGAATACACTTCAAAACTGTATGCCACTAGTTGTGTACGTAATAGTCTGATATACTTAATCACAAGCCATATGTAAATATGTCTTGATTCGTCTTTCTATTCTGTTCTCTGTTTTTTTAATAAAGTGGGTATACAGGCTACAATGTTCGTTACTGTTATTCCTCCTTTTTAAAGCTAGTAAAATAAGTCATCAGCTATATTACTCATATACAATGTATTGAGTATTGTTTTTACATATGTTTTGTAACCAAGTTGGCTTATTGAGACTTATCGAGTTTCTGTGACTTGAAATTGGCAAATATGCATAACCATAAGTTGGAGATTTGTCATGCAAATGGAGGGATTATGCCTCAACTCTAGTCTCCTCTTACGATTTACTTTCAGTGTGGCAGAGGTTATATCCTCATTCGCGTCACATACATTATCTTCTTGAAAACACCTGTGTGGCACTGTCAGATGTGAGAAATGAAGTTGTCTCTAAAGATGATTTGTACTTGGTTCCTTCAGATACAGACAATTACGTGACGTATGAGCTCAGAAATATGTTTTATTCCGGAAATGTAGGCGTTTTTGTGCTTTGAACTTTCAACAAGTCCTGTAGGCATTTAGAAATATCTTAGTCTAGGTATATCACTAGTGAACATCAAACGTTGGCGTCGCTCTCTATATGTTCTTGTCTACGAATCTGAGGATTGACAAAAATGGTAGAGCAGGTCTCTTGGAGCTTTGGATCGTCTAGGGTAACAGCTTTCTTGACAGGTCTGGTTGATCCGTTCCTAGCCTCTAGTTCGGGGGTCATGTTTACCACAGTCAGTGAATGGTAGTCTCTCTCCCTGGTAACATACGAGTCTGTGGAAACAGGTAACAAGACAATGTTGATGACTAAGTGTTCAGTAAATCACATTCTCTTTATCTGGGTGCTAAAATCAATGACAATAACGGTCTGTTCGATAGCTGCCGTAAGAAGGTGTTTACACAATATATATTTTGTAGTTTGCTTCTCATTCCTTCCAACTTCCAATTGTTTGCATAAGTGAGACTTGATTCCCATGGTTGTTAATGAACTAACTCAAGTTTGCGTCGTTTTGTTATCAATAATAAACCTCATTAAATTAACACAGTTCAGGGTCTTTCAAAATGATTTGAACAATGACAACACGTCCCATGATGATTATAACACCGATCGAATATCACAGAAAATACATTCAAACGAAGCCTCGAGTTTACATCGAGCGTGCCATGGTTCATAATCCTACAGCTAAATGGCAAACAAACCACGATTTGTAATATTGCAAGCTGAAATTGCTAAAATGATTTTGGAAGACCATGGATATGTGCTATGGCTACTAATTGACAAGATTTAACTTTAAGCTAATAGTGCAGTTCATATTTGTTACATTGGCGGGGTCGTTATGTTTGCAGGTCAGGAAATGGTGATCACTCTCAATAGTGACAACGACTTTTGATCTTTATTCTGCAGAACGTGTGCAAGAAATCTTCCTAAGTATCTGAAAGCTGAAAGCTGAAACAGGAAAAAAGCCAACCAATAACGCAAATGACTATAACTTTTGCATGGTTCCAATTTCTTCTGCAAGTATCTTCAGAAAAAAAAAATGGACAATAGTGTATAAGAAACTTAAATATGCCCTCCGACCAGTCAGCACGACAAAGAATTTCCTGTTCACGAACCTCCAAATGATTTGTCAATTGAGTCAGACAATGGGAGTCGAGGCGAACACACGCCTGGTCATCAATAGCCGTCTGGGTCTATTTATTATCCATTCGTCTGACAAGGAGCGACATCTGCGCGACACATTCTCATCAAAGAAAATGAGCCATGTTGTTTTTTATCCAGAGCATTCCAAGGCCAACGCGATGTAAGTTGGGTCAAGACCTAAACTAAGTGGTTTGTCTATCGCTCTTGTCACAACTTGGACATGCGATGAAAACATTATTGAGACATAGTCTTTTACTGTTAGAGATAGAGTATACATCTGGCCAGCACACTTCGTGGCGATTGCACTGCTACGTTGTCTGTATTCCTCGGCGCTATAAATCCTCCAGATCAACCCCCCCAATGGAAATAAACACCGCAGTGATAATTATTTTCATGTATCACTTGGATTAAATTCCGCTGTGATTAAAGTCCGTTGTGATTAAAGTCCGATGTGATTAACGTCCGCCGTGATTAAAGACTGCTATGATTAAAGACTGTTATGATTAAAGTCTGCTATAACTAAAGACTGCTATGATTAAAGTCTGCTGTGACTAAAGACTGCTATGATTAAAGTCTGCTGTGACTAAACCCCACAATGCTTAATCCATTGCGACAAGAGATTCTCCCCAAAACATGACGTCACTGATATCATGTGATGTTGCTCTAGAAACAAAAGATGGGAAATAACAAAATGTTCAGTGAACTGCACATTGAATAACATATTCATTCGACTGTCCTTGATAACATTTTCACCTGCTATGCGACCCGTTTTTGTTTGGTTTTGATTTATTATGTGAGATATTTTCTTCTCAAGCCTGATCCATGAACGACAACCATCAGTATTTATCCAAAGCCTGTATCTGTTCATGGTCTAGGTGTGTTGTCTCGTTTTAGGAACAGCCTGAACAACGATGACCCTACTACAATACAATGATAACAGACAGTCTGGTTATTAAAAAGGCTCATGTCGTGCGACGTATTGTGTAGATCAATCAAATGGATAATATGTCTCCAGGGAAAGTGACCACAGTGTCATGGCGAACACGGGAATCTAGATTGTGTTTCTGAGACAACTCAATGTCATACTTTACACACTTGATCTAGTTTGACAAGATACGTGAAACCAGACGTAGATAACTGGCGCACTGGGAAGTGTTAGATCAAAATCTAGTTCTGAAACAGCAGAACAATATAGCATCATTGACTAAGAAAACAATGAGGTAATAACGTGTGCTTTTCTTGTGTGTTCTGTTTATTGACGTCTAGTCCGTGGGTGCAATGTTTGGTTGTTATTATTTTGTTCAACCAGTATGCACTAGATCTGTGTAACTCACACTGTTGAACAACATGCTTGGATCACACCTTATTCAGTAGACACCTGGATACGATAACAGCCACCGGAACCCGCGACATATGAAACTCCACTCGTTCTTTAATAAATGGCTACATAAGATAGTGGGTATAGACTGGCAAGACAAGGTGAGAACGAAAAACCTGCAGGAAATAAGCTAACAACAACCAAGGGAAAAACAGATCAAACGTAGGAAAATGGGGTTGGATAAGACACGCTACGGAAATCACCGTCAAAAGTTGTCAGACAGCCTGACATGGAATCCACATAGGAAGAGAAAGAGAGGTTGGTGAAGAAACACGGTAACTGTGACAATGAACTTCGGTCACTGGACATCAGCTGGAGAGAGGCACAAAGTGGCAGCTCAAAACCTAACTTGCTGGTGGAGGACATCAACAAAGCTGTTGGTGACTGATGACAAGCGGCGACTACATTCCATTAATCAAGAATGAAAACGGCGGCATGAAAAGCTTCAGGTAAAAACAAGAAACAACGCTTGAGCTTGTATATCGCTACTAGAAGGGATTGGCCGAACTGTTGCTTAACTGGCCTTTAATCTGGAGGAACGTATGCTATTCTCAGTAAAGCTCATATTCGTCTCCACCTCCATCACATTTGATATAACAATAGTGTCTACGCACCACGGTTTCTTTGTTTGGATATGCAGCCTTGAATCTCTCAGGTAAATTTGAGCATTGAAACACGAGTTGGTGTGATTGTGTAGCACATCTCTGTGCAGTCATCTATATGTGTATAAACACACATTTACAAGTACATACCAACGAAAGAAATACAAAAAGAACACTAAACCAAATAACAAGAGACAGCTGGAAAAAAAAAACAGAAAGCCTCAATTTAGATAAAAAAGGCAGCAAACTATGGAATTTAGTCAGAGCCATAACTGACGAAACGCTATCAAATAAACGAATTACCATCATGCAGGGCGACGACATGCTTACTGGAAAAAAAGCAGCAAACGCCTTTATAGAACGTTATGCCAGAGCAAACCACATTGATGTCCCTACAGACAGGCATCAAGACATCAGTGAAGAACAAAAGAGCCACGACAAACAACATCAAAATGGCACCACAGGAGCACATGATGGCAAAACTAACAATGAATGAAATGGAAGAGGCCAAGAAAACTTTTAAAAAAATAAAATCGCCCGGAAAAGATAAGGTAACAAACAAAATGCTGAAGGGGATGGGCCAAACAGCAAAGAGCAAGTTACTAACAGTCCTTAACCAAAGCTGGAAAACGGGAATTATACCGCAGGAATGGAAAGATGCTGTACTTATATCAGTATAAAAGAAAGAAAAAGATAGAACAAATCCAAATGGATACAGACCGATCAGTCTAATTAGCTGTGTAGGCAAACTGATGGAGCGTATGATAAACACGAGACTGATGTGGCACCTGGAAGAAAAACACATATTTATCCCACAGCAAGCATTATTTAGACAACACAGATCCACTGAGGACCAGATCACTCTCATAGCCCAGGAAATTGAGGATGCTTACCAAGAGAAAAAACACACAGTAGCGGTTTGGGTGGATTTAGAGAAGGCATTTGACAAGGTGTAGAAAGAGGGACTTAAAGTCAAGCTACGAAGAAGTGAAGTTTGTGAGAAAATGTACAGATGCATCAGGCACTACCTTGAAAACAGAACAGCCAGAGTTCAAGTTTAAGGGCAGATGATCCAAAACAAGTGACATTGGAGCAAGCAGTACCCCAAGGTGGAGTACTGTCACCCACACTTTTCCTGGTGTATATAAACGACATCACAGAGAATATACCAAGAAGAGTCCACAGCTCCATGTTTGCAGACGATCTGGCTATGTGGACCTCTGAAAAAAATCTCACCATAGCAAACAATCGGATGCAGCAGGCCCTAATATCGTTGGAGGAGTGGCCGAACTCATGGCTGGTCAAAATAAATGAGGAAAAAACAACATGTACGATATTCTTGCTTTCAAATAAACCCCAAAATAAGTCTTAACGGCAAATATCTGCGGCCAAACGATAACCCAAACTACCTGCGAGTCACATTTGATCGGCGCATGACATAAAAAAGTAAGATTGAGAGAAACCGAATGAGAGCCAGAGAAAGAAGGGCAATCATGAGGAAACTTGCTGGCACAAGCTGGGGGGCAGACGAAGGCATACTAAAGAAACTGTACACTGGAAGAGTGAGACCAGTTCTTGAGTATGGCATTGCGGCATGGACAACAGCAGCAAAGGCGAACTTCGATAAAGTTAGCAAACTTCAAAACCAAGCCATGAGAGTTAAAACAGGAGGCATGAAGTCAAGGCCAATTGTAGAGCTTGAAAAGATTACAAAACTGCAATCCATGACCGATAGAAGAGACTGCAGAGCCCAGCTGCAGTCAGAAAATCTCCGAAGACTGACTGACCATCCAATGCACCAAAGACTAAACAATTTAGGAAATGGGAAACTAAAGCGGAAAAACTTTGTAGAAATAGCCAAAGAAAAGATGCACGAAGATCCCACGAACGCACAAACAACACCAAAACCCATCACTACTGTACGAAAACCTACCTGGAGGCAGGGTATATTTCCAGAGGTGGTAGAAAATATACCAGGTATTGGAAACAAAAACTGGCAGACTGAAAAAGAAAGGAGAGATACTACCCTAAGCTTTATATTGAAAAGCTACCCAAGCATGGACTGGACCCATGCATACACCGACGGTTCTGTAACAAACACTACACAGAACGGAGGGGCAGGAGCATTCCTGAACCTACCAAATGGCAGAAAAATAACACTGTCAGTGGCAGCTGTAACATTCTCAAGCAATTTCAGAGCGGAGGCAGAGGAACTGAGGGCTGCAGTAAAAGCAATGCTCACAGGCGAAAGCAATGAAAGCCAGATAGTCCTGTTTACAGATGTCCTGGTCGTAGTCACAGCCCTAAAAAGTCAGAAAAATACTGAACTTAATGATTTAAGAGCAGTACTCTGTCAACTATGCCAGCAGTCTAGACAGACTGGCAAAAGAAGGTGCAAGATTACCACAACCAAATTCTAGTGTGACCTACGAAGAGTCCAAACGGCTTATTAGGGCCAGATTCATGGCCACATGGGAAACAGAACATACTGGCTACACAAAAAACGATGCCTATTACCAATTGAACAGAAGACAGCAGGTCGCGGTCTTCAGACTCTGCACAGGCCACACTAGACTGAGGTACCACCTATTCAATAAACTGAAGATAGGTGGCACTGACGAATGCACTTGTTGTACCGCGAAAATGACCGCTGAACATCTGCTGGAAAACTGCCCGACATACGAGGACCAGAGAAAGCACACGTGACCATCACCAGTGGCAACACTAGACAAGCTCTATAGCAGTGTCGACAGCCTCATGATGACCGCTGATTTCTTCGAACAAATACAGGGTTGACGTCTGACAGCTTACTAAGAAGAAGAAAAAGAAGAAGAAGAAAAATAAAAATAATAATAAGAAGAAGAAGAAGAAGAAGATACCATCAAAAGAAAAAGATGATTAAATCAATTAGAGAGCTTCAAATACAAATACAAGACGGCTATCACAATATAAGTAGGGAAGAGCAGATTGTCATACTGCGCCATATAACGGGTAACAACCGACTACGCAGCCACATGTATACACAATTTAGGATTGGCAGCTTAAGTATGTGTACATGTGGACAGGTACCCCAGACTGCGGAACATATACTTCAGGACTGTCCAGAGAATGCGATACTGAGGCGGACATACTGACCAAGAGAAACAACACTGGAAGTGAAACTATTTGGACCTATGTGTGAACTGCATAAGACAGTTAGGTTCATACGAAATACAACTTTGCAGATGTAGACATACCCCAAGCGAACGAAAGAAGAAGCAGAAGAATAACACACATTTACTCAAATCTTTAACCTGTGTACATTGCTGATCTGTATCACGCTAGAACAGTGTTTTCTGGGAAGGCTATGCTAGCTCACAATATACGAGTCGTGTATTTGTTTCACTTTTAAGTTCATAACGTTATAAGTCAGTCAACAATGATAGGGGGTGTTCATTTGTATTTAGACTAGTCACTTACATCTACATACGTGAAGTTCATGACGAGAATGGCGCGCAAAACTATACAAAATAAAAAACAACTACAGATACATTATATAAAAACAGTGTTTAAAGACCACTACCAAAATAAATAAGTCAGACAACATTTCTTTGGAACATATTGTTAAAGACGGACCTGCAAACATTTCTTACAGCAGGAAAGAAACGGGATAGTATGCTGATGTTTTTATTCGGAAAAAAAGCTGACTGTTGTATCCTGAACGATACGTATAGGACAGAAAAGGCAGTATTGAATCAGCTGACAGAACCAGCTACTCATAGTTAGCCGTCTGCATCAGAGACAGCGACCTAGACCTGGCCATGACCTTATTTGGCCTCCAAGTAGTCGCCATGGAAACAGACTTAACCATGCAGCCGGTATAATAGAGAATTGCACTCGAAAAGGGAAGCCATCCCCTTTCAAAAATGCCGTTCTGTAATCGTATATGTCGAGACCGGAAGGTACGGATATCACAGCCTCGCTGTAAACCACGACACAAAATTATGTTCTTTTCAGGAAGAACGCCGAAAACGAAGAAGAGGAATTACGATACGTCTCTAGTAAAGTAAAGTATCCCAAAGCATTACTGCCGTAGGGGTGTGAGGTGTTAGCGATCTCACATTTCAAAGGCTCGGCTATATAAGGGCGGTAGCCATCTCCTGTCCGGTACCCATTTAAGGCTAGGTCGAACCGTGAGCCATTGCGGTCTGAAAAAAACATTACCACCTCAACTGGGGAATGAACACAGGACCACTCAGATGCGAAGCCAATGCGCTAACCACTGCGCTACGCTACTTCAGTATCGGATCTTTTTATATTTTCGAGTCACACTGAAGACGGTCAACCTGGCTTTTTCTGTATGTAATGTAATACGTCGCGTACTAATGTGGCCATTGCTTTGGAGACCACAGTGTCGATTTTGACCTTGTTAGCTAGACCGATGTGACATACAGTTTCCAAAAGCACGGCAGAACATGAAGTTTGGTCTTGGTCATTAAATGTAACCTGACCCTAGCGTCGCCTTGGCTCCCTAACATGCTGAAGTGTTCCATCACTGCCTGAGTAGCGTTAACCTCGAGCTGACTTCTGCATTAATTCCCTTGTGTGAATGGCTGATGGCAGACGAGAAAGAAGAAAAAGAAGAAATGCGATTAAAGACACATCTTTATAGAGGGAATTGATTATCAATGCCACCAAACATGACAGATGATGATAGGCCTGGTCTAAGGCAAGTCACTACCTGGGCAGTACATTTCTTACTACTAAGTGTGGTAAGGCGCCTTGGCGCGTCGCTTTGAGAGAGAAAATAGGAAGACGTCCTTGAACCTTGTCTCCGGGAGCGCGTGTTCATAGCTCTGTTTGTGTGGAACCGTTTCCACTTCTTCCAGATGACGTTTTGTACCTGGGGACACAATATAAAATATATCAGGATCACAGTCAGCAAATACAATCATCTACACCATTATCCTTATTATCTGCAGTATCCACACAATTACCACAATTATCCACGTTATCTGCACTCTGAACACCATCGCTACACTTATCCACAGTATCTACTGTATCAACACCATCGCTACACTTATCCACAGTATCTACTGTATCAACACCACCGCTAAACTTATCCACAGTATCTACTGTATCAACACCACCGCTAAACTTATCCACAGTATCTACTGTATCAACACCACCTCTAAACTTATCCCCAGTATCTACTGTATCAACACCATCGCTACACTTATCCACAGTATCTACTGTATCAACACCATCCTCAACCGTATCCCCATTATCAACACTAAAATGTCATTATTACCATTATCAATATCACATTCATTGTCATACTTTGATTCCTTTCTAAATGACGTCCTTGTTTTATTTGCTGTTGTTCATTTAATCTCTAGACTGTGTTTTGTTTTCTTTATCAACACAATCTTCATCTACTTGAGTGTACACATCTCGCCTTATGTCCTTGAGCCGCAAGTGCAAGTTGGCACTGTAAATTGATTCACTTCAAAACGACTTTTACAGTTATTGAAGCCATATTCTTCTCCTTTGTCGTTCGCACCGGAAAGGACTTTTTCTAATCTCCTACCGTACTTCACAGCGAGGCTGTAATATATGTGCCTTTGGTCCCGACACATCCTGCGTCAGCATTGCGATTTATTGAGACTGTATCTGTCTCCCCTCTTCAATCCCTATTGTCTCTGACAGGCTGCACGGATGTAGTTTGTTTTCAGGGCCACGAGGACTCCGGTCTTTGACAGCACTGGTTCGCTGATTTTTACTAAAGCAGTTAACTATGACCCGCTGACTGCTGTCGCCTCTTTCACTGCGTGTATATATATATATATATATATATATATATATATATATATATATATATATATATATATATATATATATATATATATATATATAAACATATATATATATATATATATATATATATATATATATATATATATATATATATATATATATATATATATATATACACACTCCACTCGCACATACATTTACGCGTGACTATATGTGTGTAAATATACGTATATGTGTGTATGAGTGCATTTCTTATGTATGTATGTATGCAGATATGGCCAACTGGGGAAGAGGCCGATTTCAGAGTCAGTACAAGTAATAGAGATGATGGCCTAAAGCCTGACTGCATTACAGTGGACAACTCTGAAATGGGACTAAAAACAAAACTAAGAATAGGCACCTGGAACGTCAGGAGTCTATACCAGGGCAAGTTGTTCATGATCGGAAGAGAAATGGAGAGAACCAAGATAGAGATTCTTGGAGTCTCTGAGCACAGATGGGCCGGTCAAGGGCACTATACCAGCTTCTCAGGAGAAACATTCATATACTCTGGGATGGACAAGGGCGGAAAAAGCGGGGTCGGCTTTATTCTGTCAAAAAATACGGCACCTTCACTACTCGGTTACAATACGCTTCGATGTATCAGCAATACCTACTGAATTCAACATCAAAGTAAAAAACAAATTTGAGGCGTTGCTTGCAGTACATGAAGAGATGACATCTGTGGAGTTGACATCGTACGCAAGGGATATTTTGATCTCGACAGCGAAAGAAATACTTCCCAAGATGTCGCACAAGACACAGAGATATATAACAGAGGAAACAAAGAAACTCATTGCAGAAAGGCAACAATTAAAACAAATGGGAAGTAAGGGTACCAACACAGCATATAAAAACTGCGCAAGAAAAGTTAGAAGAGAAATAAGGAAAGACAAAAGAAGATACATAGTAGAAACGTGTAAGGATATAGAAAACCTAAAGCAACAATGTAGAGAGAGAGATGCATTTAAAGCAATAAGAACACTGACAAGGGAGTTCCGTCCGGTTCCACATGCCATAAATGACAAAGAGAATAAAACATTAACAGAAACCAAAGACATACTGACCAGATAGAGAGAGTACTGCAGAGCCATGTATGGAGATAGCACAAAGCGCTCAATTACAATCCTACCACAGGAAGAGAAAGAACCTGAACCAACATTGGAAGAAGTACGCTCTGCAATTAAAAGCCTGAAAAAGGGAAAGTCCCCAGGATGCGATGATATCCCAGCAGAGCTAATATAACCAGGTGGGGAGGCATATGCCCGATTCTATCACAAGCTGTGTAAACAGATATGGCACAGTGCAGAGTGGCCAGAATCATGGAAAAAAATCAATTTATATTCCCCTCCCCAAAAAAGGCAACCTGAAGCTGTGCACGAACTACCGAACTATCGCGCTGATCAGCCACTCTAGCAACATACTCTTGCGAATCCTGTTAAGAAGGATAGAGAAAAAGTTTAAATCTGAAATTCACGTAGTCCAGGCAGGTTTTAGGAAAGACAGAGGGACCCGGGACCACATATTCAATTTAAGGAATATCAATGATAAATGTAGAGAGGTTAATGTAGATCTGTACACATGTTTCATTGATTACACTAAGGCATTCGACACTGTAAAACATCAACATCTGTGAAGAAGCATGAAGGAAATGGGGTTTCCTTTGCATATAGTCCATCTCATTGAAACATTATACCAAGATCAACAAGCCGCTGTCTGAGTATCTGGGCAAACATCGGATTGGTTTTCAGTAGAAAAGGGAGTCCGACAGGGATGTATCCTCTCACCTTATCTGTACAACATATATGCGGAATGTATAAATGAGAAATGTTCGAGCAGATGTGAACATTGAGTGTTTCGACCGATTTACGATTGGGGGGTACGAGATTCCAGAGTTACGATACGCAGATGACACAGTGATACTATTAATAAGTGCAGAAGGTCTAGAGCAGCTACTTTCAGCCGTTAATGGACATATTAAAGATCAAAACCTGTTCATAAACAAAAATAAAACAAAGATAATGACCACCGCTAAAACACAATGTCAGCATAAATTTAAAGTGGGTGGTGAGGAAATAGATCAGGTCACACATTTTGAATATCTGGGCTCCAGAATTGACAAAATGGCGACTTCTCGAAAGAGATCAGAAGAAGACTAGCTATGGCAATGCAGAGACTAAACAGCCTGAAGGAAGTATGGCAGGGCACCAACAAAATGATAAAAGTATAAGTCTTGAGAGCCTGTGTTTTTCCTGTGGCAGCTTATGGCTGTGAATTATGGACGATTACCGAAACTTCTAGACAAAGAATCGAATCCTTCGAGTCAAAATGTTACAGAAAGATCCTCAGAATACCCTGGACAGAGAAAAAATCAAATGCAGATATTCGGCAAGAGTTGAGCATAAAAGAGAACTGGTTTATCAATTCCATTTTGGCAAGAAAATACAAGTACTTTGGTCACATCAAGAGACACAACGGTCTTGAGAGATCGGTGATGAAAGGTATGGTGCCAGGCAAAAGAGGAAGGGGTAGACCAAGAAGACGATGGCACTAAGATATCCAGGAATGCCTGAGTATGACTGTGGAGGAGGCTGGTGTTTTGGCAAGGGAACGAGTTTTTTTCAGACAGTGTGATGGGAGAGACGTTCTACAAAGGACATGCTACATGATGATGATGTATTTATGCATGCATGCATGCGTATATGTGTGTGTATGTTATTTTACAGCTTAAATTAATAGAAATATGGATATCAACTTTATCAGCACAACTTCATGTTTGACCATTTGGTATGACATGTTAATCACAACCTACATGACCACCACACAGGCAATACCACAAGCGCTTAGTTACCTTCAACATATTTTGAAAGTGTACGTTTAAAGCTAAAACTGACAATAACTTACTTAGACTGTTCACACTTACCTCAGAATTAATGAAACAGTACAGAACAGACACAAATACACCCTGCAATGTACAAAACACATTATTAGACATTTACCGTAGAATTTATGAAATAACTTTCATTGCTCGTACTAAAGATTACCCACCAATACAACTGAGCAATATTAAAGAAACAACAACAGTTTAATAACTAAATGATCTTTCACTCCCTACACCTCTCGCCTGACCTTGTATGTTTATATACACACACACACACACACACACACATGAATGCCTACTGTGCTGACATGTATTACACGACTGGACAAAACACTACGCTGGAACATGATCAAAAAACAACCTAAACCAAAAGTGCACAAAATAAATAAACACGTTTTCTATAATGGCGATTAATTGAGACCTGCCTTCGCCACAATTTATACAAAAGGAACATGCACTTTACACGTAATGTATTAATATGCTAGTAAACTAACTCCAACATTGGCTTTTCATGATTACAGTACATGTATGCATTAACCACCGTTATCACATTGGTATTAATAAAACATCAACAATTTTAAAAGAAACAAAACTCGAGACAAACAACTGAAGTGACATTTCTTCACGTAACATGAATTTTAAAATAACATCAAGTCGACGCAGGGATTCCAAAACTCGGCGACGGTAAGCTCTAGCACCGTGAAATTCTCACACATCATTCTGTCTGGAAATCCCATGTCAACGCGACTTTCTGTTTCTTAGAATTTAACAATTTAAGTCCTCCAACTGTGAGCTGAAGAAACTTGAAAATTATGCATCCCATTTTTCTGGTAATTTAATAGTCAACACCAACGTTCTGGTCCCTCCGTTTCTGTACGTTCCCAAGTCTGTGGCGTCAGAATAGGACAAGGCGTGTCGAACTTGATTTAGCGGTTATGCTCCGCATGAGAAAGCGAATAACAGTTTGAATTGCAGCTTAGACCGGCTAAAATTGGTTCTATCACATATACAAATGCGCTGGCAAGCAGGACAGACAGCTGAATCTACAAGTGTGTGTAAATGTAAAATGTAAATGTAAAAATAAGTCCTAATATCATGCGAAACTGTTATGTGCTCAGCCAATTGTGCACCGAGCACCGCCCCACGAAGATAAATTTTCACACACAAGCCTGTTTGGAAGCCTAGAAGAACTCTCAACTACATCAACCTGTATCTACAGAACTGGCTCACGAGTGACGTCATACAAAAAAAAAAACTTGGCGAACGAGAACACCAGAGTAAAATATATTTAATATTGTGCTTTCTTCTTGTGCATTTCAGTGCTGTCCACTTTTGCTATATTATTATTTATTATTATTATTATTATTATTATTATAAATGATTCAATTAGTAATATAACGGGTGGAGAAGATCTAAATCCAGTGCGAAGCCAGTCAGTAAAACAAGTAAGGAATACATTAGACAAGTCTCATTTTCTGTGTAGAGAACCACAACGTACAGGCCAAGAAGTTAATTCTTACAAACGGTTACATGTATCTATCTATCTATATGATGGTTATTTCAATCATTACCTCATTATAAGAATCAATGTGAAACATGTATATGTTTCAGTATTACGTTTTAAAACATGATTGCCCCGGAGCAATATTCTAAAGCCCAATGTGCGCCGAGACAATTTCCTTCACCCCACTGTGAGCCGAGACAATCTCCTTCCCCCCACTGTGAGCCGAGACAATCTCCTTCACCCCACTGTGATCCGAGACAATCTCCTTCACCCCACTGTGAGCCGACACAATCTCTTTCACCCCACTAGGAGCCGAGACAATCTCCTCCCCCCCCCCCCCCCCCCACTGTGAGCCGAGACAATCTCCTTCACCCCATTGTGAGCCGAGACAACCTCCTTCACCCCACTGTGAGCCGGCACAATCTCTTTCACCCCACTGTGAGCCAAGACAATCTCCTTCCCCCCATTGTGAGCTGAGACAATCTCCTTCACCCCACTGTGATCCGAGACAATCTCCTTCACCCCACTGTGAGCCGAGACAATCTCCTTCACCCCACTGTGAGCCGAGACAATCTCCTTCACCCCACTGTGAGCCGAGACAATCTCCTTCACCATAACGTGCCTCGAAACAATCTCCTTCACCCCACTGTGAGCCAAGACAATCTCCTTCCCCACTATGAGCTGAGACAATCTCCTTCACCATAATGTGCCCCGAGACAATCTTCTTCACCACATTGTGAGCCGAGACAATCGTGTTTAACTACGCAAGTAACGTAACACTCTCATTTAACCATGTGGCCCCAAGACAATAATATCTACAAATTGTGGCCCAGTACAATCTTCTGTAACAAGCTGTAGCCAAACACAATCTTCTGTAACAAGTTGTAGCCCAACACACTCTTCTGTAACAAGTTGTAGGCCACCACACTCTTCTGTAACAAGCTGTAGCTTAAGACTCTTCTGTAACAAGCTGTAACCTAACATGATCTTCTGTAACAAGCTGTAACCTAACATGATCTTCTGTAACAAGCTGTAGCCCAATACAATATTCTGTAACAAGTTGTAACCTAACATGATCTTCTGTAACAAGCTGTAACCTAACACAATCTTCTGTAACAAATTGTGCCATAAGACAACCTTACCCAACCAATTGTGCCCGAGGTCAATCGTTTTTAGCCATGTCTTCGAAAGAGAAATCTTCTTAAAAAAACTGTACCCCAAACAATCTTCTTTAAGGAATTGTGCTACTGTAGAATTTTCTATAACTATTTCTAAAAGTTGAAAATGATGCAGATCCCTAATTTGTGTCACCGAGGCATGGGAAGCCAGTTTTTGGTCTCTCCAGCTTGGTCAAGTAATAAACCACGCAGGGTAGCGGTAATGCAAGGCTACACTTCAGCTCTACAAATGTACACAACAACATGAGTTTATGCGTTGAAGAGAAGTCAAAATACAGGAAAGTTGGGTAGATTGTGTTGGTTTGAAATTTAGATACTCCTGCATTCAACAAAACTCGACATTCCTCCCCGAGGTCGCTCTATCTGCCAGCATTTCTATATTTGTCTCTTTCTTTCTGTTTCCTTCTATTTCTATATTTCTCTCGCTCCATCCCTTTCACTCCTTGCCTGTGCTCACTCTGGAAGTATTTGGAGGTGCTATACTGTCAGCATATTATGAATACATGTGGAGGCCACATATCTCTGTGCATGTAGCCAGCAAACATATCAAAATATTGACTTAATATCGGGGGGAGGGGAGGGGGGTGATTGGAAAATATTTACGTACAAACCGGAAACGATATCAAAATATCGAAGTAAGAACCGATGGATAACATATTGACATTAGAACGGAGAGAGACGGGAGGGGGCGGGGTTATGTGAAGACGCGCGCTCCTCAAGGTATATTTACGATTTTGTAGTGAAATCTGATAAATCAGTAACATATTACAGAAATGAACTGTGGAACTATAATCATAACATTTGGTCGTAAAACCTGAGATAGTATAGCATTAAGACAATGACCAACCAGAAGCTAATGAAAGTGTTGTACTTTAATAAATAACGGTGAACCATATAGTAAGGGCATTCCGTTTTATATTAATCATTCCTTCGTACATCTAAAACATGTTGACAACAAATTATGTTATGGGAACAAAGTTAAACAAATGCAATAAAATAACGATGACCATTCTAAAACTCAACATTGATTCCACTACTGGACAGACAATTCTGGTTTAAGACCCACGAGAACTTGTTTCTACAGATTGTTAATGCTGAACTTCAAATGATATTCATTTGTATAACGGACATCTTAGTTCCAATCATGTGGCTTTCCAATCCTTCTGTAGTGCTCCGAAACTGACTGTGTATTGAAGCATTCCATACTCCTAGTCAGAGATGCATTCTTGGTACTCATTGATACGTCTGAATGACCAACAGTCGGGTCGTCCGAAAAACACATCCCCGGAGTATTGTTTCTATGATGAACCAACGGCGCTATCTTGGGTCATGATGCCCACCTTTTTCAGGGTGTCGGGCCGGTTAGATCTTGCATTTTGTCTTTCGAAATCAATTGTGGGAAAAGACATTGTCCCACATGGGGGTACCACCTGACTGCGAGAATTCACCACCTTTCATCAGCACTGTGTGACTCAATGGACTTCGCTCATCTATTGTGGTCACTGACGATCGACAGTACGGGCCTTGGTCGCCCATCATGATTGTTATTGTTGTACCATTATTATGTCAGTTTTTTTGTTTTTACATTAAATATAATTAGTTTCGTTGCAGAACTGTTAACCTATGTTTACATTACTGGTAAAGAGTCGGTTTTTCACAAATAAGATGATGAATTGGACTCCCGTTAGCGATAAGCTCCTGTCGACCCAGCAGGAAATGGTTTCTTGCTTACTGTTATCGAAGGAAAGGCTGTGAGGTAGTGAACTAGTCAAACCACATCGTAAACAATGTGTGGCTAGGAACAGTAAAGTTCTTAACACTTGATCCCCGGCAGCGGTATTTTCTATGTTACTACCTTTACATTTGTCATAGCAGGAACTACCGTCCGGAGAAAGTATTCGTCACTCCAGCGTTCCATCTAACGTCTTGTCCTCTCTAACTATAGCCCGTGTATTAATTTACAGGCTGGTGAACTATAACGTGCTGGTAACGATATTTGAACCTGCTACAGTTATCGTGGCAACAAAAACTCTTACGAATCTGCCACTCCGACGACCTCAGTATTGTCATGTTAATTTGGAATAAATTCAAACATTTGTCTGAGTCAAAACGTGGAAGGGCTGGCGGTGTACCTGTAGGGAGGGAAGTATCCCATTGATAATCCTGTATATAGACATTATTACTGTCCCATCCTTGACCGGCTGTACCAGAAACAGGAGGTTTGCCACGCCCAGCAAAGGCAGGAGAACCACTGTCGCTTTGATGGCTTTCCTGGAAGAGACGTCCACATGTGAATATGAGGGTGAGGACGTTGAAATCGTGAATGGAAATGGTATGATGAGAAGAGAAGTGGTTTGGTGTGTGAGCGTGTGTTCGGGAGTGAAGAAGTAAGTGAAAAGTTTCAAGAGTTACGGGTATTGATTCATATGTGAGTGATGGTAAGACATATGTGCGGGTTGTCGGTTGGTAAGTGAGTGAGCTTGTGAGTTGATGCGTGGGTGAGTTGGTGATTGTGTGAGTTGTTGTTTGGGTGAGATGGTGAGTCTCAAAGATTCTAGGTATTACGGGCGAGGTGACATACATACTTACTAGCTATTTTAATGTTTATGTGTATGAATGTATCTTTGCCTCTCTGCCTTGCATTAAATTTATAGATCAATCTGAATAAAAGTGTTACCCTGGATACTAGAACGGATCAGTTGCAAAGTGTGATTGAGTGAGTGTGTAATGAAATATAGATGAGCAAAAAAATGTAGTCTTGAGTTGTGAGATGATAATGTAGTCGGAAGGACTTAGAGAGTAATGAAATCTGAATTATTGAGAGAGCAGTGTAACATGAATAAATAATTGAGAATTGTAGTCAGATGTAATGGCAGAATGAATTTTGTAGTTTGATGATGGGGCAAGTGTTGTTATCGTTTGGGCTTATAATAATTAATTTCAAATACATACACCTTTTAGGGTAGAAGTGGTGTCATGTTTTACTCGTATAAGAATTACAGCTAGATTTAGTTGATACAGTATCCGAACTATTCATTCAGCTGATCCACAGTGACTTCTCTCTCTCTCTCTCTCTCTCTCTCTCTCTCTCTCTCTCTCTCTCTTCTCTCTCTCTGTCTTTGTCTCTATCTATCTATCTATCTAACGCTGTTTGTGTATATATATATATGTCATCATTATCATCATCTGCGATTGGTTGTAAGGTTATCTGAGCATGTCCCTTCACGTGAACCTGTCCTTTGCAGTTCTCTTCATTTCAGCATGTTGGTACTTCAATGTCACTACATGCCTGAGATGAAAAGGTGTGTCTTGGACGCCCCGGTCCTATCTTCCCTTGAATCTTTCCGTCATGGTCGCCCCGGTCCTATCTTCCCTTGAATCTTGCCGTCATGGTCGCCCCGGTCCTATCTTCCCTTGAATCTTGCCGTCATGGTCGCCCTGGTCCTATCTTCCTTTGAATCTTGCCGTCATGGTCGCCCCGGTCCTATCTTCCCTTGAATCTTGCCGTCATGGTCGCCCCGGTCCTATCTTCCCTTGAATCTTGCCGTCATGGTCGCCCTGGTCCTATCTTCCCTTGAATCTTGCCGTCATGGTCGCCCCGGTCCTATCTTCCCTTGAATCTTGCCGTCTAGTATCTTCTGTAAAAGACTTTCTTGTCTCATATTGTGTCCCAGTCAACCCAATCGTCGTTTTTGCATCATTTTCAATATTTGGTTTTGTGCGCCCACTTCAGTGAGGATAATGTCATTTGATCTTCTTTCTGTTCAACCACCTTTTCCCATTCTACTCTAGCACCACATTTGAAATGTTTCCGAACTTTTCTCCTTCTTTTTTGATAGAGTCCATGTTTCAGCCCACACAATGTGATAGGCCATGTATGTATATGTAACATCACTGATATGATAGATTTCGTTACACCAGGGGTACCATTATATGGCTGAGTCCCTTTCATGACAAACAGTGCCGCCAACAAACCCCGAACTTATGTAGCTTATGTAGGGTATCCGAAATTTCTCCTAAACTTCAGCAGATACCCATTTACAGCTGGATTGACTTGGAGAAGTGGTCATGCAATGAGAAACCCAGGACATGCCCTATCTGATTAAACTGAGCGCGTGACGGGATTGGAAACTGGTACGTTGGGATTGCAGACCAAGTTCACAACCCCCCAAACCCACCCCCCCCCCCCTCACCTCCCACACCGCCGAAACATCTCTCTCCCCCCCCCCTGCTTATTTAAACGTAATTCCTTTATAACATGATGATGAGAAAAATGTAAAATACTGTAATGGTGAAGATCAAAATACCGCTTGCATAGAGTACATATCTGGACAAATGGGTTTCTCTCCAGGTGCAATGAGACAGTAAAAACGGTGGACGTGACCACACATAGTACCTGATTCTTGTGGACTCGACCAAGTTATTGGATCTCAACTTGACGACCAGCACGCGGATTATGTTGACAAGGAAGGCACAGTTGACCTGATGATACAATTAGGCCTGTTACAAACGCACACCTATACAGACACACACACAGACACACCAATGATGAAGCAGGTTTTTAAGATTTCAATAATTCAGATAACATTGGCCAGTTAATGTTCACAGGGCACGTTTTCTGTTCATTTAAAAAAAAAAATATGCACTTAGTGGGATGTGCGCGCATTGTATAGATTGGAACTTACACAAATCTCTGCTCTTAAGCAAATACATTTTAAAAAGTAATGATGTCATAAATAAGATACGTAGAAGCGATCATACTCTTGTATTCACCTCTAATGGTACACGTGATTACCACTTGCAGTGGGAATCGATTGAGCAGTCCTGAGACACACCATTGATGTGCTGATGTAGATGTGGTGAATGTGTTGTAAGCAACGCTGAGACACATCATTGATGTGCGCATGTGGATGTGGTGAATGTGTTGTAAGCAACGCTGAGACACATCATTGATGTGCTCATGTGGATGTGGTGAATGTGTTGTAAGCAACTCAACCCTGTGACACATCATTGATGTGCGCATGTGGATGTGGTGAATGTGTTGTAAGCAACGCTGAGACACATCATTGATGTGCTCATGTGGATGTGGTGAATGTGTTGTAAGCAACTCAACCCTGTGACACATCATTGATGTGCGCATGTGGATGTGGTGAATGTGTTGTAAGCAACCCAACCCTGTGACACACCATTGATGTGCTCATGTGGATGTGGTGAATGTGTTGTAAGCAACTCAACCCTGTGACACATCATTGATGTGCGCATGTGGATGTGGTGAATGTGTTGTAAGCAACGCTGAGACACATCATTGATGTGCTCATGTGGATGTGGTGAATGTGTTGTAAGCAACTCAACCCTGTGACACATCATTGATGTGCGCATGTGGATGTGGTGAATGTGTTGTAAGCAACGCTGAGACATATCATTGATGTGCTCATGTGGATGTGGTGAATGTGTTGTAAGCAACGCTGAGACACATCATTGATGTGCTCATGCGGATGTGGTGAATGTGTTGTAAGCAACCCAACCCTGTGACACAACATTAATGTGCTGATGTCGATACGGTGAATGTGTCTCTTTCTTGTACTTGATGAAGTCGCCAGTCGTAATCGTACTTCGCTAATTATTGTAAGAATAGCAATAGCTCGTAAATATTGACGACCTTGTAAATTGTCCATCAAAATAAACTCACCATTATTGAAACCAATTTGTAATCATACAACGTTGTCGTATAGCGATACTAACTTTCTAAACATCCACAATAACAAATCTAATGATGTCCTGCAGAAACAATAAAAACCCTGACATTTTAAGGTTCCAAGAACGCCGCTCTTGCTAATTATGACATTATAACGATGGAACGAAAGCAGCTCGTTGCATGTACACGAATGCACTCGAAGGTGCCCGCTTTTAAATGGGAGTTAATGATGATATATTTAACTCTCTGGGTGGTTTATTATTTCATTTCACTTTTGTAATATATTTAACGCTAAATTCGACATTTTGTTTTTATATTAGTTTTTTTTTAGAAAACAAACTCAGTTTTAGTAAGCCAGATGTTTGGTTTCTGCTGTAGCTCACCGATTGTCAAACAGACAAACTATGATAAATATGTGTATTGTTGAATAGTATGAACAGTGGAGTAATTCCCCAACCAGCCCCGCCCTCCGTCTATTCTCAAATGAAGAAGGGATGATTATTTTGTACATTTTTTAAATACCAAAAACTTTGTGTGTTTTAAATACATTTTAATAATGATTGCTCAATGTCTGTATTACGGTAAACACAATTCCTTGAGACATCATTTGCTAACTCGTGGAATGTATATGTCCATTTAGTATGTATTATAATTTTGCATAACATACGTCTTTCTTTAGTATTAATTCGTGATACTATATACTATAGTATTTTCAGAAAATTGTATGTCAATGTCTACTTGATATTAATATTTAGAACTGTGTGTGAAGCAAAAGACACTGAGATAGCTGTATTGTGTATCAAAGATATGTGAAATAAATATTGGATTAAACGTGAGTGAATACAGGCAATGTGAATTAACGTAATGCAAAAACAAGTGTTGTGAGTAGTATTTATATAGCGAAATGGACTTCGAACAAGAAGTACTGAGAACACTAATGATGCAAATATAACTGCTGTCCACAAAATATACTCTGTACTCAAATCTTAGTGTTTCTCGGCAACACGTTCCACAAAGACTTTCTACTTATCTGATCAAAACTGGAAAATAGAATTACATTTTAAGTGATGAACTCTCAAATTCGCTAAAACGTCATTATTTGATCCGTCTCTTTGACCCTTTTATCTACTTGACACGTTATTGAAACAGTGTCTGCTTCCACCATCGTTTTGTTATTTACAATAGAGCAGCTAGAACAGACTCCATTACAGCTGATTCAGTGGTGATTGAAAGCAAACATAACGTGTGTGTCAGTCCACTATAACTAGCGAATATTGTTGCTGGCTGCCCTGCTGAACATACAGACAAATCAAATATCGGACAAGAATCTAGTGTATTAAATCTACTGTGAGATGAAGGTTACTGTTATCAATAGGCCAAGCTAGATATATTTATTCAACTGTTAACTTCGAGACACCAACCAATATGAATGGCTTCTATACACTAGCAAGATTACTATTCTTTGACTACTATTCTTTGATTACTCTTCTTTGACTACTATTCTTTGCTTAAATAATGTATGCATTTTAGTTCCAGAAATAATATAAACTTTATTTAATATGGTTGTATCTTTTATCCGAAAAGTTTATATAAATTTCCCAAAATTAGATCTTAAAATGCGAACTGTTATATTCCTTTTGCACGACTCCTCTCACACAAACACACACAAGCACATAAATGTACACACACACACACACACCCACATATATACGCTAGCAATATCCGCGCAGCATGTCTCTCTGTCAGTAGAACTGCACAAAATCATAGAATGTACATGAGTTTATCAATGAAAGATCTCATCCTTTCCGCGCGCCTTGTCGGCCTCACAAAAGCGTACAACTCCCACCCTTTCCCCACCCACTCCCCGTATTCCTTTCTGCCCTTAAGTCATACCTCCATAACAATAATTTAATTGTCTCTTGAAGATTCAGTCAAACACTTACATTAAAGATATAATCAAACACTTACATTGGAGATTCTGTCAAATATTTACATTGAAGATACAATCAAACACTTACATTGAAGATACAATCAAACACTTACATTGACGATACAATAAAACACTTATATTGAAGAAACAATTTTTAAAAATTCATTTTGAAATTTCAATGTTCGATGGTCCAAATATTTATATGTTAAAGTTTCAAGCATGCTGTGTTTGCTAATTATTAAATGGCTAATGAACCAGCTGAGCTGGCTATAGTGACGACTCAAATGTCACATCGAGACTACCTGTTACTAAAGGACGTAAGTTCTACGCAATGTTAACATGCGTCTAGTTGTCAGAATTGATCACAACATTTGATGACATGTTTGCACTCGTCGAACAACAAAGACAAAAGGATTGTCCTATATAGCATTAACTAGAAAAGTGTGTATGTACGTAGGGCGTTCTAGTCAAACCGAGTCTTTTTTTGTGAGAAAGAAGAACATTTTGAAATAGTAAAAATGCCATTTCGAGAAAATCTCCTGCAACATGTATGCACTTATCCCAGCGTTTAAGTAATGTTTCAAAAGCTTTAGTGCACAATGATTTGTAAATATGTCTAAACCAATTGAGGACTGACTGTGCTGAGATTCTCATCTCCCAGGAATTGTATTAGTGGTCCAAATAGCTGGAAATCCCTTGGAGCAAGGTCTGGACTGTAAGGTGAATAATGCAATACCTCCCAGCCGAGTTGCTGCAGATGGCACAGTTCGATGAGCCGTATGCGGTCGAGCGTTATCATGCGGAAGTAGTACGTGCTTTGTGACCAAACCAGACCGTTTTTTTTCCGCAAAGAGTTATGCAAATCACTAAAAATGCATATGTACTGTTCACTGTTGATACTGTCATCACGAGGTAGAAAATCAACATGAATGTACCAAGTTTGACCCAGAAAACACTCGCCATCCCTTTACCTGCAGAAGCAATTGTCCTAATTATTTGAAGTGGTGGCGATTGCATGTGCTTCCACTGCGTGGGTGCTCATTTCGATCTTGGAGTATAATGATGCGACCATGTTCCGTCACATGAAATAAGACGATACAAAAGGTCATGCCATTTCATGTCAAAACGTTTCTTCAATGCAGTGCAGGCTTGAACTCTTTTCTGGCAGTTAAAAGCGACAAGCTGTCTTGGCACTCAACGCGCATTAATCTTCTGAACATGAAAATGCTCATGACCAATAGTGTTCACCGTATCCAGAGAAAATGTGCCTCTTTTGCAATTTTGCGACGGATTATACGAGAATGAGTTCCACAACCTAGTGATTCAGAGGGATGGCTGTGGTTGGATGAAGCCAGCATGGCCGGGATCATAACTCACAAAACGTTGACACCATTAGAATATCTTAGTGCGGCTGAGAGTCTTAATACCATATTGTGAAGGCAGTCTTCTGTAAATGTCAGCACGTTTCTCGCCGTCTTTCACAAGAAACCTCATTACAACACGCTGTACCTTACACGCAGTTACAATGCTGACCAATATTTGTATTTATCTGTTACCTGACTGGCCCATTGCATGTGGGCCGCGTAGCAGTAATAAGACACCAGTGCCCCTAACTAATGATAGTAGTTCCAGTACGCTATAACCCATTCCGGTAAAACTAGGACACCAGTGCCCCTAACTAGTGATAGTAGTTCCAGCACGTTATAACCCATTCAGGTAGAACTAGGACACAAGTGCCCCTAACTAATGATAGAAGTTCCAGTACGCTTTAACCCAGCCAGGTAGACTAGGACACAAGTGCCCCTAACTAATAATTGAAGTTCCAGTACGCTATAACCTATTCAGGAATAACTAGGACACCGGTGCCGCTTTAATTGTAACGCCCATCGTGTGTATGTATGTATGTATGTATGTATGTATGTATGTATGTATGTATGTATGTATGTATGTATGTGTGTATGTATTGTATGTATTGTATGTATGTATGTGTGTATTGTGTGTGATTGTGTGTGTGTGAGAGTATGTGAGTGTGTGAGTGTGAGTGTGTGTGAGGGTGTGAGTGTGTTTGTGAGTGTGTGAGTATGTGTGTGTGTGAGTGTGAGTGTGTGTGTGTGAGTGTGTGAGTGTGTGTGTGTGAGTGTGTGAGTGTGTGTGTGTGTGTGCGTGCTCACACACTCTCACACACTCACACTCACACTCATACTCACACTCACACTCACACACTCACACACACACACACACTCACACAGCTAATTGTTATCTTTTTGCAGATGATGAAGTTGGCATCCAGAATGTCTGGTCTATTGATCATTTTACCTGACACGTTATATAATTTGATGATACAATTCAGATATTCTCAACAATTGCGTTCATTATAAAGTCAGACAGAGCCTTAAAGAAGAGTCACCGAGTGTATCTGACACATAGTTGCAATGGTCATACCTTTCGATTGGAGTTCTTCAATTTACGAGCTAGACTCTGGAGGCTGCTTGAGAGTTCACATCTAAGCGTTGATTATATTTTGACAGCTAATGCGCCCTTATCATCGTTAATTTCCGCCTTATAATCCTTAGAAAGTGAGATCTAAATATATGCTCTCCATATGTTTCAGTCTTGTGCGGTGTCCTGAATTCCATCAACGAAATCACTAAGGAACAGACTTCCTCTCCAACCGTTCTCCGCTAGGTGTTTCATGACCGCCTCACTTGTTTTTTCGCCGGTAGACTCCAATCCAGCGCATATCTGGCTGTACTTTCCGAATCCTTCTTACTGTGAGTCTGATCCATCCCGACGTTTTCTCCCGATTTGCTGCTGTATTGGTTGTTGCCGTATGTTTTTCACCACAGATATGTGTGTGTTTCCCATTCCCTCTTGCCACCTAACACGAAGTGTGCGGCGCTGACACTTACTGATGTAGGTTTGTAGTTTGGATATGATACTCTTTGCCACACCATATCTCCGAGCCATATAACGGGACCGCCTTTACATTGTTGATCAGAACATTTTCTCTTTTTTCCTGGTGAATGAGATCTATTTATAGGAACACGAATTAAAATCATATCTGGCCTAGATAATGCTGACCTCAATATCTGCGGTTTTTCCTGTGTGTTCATTGTTGTGACTTAATAGATAAGTTAGACATTGTTTTCTGGATTTTCTATTCAAAAATCTTGCTGGGTTAACTGTTCTTATTTCGAGGATAAGACAGTAAGTAGGTCACAAACTGATATGCGGTTGGTAGTTTCTAAAACTGTCATTAGGTTGCACTAATATCCAGCTTTGTGATTATCGTTGATAGCTGACGCTAGATGTCGTATGCACGAGCGTACCCTAGACACACAATGATGTCCGTGTGTATGAGCGTACACCCTAGACATACAATGATGTCCGTGTGTATGAGCGTACACCCTAGACATACAATGGTGTCCGTGTGTATGAGCGTACACCCTAGACATACAATGATGTCCGTGTGTATGAGCGTACACCCTAGACATACAATGATGTCCGTGTGTATGAGCGTACACCCTAGACATACAATGATGTCCGTGTGTATGAGCGTACAACCAAAGACCAGTCTCGTATGGATTTTATTTGGATGGGTGGCGTTATTTTAAGGAAATGCTTTCTGTTTGCGGTGAGAAGTGGTTGTCGCATAAAGCGAGGCACAACTAGATTGATACATTTTCTAAATGAGGCTGTTAATTGCTGATGAAGCCAAACCTGGTAATCCTGTTCAGATTACAACAGAAACGTCTGTGCCGGGAGTGGGGGAAATTATTCGAGCTGTTAGTTGAGCTGCGATTGACAATGTAACAACTGCAATAGAGTGTTCTCATAGTTTATCCTACAGCATATTGCTAGATACCCCCTTGACATTTCGCGATAGTGAAGAGGTTGAACGTGAAGTGCAAATGTGGCTGAGATAGAAGACCAAAGGCGTGTATGTTGCAGGTTTTCTTGCACTGATACATCGATAGGATAAGCGTATCAACTTTGTGGAAATTATGTTGAAAAATAAGGGATAATGTAAATGTAAGAATGAACGATTTTTATGTTTTTATTTCATTTAGTTAGTTAAAAAAAATAATAGACAAGTGATCTATGTACTGACGACCTCGTATTCATTCATATTTCCTTTGTTGTGTTCACACGTATCTATACTAGCACTGCTTCAGCTGCTTCAGATATTAGTCTCAAACATGTAATACTTTCACTTCGAATCATTTAAATCACGTAGACAACTGGGAAGAAAGAAAATAATAAGAACGAGCGACGGTAATCTTGAACTGAGATGTGATCTGAACATTGACTTGACATTCTTGATTTTAAGAATATTGTACACGAGTGGTGTGGCTTTTTGCATGATGAGCTTGACAACATTTCGAAGAGGTTATGTTGTGTGTGAAGATACGCTTACATCTTCCGCTAATAGAATATGCCGATGAAACACAAGTGATAAATGGCAGATTGTCTTCAATGGTCTGGAGGATTACGGAAATGGGCGATGGCGTTCAAGCATTGACGGAATTATATCTGAGCTGTCAATTCTGGAGTCACCAGGGAGGTCTCATGTCTCAGACAGCTAGGTCATAATATGTCCACAAGTTACTGACAAGTTCCAGGGTTTTACATTTAAGACAGGCGATGCCAGGCTTGGATGATTGGTCTGACAGGGCGGCTTGTGTTGAGCTCATATCTGGTTACCAGACTCATTTCTACAAATGTGCTGAAGATGTTACGTATGAGATAACGTCACTGATAGTAAGTGAAGCGTACGATATACCAAGCGATTGCGCTGGTTTACGTGGAAGGGGATTTGGGCCATTAATATTCTCACATAGCAGACACAACATACGATCCTTTGTAAGGGGAAGGGGGGAGGAGGAGCCTACCAACCACTACGTTAAAAGGGACTAAAGAAGGTTGTACATGCTTAAGTGGCTTCATTTTGTAGCGACAACTTATATTAAAACCGCTGCTGCAAATTGCTTGGACATCATGTACAGGGACCAGCTGTAGTGGTGGACCTATGCTTCGATTGGAGCAGCTGCCAATGATTAAGTGTTAGAAACAATATAGTATAATACTATAGACTTCGAATTTGTATGAAGAGTGGAGGAAAAGGTGGGATGGGGGGGTGCACGTACGTTCCTCGCTGTCTTCCGTTTTATAGCAATAAGGCATGTATCAATTGACAAGCAAATCGACTGAAGCGTTTCTATAACGGGGATCGGACTAGGCACCTTTACCTCAAGACGTCAGATCCCTGCCATTATGTTCTATTCCGAATCGACGTCTCTTCGATCCACGCAGACACATATGTACTGATATCCTCTTGGCAAATGCTGTACATACTGATGGCTCATGTGCATTCAACTGGTTGTGCAATCTCTTGCTTTGTTCTGCCAGGCGTCCCAGTATGCTTGTCCCGAGTACGATTACAAACCTTTATAATATGTAGATAGCCGGTTTATCGACTGTGTCTTCATAAAGGAGAGTCGTCGATCTGTTTCAGCGTTCTCATTGCCATTGTTCCAAGTGGGGTGTCCTTGAAGTCAAGATGTCGGCTCACTAATTGTGGCAAACCCCTGCATGATGAGAACAGTATATCCACACGATCTAGATGGCAGAAGGGTTCCATATCCACTATCATTCCATGCCATAGCCAGCCCTTTTGTACCTCCCGAAGCAAGAATTGAGAGTCATAAATGATTATCGCAATTGTTACAGAATTCCCAAAAAGACACCTCGGGTTCGAATTCACTGCATCGATCTCTCACTCCAGTACAGAAGCTCCAAATGATTTTCTTACCGTGCAGATCTGATCCGTCGGTATACATGACATCATCTGAATTCTGGGCATTTTCATTTCTCAGTTATTTAACCTCGACGTCTGCTATCGCATTAGTGTCTGCCTTCTATATCCAAGGTGGTGATGACTCAGTAGTAGTCTGTCATTTCATCTCCAGTATGAATAATTCTTCCTGTTTGCATATACTTTTTACTATGGTCAGCTGAGCAATCGTTCCCTCTGTCTGTGCCATCCATGACATACCTCTGTGTGCTTTACCCTTGATGTATGCAGCGTTGGTATGTAGTTCCTATCTCTTGTATGTAGGGTTTGGCCTGGGTAAGTGCGCATCTAGACAATGCAAATAGAAGAAGTCTAAAAATGCACACCATAATTACGATGGGGAATCCCTGGTGCACCCATGGACCAGTGGCATTTCTTCATTCTGGACGTGTTCCAACTGTTTATACTGTAACCTTGACAAGGTTAGGATAACCAGACCATAATCGATACTTAACAGGACCAACTGATTGTATAGGATAAAAATTAGCAACCGCTCTAGGTTGACAGCTATCACTGTCTTCAGTGTTGCCGGATCTCGCTTGTGTCTCTTTGGGACGTGACTGGCATGATACTTATGAGACGGGCTGCTACCAAAGGTTACCCTCAGATATTTCAAGCTGTCTCGCCTCTTAATGACACATCCATCAGCGGTTATCTACCACTGTGCTACCCACACAAAGGATAATGTCAGCACAAAGAATAGGCTCATTGAAACATTACAATCGAATTGTTAAATTAGATTACATATAGATCTGCATGGAACTAACAATTTCATCATCTAAAATGTTTTGAAAATGTGCAATTAAATAACAAAACGATCATAGAACATTTCGGAAAGAAATATGATTATAGAGGACAACATGTACGAAGATACTGGATAGTATTTTACTGTTCTCCTGAACAAGTGTAATTTATATATATATATATATATATATATATATATATATATATATATATATATATATATATATATATATATATATATATATATATATATATACAATTCTTAGTTCTTAGTCGACCTGTACTTCTGCATAGGCAGATGCCTATGTTCAGGTTCCAGCTCTGGTATGAGCTGGATGTAGCCGGGAGGAGGTTTACCTGCATAGCGGGCTAGGCTCGAGCAGCGTAATACTCCGCTGCGTAAGAACACGCGCTTACGGAGGGTGGTTAACCGATGTGTGAGTCCATCATAATACTCAAACACTAGAGCAATGTAGACCCGCAGCCTGTTAGACGCCATATATGCTGCTCTAAACAAACCACTTAACCATGACCGGTGTTATGCCATGTCACAGTTAGTACCGTCTTACGATATGCTTTTGGTGAATAATACAGAAACCAAATAAATGACTTTCTATTGGTCTGTAGAGCCTGACGGTAATAATAAAGCACATGAAATACCCGAGAAGAAGCGAGTGATCCGGAAATGTTTGACGTTATGGTCGGTAACTTGTTTCTAATGCACACCATGATGTGTTAGACTTTGCTGCAGCAGTGAACGTGTGTAGAGCCTACATTAGTGTCCACAGCCGGGACGTTTTGTATCACAAACGTATGTACTGTTAGTGTAGACAAGGAGAGGCGATACACTTACACGAAACAAGCTGGTTAGGAAATATCTATCAGGAAGAGAGAGGGAGAAATAGATATATATTTATATATATATATATATATATATATATATATATATATATGCGTGCGTGCGTGCGTGCGCGCGTGCGTGCGCGCGTGCGTGCTCGCGCGTACGGAGAGAATATAAAGTCGGAGAATGTGAGGACATGATATATGGTCTGTGAATGGCAGGACATGATGTAAGGTCGGAGAATGGGAAGTACTAACATAAGGTCGGAGAATGGAAGGTAATAACATAAGGTCGGAGAATGGGAGGTAATAACATAGGGTCGGAGAATGGGAGGTAATAACATAAGGTCGGAGAATGGGAGGTACTAACATAAGGTCGGAGAATGGGAGGTACTAACATAAGGTCGGAGAATGGGAGGTACTAACATAAGGTCGGAGAATGGGAGGTAATAACATAAGGTCGGAGAATGGGAGGTAATAACATAAGGTCGGAGAATGGGAGGTACTAACATAAGGTCGGAGAATGGGAGGTAATAACATAAGGTCGGAGAATGCTAGGACGTGCCATAAGGTCAGGGAATGTGATAACATGACATAAGGTCGGCGAATGTGATGTCATGCCATAAGGTCGGAGAATGGGAGGATATGATATAAGGCCGGAGAATGGAAGGACATGATATAGTGTGGGAGAATGTGATAAAATGAAATAAAGTCGGAGAATGCGGAGGAAATGATATAAAGTGGGAGTATGAGATGATAAGGTATATGGGCAGAATTTAAGTTGGAAAATGGTTTGGGGGAGACATGTCGTATGGTGTCTAGGTGGGGGCCAAGATGTCTGTAATTGTGCGTTTCCTGTGGCGGTTCACTAATGCTGGATTTGAATAAATTTGCTATTGTCATACACAACAATCTATATGCGTCTTTTATTGTGTGTTTGGAAAGTTACATAGGTGTTATTCTTTACATCGTGGTTACAACTCTAGACACTGTGCCTTATAACTTTGTTGAAACTCTTTCTCTTCTTCTTCTTCTTTTCTTCTTCTTCTTCTTATTCCTCTTCTTCTTCGTTCGCAACCTCCCACTACCAACCACTGAAAATGACTTTGCAAATAGCAGGATGTAGTCCAGATAATAGAACGCGTTTTGTTGTAGTTTACAGCTTGACTGCAATATTTGCACTATTCGGTCCGACACATTCGTCTTCAGTAGATGGTAGTGCACGAGACAATGTGCCAAAAATCTTTGATAAAACTCGAGACAATGTGCCGCCTACCCCTGGCACAACTCAAGACAATTCATCTGCATATCTTTGATACCACTAGAGACAATGTGCTGCATACCTTTGATACCACTCGAGAGAATGTGCCGCATACATTTGGCATAACTCGAGACAATATGCCGCATACCTTTGGTACAACTCGAAGAAATATGTCATATACCGTGGGTACCACGCAAGAGAATGTGCCATATACTTACCACTAAAGCCAGTATGATTGGCACTGCCAAAATAAAGACCAGATAATGCTTAGAAAATCTATTCCAGCACTTCACGTTGTAGTAACGATGCATTAAACCAGCCCATATGCACGTTATAATCATAGGAACACCTGCGATATAAACATGTATGTATTAATAATTATATTTTCACTTAGTTCAGAACAATTTCTTCTTTACGCATTTTCATTCAGGCCCAAGTGTTGGTTTCCTCTATCGAGTTCACTGAGTGAAAACCAGCATTCTCTATTCCTCAGCGCTTGTAACACATCTGCAAAACCCTCACACCCCCTTCCCAGGTTACACCACCCCCCCCCCCCCCCCCCCACCGCTTCCCACACTAGCCCTGACGGATCCAGCAATGAGAATAACACCGTCAAGATTGTCTTCATATATGAGGACACGACAAATCCCAGGTGCCAGGTCCACATGGTCCCTAGAAATGTTTCTGTGGCGCCACATATTTCAGAAGCATTGTCGAATTGACTCCCTTAATTCCCACGTCACGTATATCAATCCCCAATCTTAAAGGACACACAAACACAATATTGTCCCGCTCAATATCCATTTCCTTCCTTCGACATGTAAGCCCAGTCTACCGGCGCCGTATACTACAGCAAGGGCGAACCACGAATATGAAATAGCAGAAATTGGTCAGTATTAATTTGTAAACACACAAAAAAATACAAAAGCACTTAAATTCTACATTTAGGATTCAAAGAAAAATAGAGACGAGAGTACATGGGACAGACACTGTCACATACCAGCTGTCACCACTACTAAGGCATTCCAAAATGTCCATCCAAGCACAAAATCAGATGATAAATAGTATCTTTATCCAAACCCTGTGCTACCAGTGCAAGGCATGTGCAATGAATAGGATGAAACTAACGAAAGTTAGCCACCTGCAGAATGAGGTGCCCTCGAAAGGTCACTAAAAACACTAGAAGAGGCAGAATCACAAATACGAATATTCGGTTGAATTACCTGCCTACAGTACACCGAGCAACAGAGAAGGAATTAGTTTCCCCACATTGTGAGAGAGCCACCAGAGCACATTGTTCATACAACCTTCTACAGGAGAACATCAGGAAGATGGGCAAGAGGTAGGCCGAGGAAAAGGTGGATAGACGCGTAAACGAGACCTGGCATAAAATGTAGAAAAATGTTACTCTGGCCACGAAAGAGACGAAAGACGGATACATGCCACGACACTGGGCTAAAACTCGATAGAAAGTGAGACGGTAAAAGTAGAAGACAAAGGAGAGTTCACATTTTCCAGAACAATTCGGCCATACCTTCCAGCATATTGCAGACTCCTAAAGAAACGTTTTCATCAAGTGTCACGCCTGTCTCTTATATTTTCCGCCTGGCCCATAGACCATGAACAGACGTAACACCCCCTGTTAATATAATATAGTAGAACTGCATCTAGAACAGTTACGATGAGTCTGAGCGGAAACACTACTTAGGCCATGATATTGTCGTGTAGTAACCAATGATATTCTCTCACCACAAAACTAATTTGCAGTTATGCACAAAATATCCATGTATGGCAGGGTGTTATTATCTGCTTCTACAATCTGCGTAACGCTTCATCTCCGACAGCAATGTCTGACTTACTACAATCCTGACCTTACCATTGTTCTGTGTTTTATGTCGACTTCATACGCCGACCTCTGTAACATAAACATGTGTTGTTGTCATTAATACAAGTCGTTGATTGTCTGGAATTAACAGTGGTGAACCATATTTTATGCAGACTAAGCAATTAACATGGATTTTTCGACTTTCGACAATGCTGAGTAGTCGATTTTAAACGCGGTCATGGTTTACACTACAAGTATCGTCAGGTCGATCTTGGCTATATGGCAGCAACACTTGCGGGTGGAAGAAGAACAATAGGCCGTCCGCGGATGAGGTTGATGTGTCTAAGCGGGCCATATAGACACTGGCCATGGGTCTGACATCGTGGTAAATACAATGCTGCAGACCGATCAAAGTGGAGCGCCACTACAGAATTGGTGACAAGAAGCTCTTGAAAATACGGGGATGTGAAACGAAAACGCCACTATGAAAATGAAAACCAAAAACTAAGAAGGGAGTTACCGGGCCAAGCTCGCAACGTCATAAAGTCAATAATGACAGAAAGGACTACTATACTATACTATACTATACTATACTATACTAAACTAAACTATACTATACTATACTATACTATACTATACTATACTATACTATACTATACTATACTATACTATACTATACTATACTATACCGTACAGTACTGTACTGCACTATACTATACTATACTATACTATACTATACTATTCTATAATATACTGGATTGTACTGTACTATACTATACTATACTATACTATACTATACTATACTATACTATACTATACTATGCTACCTTTTCTCAACGTGAAGCACATCCCACCACTACAGGAAACGCCTGCTAGCAAACTATGAACCTACAGATGAAGTTTAGTTACTGTTGTCAGTTAGTTGTAGCTTTAATAATATAATCTGTATTGGCTATCGTTTACGACTTGATTTTACTGTATCTTAATTATTACATTTACAAAAATGCATGTGACTATTTGTCTGTCTTGCTAAAAATCTCGAATGGTGAGTTCTAGCCATGAAAAATCTGTACAGCTGCCTTGTATTTGCTTGCCCAACGCAACTATGTTCAGCTTTCTACGCTGTTCTCCTCGGTAGTTAATTAACATTAACGAAGTTAACATACTTTCGGCGAATATATTCTCTTGGCATACTGAACAGTGCCATTATAAGGGGAGTTCAGTCATTTAAACCTGAACAACCGGCAAGCTGGGACATGTTGACAAAATCATATTCCAGAAGTTTAAAGATTGCACCGGTCATCTGCTTCACCGGGATCAAGACGCGGAGCAGCGCATGCGCTGCAGTGGTCAGCGACCCATATTTGACTGCTAGCGTCAGGGCCAGCGAAACAGAGCTGCCAAGACCCTTCTACACCTCCACGCGGTGATCCTGGATAACAGGCTGCAACAGAGCAGACTGACTAAGTAGAAGGGATCGAAGAGGGAATGCTAACCCGGTAATCAAAACTTTCTTGCTGAAGTCGGATGTGTTGGACCGAAAGGTGCAAATATCGCAGTCAAGCTGTAAACTTCGACACAACGCATTTATTTCTCTGGACTACATTCTGCTACTTAAGCCCTTTCAGGGTTTGGTAGCGGGAGATTGAGAACGAACGAAGCCAAGCCATCTGCTTGATAAGCGGGCTTTCAGTTTAGTAACTTTAGTTCCCCTCACTTAAGTACAGTGTTGTTCTGGCGTAGTGTTATATGGTAAGTGGCTATTTCCCAACGAGTTATTACCGTAATGCCTCCAACTATTTAGATGCTAATTTAATTTAAAATGTGCTAAACACAATAAGTCGTAGGGATCAACTCAACTAATTTCAAGTAGCAATGCCAACTTCAAGTAACCACAGAATTGAGTGTACAAAGAAATTATATTTTTTCCAAGACGAAAACATGTGCTAAAACTCATGTTCTTTATAAATCATTAATATGTGTTGCCAGTTGTGATTAGGCAATTTAATGAAACTTGTTCGCCAACACAGTTAATTAAAATGAATTTATAAATCTCACATATCATATTGATTGTGTATTGGCGAACAGGGATCCTTAATATTGTGTAATGGCGAGCAGGGATCTTTTATAATGTGCACTGGCGAGAAGGGATCCTATATATCGTGCATTGCCATGCAGTGATCCTATATTGTGTAGTGGTGTACAGGGTTATCTGGCCACTGCGCAAAATTACCAGTCTTCATAAACAATGCTTTTATTTGGTACAATCCTGATTTATAGATAAACCCTTTGAGTTATTATGTGTAACCCTTTGAGTCATTATGTGGAACCCTGTGAGTCATTACGTGGAACCCTTTGAGTAATTATTATGGAACCCTAAGAGTTATTTTGTAGAACACTTTTTCCTTTTCTGGAACCTCTAGAACAACCTTTCTTAACGTGGGTTCCCTGAATCCTAGGTTTCTGAGAGAAATTGATAAGGGTTCGCGAGAAATAGTAATGAAAAGACTGTGAATGTATTTGTGAGTCATGTTTGTTTTTAACTTCATCTTCGCAATGTTACTATGAACGTGGGACAAATGTTTGGAAAATTAGGGAATTTGTAAGTCTTTAACCTGTTGTATCATTTTGAAGTATAATTAAGTATTTGGATCCCAACAGACAAGCATATGTTTTATATTACGAAAATATATTTTATGATCTAAATTGGCTTCCCAAAATAACATTTCATCAACACATTTATTTGTTCAAATGACATTTGACCTTAATTTATCTGATGTCTTGTCAACATGATCAATCATTGATTCAGTTGTAGTAATTATTGTGTGTCTCCATTCTGTTTATAAGTGTTAGGTACGGACTTATTCATTTATGCTTATTTTGTTTGCATGTTTACAGGTATCGGATTAATTTGAAAAATTATTTGTTAATTACTTTTTTATTGTCAATAAACTTGAGATAAACGTCAGGTTTTTCTTATTATTGTTATTCTTCTTCATCGTTCGTTGTGAAATGTCCGCTAGCAAGCTCTGAATAGGGATTTGTAAGTAGTAGTATGTTGCACGGTGAACAGAATGCGTTGTGTTGTAGTTTACAGCTTGACTGCGATATTTCCACCTTTCGGTCCGATTAATCTGTCTTTCAGCAGGCATTATTTGGTTCCAGGATAAGCTTCTCTTTAGCCACTCTGCCCTGTATCAGCCTATTATCCAGGATCACCGCGTGGTAATTTAGAAGGGTCTTGACAGCTCTGGTTCGCTGGCCCTGACACTGCAGTTTGCTTTTTGTCGGTGACCACTGCTGCTGCTGCACTGCTCCGCATCTTTATCCCGTTTTTCTTATGAACTTAAAGTTATGTTTTTAAGCTTCAGGAGTTATCTTGTGAAACCCATGGAGTTATTTTGTAGAAACCCGTGGAGTTATTGAGTAGAAACCCGTGGAGTTATTTTGTAGAAACCCGTGGAGTTATTTTGTAGAAACCCATGGAGTTATTTTGTAGAAACCCGTGGAGTTATTTTGTAGAAACCCGTGGAGTTATTTTGTAGAACCCCTAAACATTTTTTAGAGCCCCTAGACATTCTGTAGAACCCCTAGACATTCTCTGGAACCCCTAGACATTATGTGGAATCCCTAGACACTCTGTGGAACCCCTATACATTTTGTGAAATTCATAGACATTATGTGGAACACCTATACATTTTGACGAACTTCTAAAGTAGTTCTTGGTAACCATATAGTCAAATCCAACTCGACTTCAGACAGCATGGTATCAATGTAACTTATATGGGTACGACAACTTGCATTATATTACATAGTATTGAACCACGTGACTTACCCCAACCAATGAAGTAGAAGAGCTTGAACGGTGCAGCCGAAGGGAACACAGTTACCACGAGTCTATTGTGAAGATATATGCCCTCCACAAGCATCCATGCAAAGTTAGTCATTTGAAAGTACTGATGAAGTCCTTGGATAGCCTTGCAAAGCCAATCCTGTCAACCGACGACCTCAGAATGACAATTTTCACATAATCTATCACAGGGGAAATGTGCATAAACACAAACTACGAGACATAATACACATACGCACATTCACATACACACAATCACATACACACATACACACCGATAAACGTGTTTTTTCATAAACAAATGAAACGAATACACACGTATCACACACTTTATCACAACTGGGAAGGCACATAAGAAGAAGGCGTGCAAACATCATATGGTAACATCACCGTCCTCCTTTTTGTACACGTAACTTTGCGCCACACGTGCATGTTAATCATCTCATATGAAGAATTTCCAAAAGGAGCTAATGTATTTTTGCAATTGCGATTTCTGAGGTAATTTGCTTTATATAATGATGTAGCTAGGCACATTCACACACTTCTAAGTCGACTATTACAAAGCATATATTTACACAGTGGTTCTATTAATTATTCCAAGTGATCAACACATGAGCTCACACCACAACACGATCTATCTATCTCTCTATCTATCTATCTATCTATATATCTATCTATCTATCTATCTATCTATCTATCTATCTATCTATCTATCTATCTATCTATCTATCTATCTATCTATCTATCTATCTATCTATCTATCTATCTATCTATCTATCTATCTATCTATCTATCTATCTATCTATCTATCTATCTATCTATCTATCTATCTATCTATCTATCTATCTATCTATCTATTTATCTATCTATCTATCTATCTATCTATCTATCTATCTATCTATCTATCTATCTATCTATCTATCTATCTATCTATCTATCTATCTATCTATCTATCTATCTATCTATCTATCTATCTATCTATCTATCTATCTATCTATCTATCTATCTATCTATCTATCTATCTATCTATCTATCTATCTATCTATCTATCTATCTATCTATCTATCTATCTATCTATCTATCTATCTATCTATCTATCTATCTATCTATCTATCTATCTATCTATCTATCTATCTATCTATCTATCTATCTATCTATCTATCTATCTATCTATCTATCTATCTATCTATCTATCTATCTATCTATCTATCTATCTATCTATCTATCTATCTATCTATCTATCTATCTATCTATCTATCTATCTATCTATCTATCTATCTATCTATCTATCTATCTATCTATCTATCTATCTATCTATCTATCTATCTATCTATCTATCTATCTATCTATCTATCTATCTATCTATCTATCTATCTATCTATCTATCTATCTATCTATCTATCTATCTATCTATCTATCTATCTATCTATCTATCTATCTATCTATCTATCTATCTATCTATCTATCTATCTATCTATCTATCTATCTATCTATCTATCTATCTATCTATCTATCTATCTATCTATCTATCTATCTATCTATCTATCTATCTATCTATCTATCTATCTATCTATCTATCTATCTATCTATCTATCTATCTATCTATCTATCTATCTATCTATCTATCTATCTATCTATCTATCTATCTATCTATCTATCTATCTATCTATCTATCTATCTATCTATCTATCTATCTATCTATCTATCTATCTATCTATCTATCTATCTATCTATCTATCTATCTATCTATCTATCTATCTATCTATCTATCTATCTATCTATCTATCTATCTATCTATATATCTATCCATCTATACATCTATCTATATATCTATGTCTCTATCTATCTAACTATCTAACTATATATATATATATATATCCTTTTATCTATTCATCTACCTATCTATATGTCTGTCTGTCTATGGCTGTAATAAGTGCAAAATTGAACTTCTGGAAACAAACTTAAACACACTAACACGAGAAAACCAACGATGACGCTAATGCAGAAACAAGATAACAAGCTTTCATGTAATGTTCTCAGTTAAATTTTTTTTTTCGCCTGAGAAATAAGAAGCTTGAGCTTGCCAAGGTTTTGAACAGCCACAGGGTTCATGTGGCTCTCCTGCAAGAAACTCTACACAAGGACATTGACCTAAGCCTGACATGATACACTGGCTATACCTGTGAGTACACTAAATGCCGTGTAATAATTACCTACATCCGAAATGACATTCAGGTATATGTCGCACATACAACAGCCTATTCCACAGACTTACAGAAAATCAATATCTGAAACACTGGATTACAATATGCAATATACAACAAAAACAGCCCCGCAAAGACAACATGCAACCTGCCTGATCTGCATGAAACACAATATCATAAAACATTCCCAGCAGGTGACTTCAATGGACTCTCGTCTCGTTGAGGTTACACTGACCATAACAGTTCAGGAAAATTCATTGTAGAGCTTTGCGATGAAAACAACATGTCTGTATTGCAGAATGCTCTCTACCCCAACGCTGCTGCACAGGGCCCATCTCTCTCGGTCAACCTGACTTGACGAGCTGTTCATCTGATTTGGTACTCTCCTGCAACCTGCAAGTTTTTGATGGCATTGGAAGTGATCACAAACTACTCCGTACAACCACAAGAACGCCCTCAAGAAAATATTTCGAACAGAAAACGCGCTGGGACTTGAAATATGTGAACTGGCAGTTAGTTCAAGAAACGTCTGGTCGTTTCCTTATAAACACAACCAACAGTGTTGAGATGCTAAAAGAAGAGATTACAAAGGCAATCTTGGAAGCAACATCACAGAGCACCCCAATCGGATGTCGTAGATCATATAGACCATTCTGGAAAAGAGAAATACAGAGTGGTATACATGATAGAAAGAATGTAATAACAACCCTCGAAACAATGCCATCACTAGAAGCACGGATAAAGTGCAACAAAGCGGTGCCAAAGTAAAGATGACAGTCAAGAAAGCAAAAAAAAATTGAGAAATGGGCTGAGACAGGTTCCAAATCAGATCTCAGGCATAATGGAAATAGCGCCTAGTCATTGGTCGACAATCTGTGAGGGGAAAACAGGAGAGTCAACCCGAAGCCAGTGATAAATGGAGAAAGAATAATCACTAAAGACCAAAAGAAAGCAGAGCATTTTAATCGCCATTTCGCATATGTGAATAGAGCAAGGAAACTTACAGTACCGAATATGAAGACATTGATAGTGGCGCACGAAGTCTACATGGAGACCTGACGAGACTACATGACTACTGCCAAACATGGAAACTAAACATGAACTATAAAAATACAGTGTATACCATCTTCACCAAGAACCACAAAGTTGCAAAATAAGTTATAATTTTGAGATTAGAGGGACACCAATTGATTAGAGAAGAACTTCCCCCATATCTTAGAGTCACGCTTGACCGATAAATCAACCTCAAGCGTCACATCCACAATGGGAAGAATAAAGCTGTGCGACCTCTACAGCTCTTAAAGAGGCTTGCTAGTACATCATTGAGATAAGGCAAGAATACTTTGAGAGGCTTATACCTTAGCTACGTGCGCTCAGCAACAGACAATAATAGTGCCATCCTAACAACGTGTTGTAAATCTAACTTGGAATCCATGGAGACGGCCTCAAAATATTGCTAAACGCTTCATGAGGGGAGCAATGCGTACAATACCAACGGCAGCTTGCGAAATCCACACACAGGTGGAACCCCTTGAGATGCAGAGGGATACAGCAGTTATGGAAGTTTGTGAGTGAAGTAGCAGAATGATACGGGATCATCCCAACATACTCCTTGTGGAAAACTGGCAACCAAAGAGCAAAATATTTACTTCATCATGTTAGTAATCAAAGACAGATACCATCTACCAGAAAGAAGTCGAAATACAGAGAGTAGTAAAAGATAAAGCTCCACAAGCATTCCTTAAAACACCAGAAATACAGGCAAAATTATTGGATACAACCAAAAGTTCACATCTTAGTACTCTCACTCCAGCAGCTCAAAGAACTATTGATGCCTGTACCGATGAATGGATACATGTATATACTGATGGATCTACGTTTAAAGCCACCATCAAAGCGTGTAATGGTGTTTATATAAAATACCCGGACCGATCCTCCGATGAACTGTCTGATGTTTGTGGGGAGGTTTGCTCCAACTATGAAGCTGAAATCACTGCACTTGAAGCAGCTTTGTACCATTTGAGAATAGCTTTTAATGCCTTTCCTTCAAAGGCCCAAAACATTGTTGTTTTCACAGATTCAATGTGAGCTCCTCAAGCATTAGAAGTTGCTGGTCATTGTTGACCTGACCTTATTCAAATATATCTTTACATTGGTCACACTATCACTTTCAGTGCTGTCAAAATAGTTCTGCAGTGGATCCCTAGACACTCAATCACACCAGGCAATAACATGGCATGACAAACTAGCAAAAGAGGGATCAAGACAAGAACAGCCACACACAACAACACCTTTACAAACAGGCAAACAGCTCATAATATCAGCAAACACAAAAACTTGGATGAACAGACGTACCATGGCAGACATGGGAAGGGAGGTCTACAGATACATGGCAAGCCCAAGACCAAATGACAGTGTAAATCAACTTACAAGGAAGGATCAGAGAACCATTTTCCGAGTGAGAACCCAATATATCCCACAAAACAAACATCTGAACAGAATCCAACCACAACATACTCCTGAGTGTCAGCTGTGTACATACCCAAATAACAACCGTTGATCATCATCTCTTTAAATGCTCAGCGCTCAATGATTTTAGGAAAATGCGTCTTTCCCCGTGGACATATACATGAAACACTGTAACACTTTGTATGACACTAGACAACAGCTGATATATACGTGCAGATATCATTACATGACATTGAGCCTAAGGGCGAGAGCCCGCATGCTGCTGGACCCGTAACAACAATAACAACAACATATATTTATCTATCTATCTATCTATCTATTTATATATATATATATATATATATATATATATATATATATATATATATATATATACATATATATCCATACATCCATATATACATACAGCCGTCTGTTTGTCCGTCCGTCCGTCCCATCGTCCGTCCGATCAGTTCCCTCGTCCTCCCTCCCGTCCGTCTGTGTGGATATGTGTATATATACGAGGTAGTTTCAAATAGTTACCGTAATGGTCTACTCGTGTTTGAATGAAAGATGACATGAAGAAAATATAATCAAAAGTTTGTGGAGACCTTAACGAAATGACATGGTGGACGGGACCTTCACATATACTCTCGAACAGAAGTGACATAATTTGGTTTGTGTGTTGTGTTCGTTGCATCGTCGGAGTTGAAAATGTCCTTGATTGAACAACGTACAAATGTCAAATTCTGTGTTCTGTTTGAGAAGTCACCCTACGGGGTACAAACATTGCTTACTAAAGCATATGGTGAAACTGCAATGAAGAATCACAAGTATTTGAGTGGCACAAGCGTTTCCGAGAGGGTCGTTTTAGTTTCGATGATGATGGACGTAGTGGACGACCGTTAACTTCGATCAACAGTGAAAACATTGAGCATGTACAAAACGTCGTGTGGGCTGACATAAGACTTAGTGTCGAGAAAATACCCTCAGAAGTTGGAATATCAGTTGGGACTTGCAACAGTATTCTTCACAATGAACTGCACATGTACCGTGTTTGTCAACACATGGTTCCCAAAATGTTATCTCCTGAAGACACGAGATTGACCCTGACAGGATACTTAATCACAATGGGTAATCAAGATAGCAATTTTTGCAACACCATAATCACAGGAGATGAGACCTGGTGTTTGTGTACGATCATCAGACAAAACGTCAGTCCTCTGAATAAAAATCTCCTACATCTCCCCGGACACAGACATTTCGTTTGGACAAGAGCAAAGGAAACGCGATGTTGGATGTTTGTTTTTATTCCCAGGTTATTGTCTACCATGATGTCTTTCCTGAAGGCCGAACGGTTAATAGGAAATGTACGTTGATATCCTCCGTCGTTTGGAGATACAATAAAAATAAAACGACTAGAAAAATCGAGAACAAACAGTTGTATTATGCTGCATGACAATGCGCCATCACAGTGATCTTTACTGGTGAAACAGTACCTGGCAAATCACAATGTGAATACCATAGAACATCCTCCACATTCTCCCGAAATGGCACAGTCTGATTTTTTCTTGTTCCTCCGATTGTAATCGACACTGAAAGGACAGCGATTCAATGATGCTGAGAATGTTATCATTTATGTGACAAGACAGCTGAGAGAGGTTTCCAAGAATGGGTTCCACGAATGTTTCCAGCAGCTGAAAGAGGTTTCAAAGAATGGGTTCCACGAATGTTTCCAGCAGCTGAGAGAGGTTTCAAAGAATGGGTTCCACGAATGTTTCCAGCAGTTGTTTGCACGTTGGCAAGAGTATGTAGTTGCCGAAGGAAACTTTGACGGACATGCAGATAATTATATTGTAATTTATTTTTATGCAATCCACTAATTCCGGGAACTTTTCAAAGCTACCTAGTATATATTACGGTAAACTATTTACAATATTGAATTGTGTGCAAACAGTACAATCAATATCTTGTGATAGGTGCGGGAAATTGTTCACCCCCGTCCCAGCCACCAATTTATATTCATTTCGGAATGATATTTAAAGTCTTACATATGTCAATTTTCGCGATCGATTGAGACAACTTCGCTGTTTCATGTTTTTGAAATATATTTCGCTTTAGATAGTCCAATCAAAAACGTCTATAAAGGATACTGGCAACTGGTTATTATTGTTGGCCGTTTTTTTTTTCTCAGACAACGGCACTCATGCTATCTAGTCTATCTCGGACTATTGTGTTTTTTAAATGACACGAGAAACAGCTTTTCAAAGAAGGCACTTTCATGATTGTGACTGGAAGTGTAAAGCTCTGAGTAACGAGGAAGCACACAATAAAATCAGAAAAAGCATAGAGTAGAAGACGTCTGTCAGCTCAACAAAAACAAAGGTTGACTACAGGGCACTGAGAGAATCCAGAGATGGACAATCACATTTACTAGAGAAATAGTCTTGATTTTTTGTGAGCGATGAAGTAGTCAAATATATGCTTCTGAAGATATAGTGAACAGGTGTGAACTGCCAGGCAGGTATGGACTGATTAAACACATGGTATTGACAAGGTAAGATGGGAAAAGTAAGTATCTGAGTAAGCAGGGGAAAAAACAAAAATGATACTACCACGTAACGAAGAAAAACATGAGAGAGCAAGAGCGACTCGATGGTTAGTGTCACAGGAATTAAAACACCCAACAATTAAAAGAATAGTCCAAGGGTAACAAGCTTTCATTTGAGTCATTAATTTCCATTTGAAAAAAAAACCTGACAGCTACAATTCGTATAGTCTTTGTAGATGTGGTGGGTTGCAATTAGCAACACGTTGTTTGATGAACAACAACATTCCATGCATCCTATGCCAGAGAGTTTGATCAAAACAAATTGGAGTTCATTTCAGAACTGTCCATTACAGCTGAAACACTTTACACACATTTTTCCGAGTGACACAAATATATACATACATTTAAATATAAACATTTTTGTGTGGTCATATTTTTTAAATTTATGACATTTCTTGATCCAGTTTTTAAATGTAAATATTTCCCGTGTTTACTTCTTGATTCGTTGGTTAACTACCAATTGAGGATTATGGACACACTATTGTCTGTTAATGTCTGTTTTGTCACCGTTTATACGGTCGTTTGTAAATGTCTATATGATTCACGTATCATTTAACGTATGTTACAGCCCTGATCTTATGTTCATTTGATTACCAGTAATGTGTTTACACAGTTAATTGCTGCCTTTTTCCTGTGGCTACCGTCGGTTGTAAAACAAGGACGATTACAAAAGCACTAAGAGCAAAGATCTGTGCTTTTGAGACACATTGCTACAGAGGAGTCCTGAAAATCCCGCCGACAGAGTGAGAAACAAACAAATCCATCCGGGAAGACCTGAGTGTGGAGGAGAAGTGGCTATAAATGACGTAATGTCCTGAAAAATTTGGTTTTTTTGGGGGGACGACACAACGGACTAGAGAGAGTGGTTATGGAGGGCATGGTCATTGGAAAGCGAGTCAAGGGTCGACCGAGAAGATGATGGACTCAGAACATAAAGGAGACGCTGGATTTGACCTTGGAACAGGCCGGAAGACTGCAATAAGACAGAGTTTCCTACTGACATGCTGTTAAGAGAACGACGTTCTGCAAAGGACATGCTACATGAGGACGATAACACAGTTATGTGTACATAGTTATGTGTACATAGTTATGTGTACATAGTTATGTGTACACAGTTATGTGTACATAGTTATGTGTACACAGTTATGTGTACACAGTTATGTGTACATAGTTATGTGTACACAGTTATGTGTACATAGTTATGTGTACACAGTTATGCAAGCTATCGACAATATGGAAAAGCGATTTTTACCCACCAAGTCTCGATACGATGGCGTGTCCCCAGTTATGTATGGTTGGAACTGTACGATGACCAGGATAAACCGGAAGATGAAGGATCCCACCAGATTCTTGTGAATGGAGTTCCGACTACACTGAAGTGATCTAAACGATTGGATTGATCGAACATGGAAAGTAATTTACCCACTTTCCATAATCTGGATTGCAGTAATCACTGTCAAGTTTTAACACAGATGTCACAAAATGTAAACATATACAAGCTCATGATCCGATTAAACCATAACAGCACTGGAACAAATATCACTTATCCACATATCACCTGTGTTTGTCCGCCATTAACACTAATGTAACTTAACTTAACGTTTTTGTACTGGTTTAGAAGACTACAGCGTCTTTATACAACAATTTTTTTGGCGGATTATTTGACCGATGTGCGAGCCATCTTCATAAACTCAAACACTAGAGGTAAGTAGAGCCGCAGTAAATTAGGCGCCATCTATAGCTGCTTAACAAACCACCTGGGGAAAGGTACAAATACTTTATGTAGGTTTTTAATTTTTAAATTTTGTCCGGGTAGTTTTACCAAATATGTTTAACCTGAATATCCAAGTGAAAAAAACTTCGGCCACCACTGTGATTCGAACACGCAACCTCAGGCACCCGATACGAACACCTTACCTCATTACCATTGAATCCGCCAATGAACGACTTGTTAACAACTTCGATACTTCAGACTTCAAATGAAAACATCTAATATTAACTAATATGGGTTCCTCATTACGAAAAGATATTTAAAAACTCAGATTGACTCTAGTTTCCGAGATATGCACACGAAAATGTTACAAATATCTGTGTTATGCAAAATTAGTGGCCGATTGCCTTATATGTGCCAATGACCAATAAAAACAGAACTGGAATTAGATGATGCAATAATGTTTGTATCACCTATTTAATAAATATTCTAACTCTCATAAGAAAAGGAATTATCTTGACATTGGTTTTAGTTTTATATTTTTTTCTGAAATGCCAAGGACATGTATGAACAGTGCAGATAATTGCTGCTATATTTGTTGGGGAAGTGACTTTTGTACCACAAAAAGGAAAAAGGACTGTACTGATTAAAAGTGCCTACAGTTTGTATTATGGCTGCAAAATAGGAGATCAAGATAAGAGCTGGGAGCAGCACGTACATATGTTGCAGTACATGTGAAAGAAATCGTTCAAAGTGGTTTAGTCAAAAGACACGATATGCCTTTTGCAGTCCAAATGATTTGGAGACATCCCACTGATCATGCCAGTAATTACTGCCTTTGTATGGTCCCTCCAATTTGAAAAAAATATGTCAAAGAAGATAATTAGGACTGAAATATCCAAACATTTCCTCTGCAATACGTCATGTACTACATGGCAATGGCTTCCCGGTTCTCAGAGCACAATTCTCATTTTAAGGTGATTCAACTGAGGAAGAAGAGGAAATTTGTGTTCATGAATCATCAACTTCACACAACCCTGATTTTGTGCCATTTACCCACACAAAACCACACATAATAACCACAAGTAATCTGAATGCCTTTGTCAGAGATCTGAATTTACCTAAGAACAATGCGGAGCTTTTGGGTTCAAGACTGCAACAGTAAAATCTCCTGGCAAATGATTTGGCTAGAATTTCGGTGTTTCGGGTCCATTAAAAACATCCTGTTACATTCTAATTTCAAAGAGGGTGATATATCTGCTAGCAACGCCATTGCAGATGTAATGTCGGCTCTCACAATCAAATTCGAACTTGATGATTGAAGGTTGTTCGTCAATTCTGTCAATACAAGTCTTAAAGCTGTCATGCTGCATAATGGTAATGTTTTACTTTCAATTCCAATTGTTCACGTGCTTCATATGAAAGACACTTATGAAAACAGTTCACAGCTTTGTAATAATCATCAATGGTCACTCTGTTGGGACTTAAAGCTTGGACTTCAGAGGAGATACACAAAGTACTGTTGGTATCTCTATGAATGGGAAAGTCATGCAAGAAATTACCTCTAAATCAATCAGGTAGCCATTGTAGCCCGGCAGTAAGAATGTTGAGCACCCAACACTTATAGACAAGAGTCAAATATTATTGCCGCCGTTGCACATTAAGTTGGGTCTCTTGAAAAATTGGTCACGCCAATGGATAACACAGGAGAGGCTTTCAAGTACATCCACATAATGTTGCAAAGGTTGAGTGAAGATAACATTAAAGAGAGAGCATTTGTTGGTCACCAAATTAGTAAATGTGTTACAGATGACGAGATCCTTCGCGTGTCACATGGCAAGGACAATGATGGATGGGCTGTATTCCATTCAGTGGTAACACATTTTTGGGAAACATCAGAGCAGAAAACTACAAGGAAATTATTGAACATCTGCTTCTAATGCTTTGCTGCAACATGTTCCTGAAGATTTACTTCTTGAACTCACATGTTGATTTATTTCCACCAAATTGGAGCAGTAAGCGATTAGCGTGGTGTAGATTTCATCAAATTGGAGCAGTAAGAGATGAGCGTGGTGGAGATTTCACTAAATTCGAGCAATAAGCGATGAGCGTGGTGGAGATTTCTCCAAATTGGAGAAGTAAGCGATTAGCCTGGTGGAGATTTCACTAAATTCGAGCAGTAAGCCATGAGCCTGGTGGAGATTTCACCAAACTGGAGCAGTAAGCGATGAGCATGGTGGGGATGTTACCAAACTGGAGCAGTAAGCGATGAGCATGGTGGGGATGTCACCAAACTGGAGCAGTAAGCGATGAGCATGGTGGGGATGTCACCAAACTGGAGCAGTAAGCGATGAGCATGGTGGGGATGTCACAAAGACATTGCCGCTATGGAGACATGGTATCAGAGCAATTCCTCTAATGTTTGCAGATTATTGCTGGCTATTGACAACAGACACATCTGTGCTTGAATACAAGAAACAAGTTAAGGGGCCTAGAACAGCAATTAATTGTGATGGAAACGGTAGAACTCTTCATATTAAAAACAGTTTTTTGAAAATGTAAATATTTTCTTATTTCTCCCCTAATTGTTGTTCAGGAATTCCAAAATATGTCCTTGTTTCCCGCTTAATTGTTGTTAAGGAATTCCAATATATTTCCTTGTTTCAATGAACACAACATCATACTGGCTTTGTTTGGATTAATCTGTGCACTTGAGTCTCCACACCACATGCAAGGTGTCTTGAATATCATTAACCATTTCCCGCCTATCAGAGCCAGTCCTGTAGATTAGGATTTCATCTGCGAATGTTAACGTCCGTCTCCGCTGTGTTGGTTGCATGTTGGCCACTTTTAATGTGTAAATGTTGAACAGGACCGGTGAAAGGGACGAGCATTACTCAAATTGTTATGGCGTCAATGTTTACATGTACACAACAAACAACATGATTTACACAGCACACAACCCCATGCACAGAATAAAAAGGCAAGCGTATACAACAACTACATGTACACAGCACACAACCATATGTACATAACACAACGCAAAACCAAATATACACAACACACATCATACAACACACATCCACATGTACACAACACACAGCCACATGTACACAACACAAAACCACATGCATAAAACACACAGTGACATGTACAAAACACACAACCACATGTGCACAACCCACAACACACAACCACATGTAAACAATATACAACCACATGTACACAACACACAACCACATGTACACAGCACACAACCACATGTATACAACACACACCACCATGTACACAACCCACACCTGCATGTACACAATACACCCACATGTACACAACACACAACAAACACACAACCACATGCACCAAACTCACAACCATATCTACACAACACACAACCGCATGTATACAACAGACAACCGCATGTACACAATAAACAACCACATGTACACAAACAACAACCACGTGTACACAATCACAAAATCCAAAAAATCAATCATGTGCAATTGAAAACACATTTTGCTTTGTAAGAGACACTGCCATCGGCGATGAAGTGTAAGCGGATTTATTGTACGAGCTCACACTTGTTTCTCTACTGTTACGTAGTTGGTGAACGTAGTTAGACATATTATCTTCTTTGAAAACAATTCGTGTAAACTACATCACCTGGCTGGCTATTCTTTAGCGTGTTCAAACTGGGTGTCCAACCTGATCGCGAAACGCACCAGAAGCACACACAGATGTTACTAAAATTATGACTAGAACTACTAAGCCTATCTTTACCATGACAACCGCTCAGCCACACACAGAACTATGTCAATACAGACGTCGTACTTACCTGAAGTAAGAAAATATGAAGAGGGCGATTAAGAGGAAGATGAGCGACATGCTTGTGGTCACGATAATAGTGTCCTTTAACACGAATACCAGCTGGATCTGGAGTTAAGGAGATTATGGGTTACTCACTGGATGACGTATTTATATATGTATGTATGTGTGCGTGTGTGTTTGTGATGTATGTTTTGTTATGTATGTATACGTGTATGTTATGTATGTATGTATGTTATGTATGTATATATATATATATATATTTATGTATGTGGGTCGCTGTAGTCAAGAGGTTAAGGCGCTCGCCTCTCACAATGATGAACGGAAACATTGGGCGATCGAGTCCGGCAAGTTTCAAGCGACCCCTGGAGTGCCTGCATCCCGAGTTACCTCCAGTCGTCTCGACCAATAGTCTTGCCACTGATTCAAAATAACTCGGGATAGGAGTGAGATTGATGACCAGCGCATATTCTTGCTCACTACAATCTATATACAGCGGACATACCATTATTAAGACAAAACCGAATATAGTTGTGTCCAGCATCGCTTCGTGATGGGCAATAACTTAACATGCATGTATGAACCAGGTATCGTTTCCTTAAGAAATGAGCGCTGTGTCACTCAGACGCACAAATTAGGTGAACAAATAAATAATGCTGAACCAACCTACCCCCCCCCCCCCCCCCTAACAAAAAACAACAACAACAAAACAAACATAAAAACAATACAAACAAGCTTACATCTGTAATATAAAACTGTTTTATGTAGTGTAAACCCACAACATTGAACTACGACAATTGGTGAGGATAACATTGTGAACGTACAAACAATGTACCACTAACATCAACTCTACTTAGACATGGAAAATAAGAACCACGTTTTCAAGACAAAAATCCGTGAAGGACAATCAAGAACTGTTACTAAAGTATGTTATCTTGCCAAAAAGTAAATCAATCAATGAGTTAAGGCTACACGAACCGAGCAGCATCTTAATTTTAGCTATGTGACGTCACCGCATAAGCCTGAGAACAGTTTCTGAAGGCCGCAGCGGGTACACGTCCTGACATTCACATTTTACTAAACTAGCCAGGAGCCGTTGAAGAAAACGATGAAATAATGTGTTGAGTAAGCTACGTGGCAGAGACATTGTTAACAAGTATTCTTGCACGAACAAAGACCAAGTATTTTTTTTCTCAACGCGGAAAACCGTGTTAAGTATTAGAGAAAGGGATCATATAATTAAAGCAAACATTTACGAATGTGTTTTTCGTTTGCACTGAAATGATGGAACTGACATCGTGACATCAAAGCTCCAATAATTGAAATATGATTATTTTTTTTTAAAGTTGAGGGAGGAAAGTGTGGGGGGGGGGGGCGCGGGGGGGGGGGGGGAGACGGCGGATATTCGTAAACAACTCATTACCTAGCTGACGCAATGGAAATCGGTTCATCAATTATTCACAGACTGAATGAGTTTTTCAATCAAAAGTACGTCGCAGAAAGAAGATCTTTTGCAGGGACGGACTATGGGTGTCTACAACTAGTGAGCTATGTAAACCACGAGAATCCATTCATTCTGTCATTTCCTGTAATTGACTGAGCATTTGTGTATCTGCCTGGTAGCGCCGTTATGATGGTTCTTGGTAACCAGGCATAATATACCAGAACCAGAGATGGGAAACTCCATGTGGTTTGTCGATGAACAAGGCATCTCCTATGCTTTACATTTCATTACAATAGGGAGGCGCAAGAGCGTTCTATATGTGTTGTTATCATGATCATCATAATCAGTCCCGTACACTGGAAGGTCATTGAGTGTACCAATACTGCAGATTGTTGGACCAGTTTCTGCCACTGCACTCTGTTTTGTGCCAGGATATTTGTTCCATCTATGGACCTTCCCAACTACTTTCTGATGTTGTCTAATCTCTTTTTCTGCTTCCCTATCTTACGCTTCCCAGACACAGTACCTTGAAGGAGTGTCTTGGTTAACTCAGACGATCTTGAAAAATGCCCATGCCATATGAGCTCGCGTGCTTTTACCATAGGCAAGAGGTCTTAATATTGACCGTCCTCTCTCTTAAAGGGGTCCTGAACTGTCTTATTCGTGACGTGGTCTAGATACGAAATGCCGAGGATTCAACACAGCCATCTCATCTCCATTACACAAATTCTTCTCTCTAGAACAGCTGTAAGAGTCCAAGTTTCGCACGCATCAAGGCACACGGAAGTGACAAGTTTATACATTAAACAGAGCTTGGATTTCACGTTAATGGTTTTGTCCCTCCATAGCGGCTTCAGTTCGGTCAGAACATCCATGGTTATCGCCGTTCTTGCCTGAATCTCAGGAATGGAACCATAGGCATGCATCATTGATATCGGTGATAACAAGAAATAATAGTTATTGCATTGAAGTGACAATTTTAATATTATCACAAGCAAAGAGGCAATATACGGTGGATACAAGGAAATCAACAAGTAAAAACAAAACAAATTTTTATCATCTACGCTGTTTTTATTTTGTCTGAGGGAATAGTGAAAAAAAGCTAACCATAGAGGAAATATTTGGAAGTCATGAAAACTCATTATATATATGAAACAGTCAATAGAGCAAATCTGACCAAGGGCTCCGTGAGTTGAGGATTTCTCTTTTTCTTCTTCTTCTTCTTCTTCTTCTTCTTCTTCTTCTTTTTCTTCATCTTCTTCTTCTACTTTTTCTCGTTCAGTCTTCGTCCTGAGTTGATATTGTGTCGTAGTTCACAACTAAGCTGCAAGATTTGAGCAGTTCTTCGCGAACATCCAGTTTCAGCACGGAACATCCAGTTTCAGCACGGAACATCCAGTTTATGCACTGTATATCCAGTTTCTACACTACAATATTGAGACGGAGGTTTCCCTCCCTCTGATATCGCCGTTCTCTAACTCAGACTATGCCAGTGTAGTGTATTTTCAGGACGCCCCCCCCCCCCTCCCCGGAAGCGGACTGTGTTCGCAAACCCTGATACAAAATGCCAGCTATTTGTCAATGACTACTGTCAGCTCATACATCTTGCTGCATCCTATGTCCCATATCTCTGTCTCTCTCTCTCTCTCTCTCTCTCTCTCTATGTGCGTGCATGTGTGCGCGTGTGTGTGTGTGAGAGAGAGTGAGAGAGAGAGAGAGAGAGAGGGAGAGAGACCGCGATACAACAGATTAAAAAGATGACAAAAGCGTGAATAACTGACTGTAATAGGATACAAACGAAAATTCAACTGGTGCCTTCTGGTACATAGACTCTACTACTATTATGCCAACCCTACGTATAACAGGCACTACTAGAATATAAACTCAGAGACATGTACACAAACATAGTAACGACGACAATAGGATAGACAGGTATGTTAGACGCCCTTGGCAAATAGTCACACCAGACGGGAACTCCGACACATCAGGGAATGAACCAGAGACTCATTCTGCTTGCTTGCGTCAGGGTCAGAAAACCATAGCTAATACATACCCGATTCAGTCTCCAGGAGGGGCGGGCGGCATTTGGAACAGGCTGCACACGTGCAGTCTGGCTAAGAGAATTGGGAGAGCAAATCCAGTCCCAATAATGTCGTTCTGAAACCGAAAATGTCGGGTTGAAAGACGCAGACGTCGCAACATCGCTGTAACCTGCGAACCAAACCCAACAGGATATCCTTTCCAGATAAATCGAGGTAGAAGCGAAACACACACATCAACAGACAAGGCAAATCAGTTTCAAACCAGTAGAAGTGAAGCGAAACACACACATCAACAGACAAGGCAAATCAGTTTCAAACCAGTAGAAGTGAAGCGAAACACACACATCAACAGAAAAGGCAAATCAGTTTCAAACCAAGAATGATTTATATCTAGGCACGACAAGTTGCCAGCAATGCAGAAAAGCAAGAACGCAGAGCCGCAATCTTACAAGGTACCAGGACAGTAGACATGCATAGCAGCAATACAGCAAGGCAGCAGACGATTCGTCCAGCTGTTGATCCACTTCCAAAAGTTATCATCACTACCCTAGCATATCTGACGGAAATCTATACTCCAATGAATCACTGGTTGTACAAAATATTGAAACCAAGCATTCAATACTCAGCTTATGGAAGAACAAACTGATTATCTATGAAGTCGGACAGAAGAATATGCTGGGTGGTAATGATGATGGGGGTGGTAATGGTGACGGTGGTAGTAATGATGACGGTGGTGGTATCGGTGACGGTGGTGGTAAGGGTGACGGTGGTGGTAATGATGACGGTGGTAGTAATGGTGACGGTGGTGGTAATGGTGACGGTGGTGGTAATGGTGGCGGTGGTGGTAATGGTGACGGTGGTGGTAATGATGATGGTGGTGGTATCGGTGACGGTGGTGGTAATGGTGACGGTGGTGGTAATGGTGACGGTGGTGGTAATGATGATGGGGTGGCATCGGTGACGATGGTGGTTAGGACAATGGAGGTGGTAATAATGACGGTGGTGGTAATAATGATGGGGTGGTCATGGTGATGGGATGGTAATGGTTATTGGGTGGTAATGGTTAAGGGTTGGTATGGTAATGGGTTGGTAATGGTGATGGAGGTGGTAATAATGATGGGGTGGTCATGGTGATGGGATGGTAATGGTGATGGTGTGGCATGGTGAAGGGGTGCCAATGGTGATGGGGTGGTAATGATGATAGGGGTGGTAATAGTGCTGGAGTGGTAATGGTGATGGGGGAGGGGGGGTAATGGGGATTTGGTTGTAATGGTGATGGTGGTGGTACTGGTGATGGGGTGACATGATGATGGGGTTGGAATTGTAACAGCGGTGGAAATAGTGATGGGGTGGAAATGATGATATGGTGGTAATGATGATGTAGGTGGTAGTGATGATGGAGTGGTAATGATGATGGAGATGGTAATGTTGATGCAATTGGCATGGTGATGGGGTGGTAATGGTGGTAGGGATGATAATGGTGATGGGGTGGTAATGTTGATGAAGGTGGTAATGGCGATAGGTTGGCATGGTGATGGGATGGGAATGGTGATGGAGTGGTAAGGGTGATGTGGTAGTAATTGTAATATTGTTGGTAATGGCGATGGGGGTGATAGTGGTGATAGGATAGAAGTGGTAATGGTGATGGAGTTGATATTGCGGAAAGAGATACTAGTGATGGTATAGCTGGCGGTGATGCTATATCTGGTAGTGATGATAGAGCTGGTAGTGGTGATGTAGTTGGTAGTGATAATAGAGCTAATTTTAGTGATGTAGCTGGTAGTGATGAGGGAGATGGTAGTTGCGATGTAGCTAGTAGTGGTGGTAGAGCTATTAGTGGTGAAACATTGGTGGTAGTGATGATGTAGCTGGTAGTGGTGATATGGCTTGTAGTGGTGATGTAGCTGGTAGTTGTGATGTATCTTGTAGTGGTGATGTAGCTGGTACTGGTGATGTAGCTGGTAGGGGTGATGTTGCTGGTAGTGATGATAGAGTTGATAGTTGTTATATAGCTGAGGGTGATGATAGGGCTGGTAGTGGTGAAATATCGCTGGTAGTGATGATGTAGCTGGTAGTTGTGATGTAGCTGGTAGTGGTGATGTAGCTAGTACTGATGATAGAGCTGTGGTGATGTAATTGTTTTTAAGGATCGAGCTGGTAATGAAGATAAAGCTGGTAAAGATGATGAAGCTTATAGTAATGAGGGAACTGTAATAATGAGTAAATATGAGGTAATTAACATGATATCGCCAAGGACATCCCCTTCCATTGGAATCCAATCTCTCCCACGGGTGCTCTTCGCTGAGCGTCCTGGGTGGCCGGCACGTTTACTTTGAAAAAATTAGAGTGTTCAAAGCAGGCCTCGGCTGCCTACATAATGGTGCATGGAATAATGGAATAGGACCTCGGTTCTATTTTGTTGGTTTCCGGAACTGGAGGTAATGATTAACATGGACAAACGGGGGAATTCGTATTGCGGCGTTAATGGCGAAATTCTTGGATCGCCGCAAGACGAGCTACTGCGAAAGAATTTGTCAAGAATGTTTTCATTAATCAAGAACGAAAGTCAGAGGCGCGAAGACGATCAGATACCGTCGTAAGTCTGACCATAAACGATGCCAACTAGCGATCCGCAGGAGTTGCTTCGATGACTCTGCGGGCAGCTTCCGGTAAACCAAAGTGTTTGGGTTCCGGGGGAAGTATGGTTGCAAAGCTGAAACGTAAAGGAATTGACGGAAGGGCACCACCAGGAGTGGTGCCTGTGGCTTAATTTGACTCAACACGGCCAAACACTGAAACGATTGACAGGCCGAGCACTTTCGTTGGGTCTAATATGGAATGGGTGCTGGAATTAGACCCCCGAAAATATGGGGCTATCCTCTCAGTAGCGTGACTGTGTCGCATACAGTGTTCGTTAAAGGAATTGACGGAAGGGCACCACCAGGAGTGGAGTCTGCGGCTTAATTTGACTCAACACGCCAATACTGTAGAACGACTGAAAAATCGAGAGCACTTTCGTTGGGTCTAATAGTGAACGTGTGCTGGTATTAGACCCACGGAAGACAGGTCAGCTCTTTAACCTTCTAATGAAATAACGCTACGGAAATCGTGTTTAACCCCTCAGAAACCGCAGGTTTAAGATACATGGTCATTGACAAACAAAAACGCCCTCTATTAATTCGTCCGGTCTAATAAAGAACGGGTGCTGGTAATAGACCCTCGGAAGACAGGTCATTTTTACCCTACTAATGACAGGGCGCTGCTACGGTAATCCTGCTCAATTCGAGAGGAGCCGCAGACATTTTCGTTCACGTACCAGGCTGATAAGCCAATGGCGCGAGGCTACCATGTGAGGGATTACGGCCGAACGCCTGTAATCCGGAATTCCGCCCAAAATCTCATCACCACTGCAATGGGAGGCTTCGATATGGTCGGGACCTGGGGCTCGCGCCTCAGCCCTACACGGTCGAGCCGCAGAAAGAGGTCTCTGCCGTCCACCGATCAAAGCGGGCGGATAGCTGATCGATATTCAACCTATACGGTGATGGGGTGCGAAACCACCTACATAAGACTTAGTTCTTGGTCGGAGTGTCGAAGACGGTAGATCAGCCACCTCATTGTGAACTGTCGAGACTCAACCCATGACCATGAGATATGTCCGCACACCAGGCGAACAACATCTCCGTGACATCACCAGGCTTGTCTCCTGGTTAAATACACTTCTGCCTCGATCTCTACCTCTGTATGCTATCAGCCATACTAATGGACGCAGAAGAGATGCAGACTAGCAGACATTGCACATCTGCCCTATTGTGTCAACCTCCCAGGTGGCGGGGAATGCTAAGCGTACCATCCCTGCAGAGAAGCCGAGAAAATAAAAGGAGCAAAGAGATACCCCACTCACATGCACATGATACGTTTCTAGCAGGACGTGACGATCCTGGGATACAGACACACTGGACTGCCTCTCTTCCGGGTTAGTACAAACCAGTACATAGTCCATATCATATATCATATATCATATCTCATATATCATCACCGCACCCTACAGACACGAGTAGTGAAGACTCGTTAGTCCTGTAAGACAACTTCCATAAGAGAGACAACTCTGATCAAAAACTACTGCTGCCTTGCAGATAGGCTGGAGACAGCCAAAGGCTAAGGAGGGCATCCCTACAGAAACGCCTGTTGAAATCGGATGCACTGGGCCACAGGCTTAACGAAACAGTGCAACGTAAATCGCAGTATGATGACAGTACAACTTATCCTGCGGAGTCCCGCCAGGCAGCGAGAGTGCCGGGCCTCATGCCTCGAAGGGGCCTACCCTTGACTACTGGTAGTCACCCACCCATGTGTTGTGGAGTAAAGGCACATGGCTATGGGGCAATTTCTATTGACCAAAAACTCAAGACCCTCAAAATACTACAGTGAAATTCGGAGGGAGCCATTAACAAAAAGCTTTCCCTAACACATCACTTGCAATATGAAGGTAAGATTTACATGGCATGTATCCAAGAAACGCAACTCAACAGCAACCATAAATTCTCAATCAGAGGATACCAGACCTTCCGTCTGGATAGAGAAGGTTACAAATGAGGGGTTCTGATACTGACCCGTAACTGCATACCGAGTAGCGCGGTACCTGTAAATCACACCGGACAAGCAGAAATTGTAGGAGTTGACATAATGGATCAAGAGACGAAGATCCGCATCTTCAACCTGTACGGACCACCAAATAAGGACATATCGCTCTCGAATATGGAAGTCAAAGACTCCAACTGCATAGTAGTTGGAGACTTAAACAGCCAGTCGGAGAGATGGGGATACTCGGACACAGACAGCAGAGGTCACGAAGTGGAAGATTGGGAGATATCTCCTTCTAATCAATAGGCCGGAGGATAGCCCTAGCTTCTATTCTAGAACATGGCATACCACCTCTACTCCAGATTTGGCCTTCTCCACAGTGGACATTCACCATAAAATAGACCGCCAGGTGCTAAACCAATTGGCAGGTAGCGATCACAGGCCAATTAGGCTAGAAATCGATATGGAAATAGGCCCACAGGAAAGAAAACCGCTCCCACGTTGGAATTACAAACGAGCCGACTGGGACAGATTTGCAAGCCTGACAGATGGGCTGTGTGAAACCATCAACACACGGAACAACAAAATGAAGCCCATGGTGGAAAGCCTAAGCAAAGCAATAATGCCAGCTGCCACTGAAACCATCCCAAGCGGGGCAAGGAAAAATTATAAGTCCTATTGGAATGATGAGTTGCAGAAAGCGGAAGACGCAGTCACAAATCCTAGGAACATGGCAGAGCGAGAACAATCTATGGAGGCAAATATCGCCCTCAAAGCCACCACGGCGAAATACAAATACACTCTAAACCAAACAGCAAGAGAAAGCTGGAAAAAACAAAACAGAAAGCCTCAACTTAGACAAAGATGGGAACAAACTATGGAAGCTAGTCAGAGCCATGAACGACGAAACTCCGTCAAACAAAGAAATTACCATCAAGCAGGGCGAAAACTTGCTCACTGGAAAAAAAACCGCAAAGGCCCTTGTTGAACACTATGCCAGAGCGAACCACATAGATGACCCTGCAGATAGGCATACGGACATTAATGAAGAGCAAAAGGGGCACGACAACATCAATATGGCATCAGAAGTGCATATGATGGCAAAATTAACAATGAACGAAATGGAAGAGGCCATGAGAACATTAAAGAAAAGGAAATCTCCCGGAAAAGACGGGATAACAAACGAAATGCTGATGGGGCTGAGCCAAACAGCAAAGAGGAAACTGCTATCAGTCCTGAACCAAAGCTGGAAAAAAAAAGGTATTGTACCTCAGGCATGGAAAGACGCAGTACTTGTACCAGTATCAAAGAAAGGAATAGACAAAACAGATCCAAATGGATACAGGCCTATCAGCCTACTGAGCTGTGTCGGCAAACTGATGGAACGTATGATAAACACCAGACTGATGTGGCATCTGTAAGAAAAACGCATACTAATTCCACAGCAAGCCGGCTTTAGACAGCTCAGATCCACTGAGGATCAGGTCATCCTCATAGCCCATGAAATAGAAGATGCCTACCAGGAACAGAAACAAACAGTAGCGGTTTGGGTGGACCTGGAAAAGGCATTCGACAAAGTCTGGAAAGAGGGACTTAGAGTCAAGCTAAGAAAAAGTGAAGTTTGTGGGAAAATGTACAAGTGGATCAACCACTACCTCAAAAACAGAACAGCCAGAGTCCAAGTACAAGGGCAGATGAGCAAAAAGGTGACACTTGAGCAGGGAGTACCACAAGGTGGAGTACTGTCACCCACACTCTACCTGGTGTATATAAATGACATTACAGAGAATATACCAAGAAGAGTCCATAGCTCAATGTTTGCAGACGATCTGGCTATGTGGACCTCTGAAAAGAATCTCACCATAGCAAGACATCGGATGCAGCAGGCCCTAACATCGCTGGAAGAGTGGGCAAACGCATGGCTGGTCAAAATAAACGAGGACAAAACCACATGTACAATATTCTCGCTATCAATCAAACCCCAAAACACCAAAATAAGTCTAAACGGCAAATACCTGCAACCAAATGACAACCCAACCTACCTGGGAGTCACATTTGATCGGCGCATGACATGGAAAAGTCAGATCGAGAGAAACCGAATGAGAGCCAGACAAAGAATGGCAATCATGAGGAAACTTGCTGGCAGAAGCTGGGGAGCAGACGAAAGTATAATAAAGAAACTGTACACTGGAAGAGTGAGACCAGTTCTCGAGTATGGCATTGCGGCATGGACAACAGCAGCAAAAGCGAACTTCGATAAAATTAGCAAACTCCAAAACCAAGCCATGAGAGTTATAACAGGAGGCATGAAGTCAACGCCAATTGTAGAACTTCAAAAGATTACAAAACTGCAATCCATGACCGACAGAAGAGACTGCAGAGCCCAGCTTCAATCAGAGAAACTCAGAAGACTGACTGACCATCCAATGCACCAGAGACTAAACAATTTCGGAAATGGGAAACTAAAGCGAAGAAACTTTGCAGATATAGCCAAAGCAAAGATGCACGAAAACCCCTTGAACGCACTAACACCAAAGCCCATCTTTACTGTACGAAAACCTACCTGGAGGCAGCATATATTTCCAGAGGTGGTAGAAAATATACCAGGTATTGGAAACAAAAACTGCCAGTCTGAAAAAGAAAGAAGAGATACTACCCTGAGTTACATAACGGAAAACTTTTCAAGCATGGACTGGACCCATGCATACACCGACGGTTCCGTAACAAATACAACACAGAACGGAGGGGCAGGAGAATTTCTGAACCTACTAAATGGCAGAAAAATAACACTGTCATTCGCTACTGGAAAATACACAAGCAATTTTAGAGTGGAGGCACAGGCACTGAGGGCGGCATTGGAAGAAATGGTGACAGGTAAAAGGAATTAAAGCCACATAGTCCTGCTTACAGATCCTCTGGCCGTAGTCACAGCACTAAAAAGCCCGAAAAATACTGAACTTAATGATTTAAGAGCAGTACTCTGTCAACTATGCCAGCAGTCCGCACCAAGGCAACGATGAGGCAGACAGACTGGCAAAAGAAGTTGCAAACTACCACAACCAGATACTAGTATGACATACGAAGAGTCAAAACGGCTTATTAGAGCTAGATACATGACCAAATTGGAAACCGAACATACTGGCTACACCAAAAACGATGCCTATTACCAGTTGAACAGAAGAGAGCAGGTCGTTTTCTTCAGACTTCGCACTGGCCACAATAGACTGAGGTACCACCTATTCAACAAATTGAAGATAAGTGGCACCGACGAATGCCCGTGTGGTACCGGGAAAATTACCGCTGAACATTTGCTGCAAAACTGCCCGACATACGAGATCAAAGAGAGCAGATGTGGCCATCACCAGTGGCAGCACAAGACAAGCTCTATGGCAGTGTCGACAGTCCTCAAGATGACCACTGCTTTTTTCGAAAAAATAATGGTTACTGTCTGACTGAGTACGATGAAGAAGAAGAAGAAGAAGACATCCAAAACAATGAGTCTAACACATGCAACAGTTAGCTCAGTGCTCCCGATGCTGCAACAAAGCATCCATGCATGGATACAGTGCCACTACGTGCGTCTCCTTTCATGAGCCAGTACTGGAAAGGTCTGCAATACTTGTTCAGTTAATGTAAGGTTCCTGCCAAAAGTGCACATATCTGTTGTGCCAAAAATGAACAGATCGGTTGTGCCAATTCCATATTGTAGTACTTTAAATGATTATATGGTACTTTTAGCGATTGGGTACACTATATAGTACCTTTACCTATTGGGTACACGATATGGTACTTTTAGCTATTGGGTACACTATATGATACTTTTACCTATTGGGCATACGATATGGTACTTTTACCTATTGGGTACACTATATGGTACTTTTACCTATTGAGTACACTATATGGTACTTCTAGCTATTGGCTACACTATATGGTACTCCTACCTATTGGGTACACTATATGGTTTTTCTACCCATTGGGTACACTATATTAGTACTTTTAGCGATTGTTACACAATATGAAACTTTTAACTATTGGGTACACTATGACACTTTTAGCTATTGAAATATTCAATATGGTACTTTTACTTATAGATATACATGATACGGTTCTTTTACCTGTAGATATGTATGATACGGTTCTTTTATCTATACATATACATGATACGGTTCTTTTACCTGTAGATATATATGATACGGTTCTTTTACCTGTAGATATACAGCATAAAATGCTTTCACTTCTAGGGATATGGTATATTATACCATTACTTATAGAGATACAGTGTATGGTCATTTTGCGTTTATATATGCAGTACGTAGTACTTGTATCTGTTGTAATACTTAATAGCATCGTAATCTATAGAGATATAAAATGTTTTGACTTTAATGAATTGAAGTACATAATATTTTAGTTTATTTTTTAGAGGCACATAACATGGTTTTCCACTATATAGAGCTAAAAATGAATGTCAGTGACTCGATAACACCACGGTTTAATGTTCTACACCGACAATTGATGGATGTGTACTCATATTAGAATGGATTAATGCGCTGACAAGGTCCTTGTTATCGGGAATGTTGAATGAATCATAACAACTCTTAGATCATAAATGTCTGCTCTGAAACATGTTGCCTGATAGCATTTCCTTTAGCAAGAACGTTTTTAGATGATTAATATTTATATAAAATACTCTCTGGGGGTCATTGTCTGTGCTACAGTATGATGAATGAGAAACACTAAAACATCAAAAAACATATGGATAGAAAACACAAACAGGTAAAGATTGGTTTCTGGTACAATTAGTAGATCCCATTTTCTTCGTTCACCTTCTCTTCCCCTCCCTCACCTCACACGAACTGGCCATTTGTGAACGTTCAACATGTACCATCTTCGCTGACAAGCTCTGCATGAACAATCGCTTCCCATTGCATGTAATGCATAATCATCATTTAATTGCATGACATAGGTCAAAACTTCAGGTCAGAATTGCTGTAATGGATTATTCATTGAGTTCTTCTTCTTCTATTCACGTTTTTTATTTTGTTTGTATTCATTTTCTTTATCGTGCTCTTCGTCCTCAAGAGACGTTTTTATGTGTAGATATACTTCATACTATCTATATTACCCTTATATGTCTATTTATCTATATTACCCTTATATGTCTATTTATCTATATTACCCTTATATGTCTATTTCCTCATACTTTTGCTTCCAAGATTGTTAGACCATTGCATTCTTCATCTCGTCCTTTCAATTGTGTTCTCATTTCTAAGACGTAGTCTCTCAGATGTTTGACTATAATGTTTGTAATAAATCGGTGGCACAATTTTGTTCTCGTCTTCTATAACACTATTTCCTAGATTCAGATTAAATAAAACATGTTAGTCTTACGTAGGTAATCGCCTATCGCTCCTTAAATTGAGGTGCCGGCGTGGCCTAGTGGTTAAGTGGCACGGCTCACACCACGAAGGATCTGGGTTCGATCCCTATAACAGCACCGGCCGTTAACCCTGGGCAGCAAACCTTTAGATAAGGCAAGAGGAAGCACACCACTACATAAAATGCATGCTGAAGTCGGATGCACTGGGCCGACAGGCGCAACATAAAAACCACAGTGCAACTCACACCACCATGGGGATTAGAGAAATAAGGTGAATGCAAAAACAAAAAAACAAAAAAAACTGCATAATTGCAGCTTCAAAAAGATATTTTATGTCACATTGGCAAGCAATTGGCAGAGTGTTCGCATCTCATGGCAAAAAAAAAAAAAACCAGGCTCAATATCCGTTATCAACCGTGTTGTAAATGCGTACTTAACTTAACATAACGTCTTTATACTGGTTTAGAAGACTCTACAGAGTCTGTATACAACCAGTTTCATTTACATTACCTTGCTCTAAAAGCTATGTGCATTCAATTTATTCTTAAATGCATTAATTGTGCATGCCCCAATTGCCTCCTGTGGCAATACATTCCAAGCATTCAGCACTCTCTGACTACAAAAAATATTTCATATCTAATTTGAACCTGTCTTTCGTTAATTTGAAAATATGTCCTCTTGTTCTTGTGGCTGATTGTATTTTTAAAACAATTTGTTATAGTCTAATGTACCCGTTCCTCTGATAATCTTATAAACCTGTATTGTCACCTGGAATTCTTCTCTTTTCTAGACACTGTAGGCCGGTTGTTCTGAATCTTTCCTCATAACTGTAATTCTGGAATCCCAATATCAGCTTTGTCACTCTTTTTTTAAATTCTTTCCAGCATGTGTATATCCCCTCCATTATAAGGACTCCACACATATACACAGTATTCTAATCTAGGTCTAACTAATGCTTAATACAGTTCGACTATCACGTCCTTGCTCCCATGTTTAATATTTCTTGATATCATGCCTGACATTGCATTTGCCTTTTTCACTGCTACCTGGACTTGCTCACTCACCTTACCTATATGATCTATTATAACCCCTGTCCTTTACCTTATCTATCTTTCTAATATACCATGGTGGCTTAAAAACCACATAAACACACATGTGACGACTCAAAGGTCATATAAACACATCTTAATGATTCAAAGGCACTATAAACATACATTTGATGGTCTAAAGGCCATATAAACACAACTTTGATGATCAAAGGCCATATAAATACAATTATATTCAGAGAATATAAATGAGCCAAACGCCGTTTGTTCTCTGACTGGATCCTATAATACCTAACCGTGCAAAAGAGAATACAACGACTGCGCCCGCATGCATGTTGGACAACATAACTAAATAGAGTTTTGCGTGGACCAGCTTCCTATTCGGATAGAGCAAATTGATACAGAAACTACCACTACAAAAGTGCGGGGAGTGCTCTAGTGCAGACTTCTTGGAGAATGATAACTGTAGAGATGACCCAATATTCCAACTGGAGTGAAAATGGGGCACGCCATAGATAAAAAGGCTCGTTGGAAGATATATAACAGCTGATAAGAACAGTTATTGTGACCAAAGTTACGCGCGAAAGCAATCTAAGGGTCCCAAGGACATGTCATCACAACTGACGAATGACTCAAGTCCTAGTAAACAAAGAAGTAGAGCCGGCCTTGTTATCAGCTTCCCAATACATTAGAAGCCTTCTTGCCCCCAAAATTTAAACCAACATATTTAACCATTCAGCCATGAAACTCAAAGACCGCTGAGCAGGGTCTGTATCTCGGACCAGCGAAAGCAGCAAGCAAACTGACTTTCTATCTTCTTCTGACAATAGGAAAGATCTCCTGACTTGGCACCTAGAATGTGTGATCCAGAAAAAAAACATCTCCAACTGCAACAGATAGATAAAAAGTGTCATATACAGCATTGGATTCACGAGACAGGTTGGACACACGCAGGCACAGTATAGCCAGCTTCAGATCAGACAATCAAGTTTCGGATCGCAATAATTTAGGATCACAATTTCGACAAAACTAAACAAAGAGAGTATGGCCAAAATGACCTTAAAGTAATTTATGAAAATGGTGATATGATTGAAGATTTGTGTGAGATGATTGAATATTTGTGTGAGATGATTGAATATTTGTGTGAGATCATTGACAATTTGTGGACAAGTAACCAACTGCTCATTGCAGAAAGCAATATCTAGCACCAGAAAGGTAATACGGCGGCATGGATATCCTCAGATCGTGAAAATAAAATAAGATCAACCACAGCTGCATCTGTATCAATTGTAGCCAATCTTTACAATATGTCAGCGGCTTCAGTAGAGCTGATCTGACTCCAGACCATTATCAGCTTTATACACAACAATAAATTAGAAAGTTCTGGAACAACTTTACGTAATTCTTGACATTGATGGAACAACTATAAATAGGGGTTGGCATTGATGGAACAACTATAAATATGAGTTGGCATTGATGGAACAACTATAAATATGGGTTGGCATTGATGGAACAACTATAAATATGAGTTAGCATTGATGGAACAACTATACATATGGGTTGGCATTGATGGAACAACTTTACATATGGGTTGACATTGATGGAACAATTATAAATAAGGGTTGCATTGATGAAATAACTATTAATAGGGGTTGGCATTGATGAAAAAACTATAAATAGTGGTTGGCATTGATGGAAAAACTATCAAAAGGGGTTGGCATTGATGAAGCAACTATAAATAGGGGTTGGCATTGATGGAACAACTATACATAGGGCTTGGCATTGATGAAACAACTATATATAGGGGTTGGCATTGATGAAGCAACTGTGGTAGAGTCCAGCTTTAGCTAAGTAGTTTACTTACTTAAAGAGTTACAACATGTATCCACACAGCCACATGACTTCCCACAGTAAATAACACAGTAAAAACCATATAGTATTTAATAACATGAATATCAACAAAAGAAAGTAAAATACACCTAAATTATCACAATATATCTAATGAACTACAAGATGATGTTTTAAGCACTAGTTTTTGATGTTTTATCCAAGATACATAACCCAGATTAGTGCCGCTGCACTCCCTTATCTGCACACTCAACACACAATCACAACGTTATCCTCCCTATCGGATGGCGAACACAGTCTTTCTGTGCATTCACTTTCAATCAGGTGATCTGTACCATTCACTTACATTCGGTTCACGTATGATCAGGTGATCTGTGCATTCATATGTAATTAGATCACTTCACGTATTCACGCTCACACATAATCAACAAACTCGTCCTCACGATCAGATTACATAGATCACTTCGCATACCGATACGGGGATCGAGATGCTGAGCAGCGCATGAGCTGCAGTGGTCAGCGACCCATAGCTGACTGCTAGCGTCAGGGCCAGCGTACCATAGCTGTCAAGACCCTTCTACACCTCCACGCGGTGATCCTGGATAACAGGCTGCAGCAGGGCAGACTGGCTAAGGAAAAGGGATCGAAGAGGGAATGCTAACCCGGTACTCAAAAAATGCTTGCTGAAATCAGATGTGTTGGACCGAAAGGTGCAAATATCGCAGCCAAGCTGTAAACTACGACACAACGCATTCCGTTCTCTGCACTACATTCCGCTGCTTAAGCCCTTTCGTGGTTTGGTAGTGGGAGATTGAGAACGAACGAAGAAGAAGAAGAAGATACCGACACGAATCTGTAAATTCACATGTAATTAGAACACGCATCGCTCACTATGTGCCCCGCACGTACAACACATATTCAGATCTCGTCATTAGGCGATCTGTACACTCGTGTAATCGTTCAGAAGATACGTAGTTCACAAAGTGTCGTGCACGTACAACACACATTCAGATCTCTAACTGTTCACAAGGTGTCCCACATAAACACCCATTGAACATTGGCCAAAACTCGAATTGTATGAAGATACCGTCACCCAGCAAACTCCCTCACTCAGAGACTCCTGACAGCCACTTAGCCACTCTCCCAGCTAGTCTCATGAGTTCTTCTTCTTCTTCTTCATCGTACGGTCTTTATAGCGATATTTACGTTGCACTGTTTTATTTTGTTAAGCCTGTGGCTCGGTGCATCCGATTTCAACAGGCGTTTCTGTAGGGTTGCCATCCTTTGCCTTTGGCCGTCCCCAGCCTAACTGCAAGGCAGAAGTTGTTTTTGGTCAGAGTTGTCTGTCTTAGGAAGTTGTCTTGCAGGACTATCGAGTCTTCCCTACTCATGTCTATAGGGTTTGGCAATGATATGATGGACTATGTACTAGTTTTTACTATCCCGGAAGAGAGGCAGTCCAGTGTGACTGTGTCCCAGGATCGTCACGTCCTGCCAGAAACGTAGCATATGCATGTGAGTGAGGTATATCTTTGCTCCATTTATTTTCTCGGCTCATCTGCAGTGATGGCACGCCTAGCATTCTCCGTCACCAGGGAGGTTGTCACAATAGGGCAGGAGGTGCAATGTCCACTGGACTGCATCTCTTCTGTGTACATTGGGATGACTGATAGCAGACAGAGGCAAAGAGCGAGGCAGAAGTGCATTTAACCAGGTGCATTTCTGCAGCTCGACTGGGCCGGGCTGAGACGCAAGCCCCAGCCATGTCGTAGCCTCCCATCACAGCGGTGCTGCGATTTAGGGCGGGATTCTGGTTTAGAGGCGTTCGGCCGTAGTCCCTCAGATGGTAGCTTCGCACCATTGGCTTATCAGCCAAGCACGTGGTGCAGTTAGGTCCGGTTTCATTTTAACACACTTTGTATAACCGAACACATGCATCTAATTCCCTGTCTAAAGGCTATCGACGGAACACGAGTTACGCCCATTCACACAAATAGGAGGGTTCTAAAGTGGATAAATGTTCAGGTCAAGATGGTATTCACCCAAAGCTGCTTTTGAAATTAAAGACCAACTAGCAAAATAATTCGCTATATTATGGTCTCAATCACTTGCAAAATGGATTGTTCCAGGAAATTGGAAAGATGCAGGAGTGATCCCCTAATTCCAAAAGGGCAAACAATCAGATCCAGCAAAGTATAGACCAGTAAATTTAACAAGCATAGTCCGTAAATTGTTCTAGAGTCAAAAATCTAAGAAAATATTTACACAAGTTAAATCTAATCAGAAATGGACAGCATGGATTTACTGGAGGGAGATCGAACTATTCAATTTAATCAGGAACAGAACATCATTTTTGTAGAAGAGGATAACGCTTTTGACAGAATGGATAGAAAATAGCTATTGGATATCCTGGTAAACTATGAAGTGCAAAGACAATTATTACAATATAAAATAGCAATGTATAAAAACAGCAAAAGTTATGTGAGAACACCCAGCGGACTCACTAAGCAGTTTCCAGTTAAGAGAAGGGTAAGACAGGGATGTGCACTATCACCACTTGTGTTCATTGTATACATGGATCACATAACAACTGAAGCAAAACCATAAACCACCAGTGAAAAAGCTACTTTTATTGCAGATGATCATCATCTTCTTCTTCATCTTCGTACGCTGTCAGTCTTCTGAGTTTCTCTGCTTGCTGCTGGCCTCTGCAGTCTCTTCTGTCGGTCATGGATTGCAGATTTGTAATATTTTCAAGTTCTACAATTGGCGTTGATTTCATGCTTCCTGTTATAACTCTCATGGCTTGGTTTTGAAGTTTGCTAATTTTATCAAAGTTCGCCTTTGCTGCTGTTGCCCATGCCGCAATGCCATACTCGAGAACTGGTCTCACTCTTCCAGTGTACAGTTTCTTAAGTATTCTTTCGTCTGCTCCCCAGCTTGTACCAGCAAGTTTTCATGATTGCCATTCTGTGTCTGGCTCTCATTCGGTTTCTCACGATCTGACTTCTCCATGTCATGTGCCAATCTAATGTGACTCTCAGGTAGCTTGAATTGTCGTTTGCCCGCAGAAATTTGCCGTTAAGACTTATTTTGGTGTTCTGGGGTTTTTTGAAAGCGAGAATATCGTACATGTTGTTTTTCCTCATTTATTTTGACAAGCCCACTCCTCCAATGATGTTAGGGCCTGCTGCATCCGATTTTTTGCTATGTTGAGATTTTTTCAGAGGTCCACATAGCCAGATCGTCTGCAAACATGGAGCTGTGGACTCTTCTTTGTATATTATCTGAAATGTTGTTTATGTACACCAGGCAATGTGTGGGACCGTACTCCCCCTTGGGGTACTCCCTGCTCCAGTGTCACATTTTTGCTCATCTGCCCTTGTACTTGCACTCTGGCTGTTCTGTTTTCGAGGTAGTGGCTGATCCAGCTGAACATTTTCCCACAAACTTCACTTATTGGTAGCTTGGCTTTAAGTCCCTCTTTCCACACCATGTCAAATGCCTTCTCTAAATCTACCCAAACCGCTACTGTGTGTTTTTTCCTGCTGGTAAGCATTCTCTATTTCCTGGGCTATGAGAGTGATTTGGTCCTCAGTGGATCTGTGCTGTCTAAAACCTGCTTGCTGTGGAATTAGTATGTGTTTTGCTTCCAGATGCCACATCAGTCAGGTGTTTATCATACGCTCGATCAGTTTTCCTACACAGCCCAGTAGACTGATAGGCCTGTATCCGCTTGGATCTGTTCTATCTTTTTCTTTCTTTGGTACTGGTATAAGTACAGCGTCTTTCCATGCCTGCGGCATAATTCCCCTATTCCAGTTTAGGTTCAGGACTGATAGTAACTTCCTCTTTGCTGTTTAGCCCAAGCATATCACCATTTCATCTGTTATCCCATCTTTTCCGGGCTTTTTTTTCCGGTAAGCATGTTGTCGCCGTGTTTGATGGTAATTTGTTTATTTGATAGTGTTTCGTCGTTCATAGCTCTGACTAAATTCCATAGTTTGTTCCCTTTCTTTATCTATATTGAAGCTTTCTGTTTTGTTTTTCCAACTGTCTCTTGTTATTTGGTTCAGTGTTCTTTTGTATTTTGCAGTCATGTCCTTGAGGGCGATATTTGCTTCCATAGATTGCTCTATCTCTGCGATGTCCCTAGCATTTGAGACACCATCCTCTGCTTTCTGCAGTTCATGATTCCAATATGGCTTGTAGTTTTTCCTTGTCCTTATTGGGATGGTTTCGGTTGCTACTTGCAGTATTGCTTTGCTTAGGGTTTCCACCATAGGTTTCATATTGTTATTTCGTGTGTTGATAGTTTCACACAGTCCATCTGTCAGCATTGTAAATCTGTCCCAGTCGGCTCGTCTATAGTTCCAACGTGGCAGCGGTTTTATTTCCTGGGGGCCTACTTCCATATCAATTTCTAGCCTAATTGCGCTGTGGTCGCTACCTGCCAATTGGTCGAGCACATGGCGATCTATTCTGTGGTGAATATCTCCCGTGGAGAAGGCCAAGTCTGGGGTGGAAGTGGTATGCCATGTTCTAGAATAGAAGCTAGGGCTGTCGTCCAGCCTATTGATGAGATAGATATTTGTGTCTATCTCCCAGTCTTCCACTTCATCACCTCTGCTGTCTGTATCTGAATATCCCCAGCAGATGATCAGAGTCTCTTCCATTCCGATGAACAAAATCTTCAAGAATATATGAATACCTTTGACAATGCCTATTAAATAAAATAAAGATTAGTACAGCTAAGACTGAAGCAATGAAAATCGGTAGAATAGAAAAAAACAACTAAATATTTTGATAAATGGCACAGAGCTTAAAAGACGCCAGTGAATTAAAATACTTGGGCAGCGGTTTCCTATCTTACCATTACTCTTACCATTACTAAGACACAACAACGTCCCAATGAAGACAAAGAGACAGCTGATGAATAGTATTTTTTTTACCAATTTTAAGCTGCCATTGTCAGATATGGACTCTAACTAAGGCACAAGAAAGAAAAATCATGTTATGTGAAATGGTGTTTGAGAAAGGCTGTTGGGGTCAAAAGGCCTGACAGATTACAAAATGAAATAATCAAACAGAGGGTGCAACACCATGCATGGAATACATATAAAGGCAGATAATAAAATAAACTAAAGCTACCACCTGCTCATATATACAATACCAGACATCAGTGTTGTAGAGCAAGAGGCAGATCACGTAAAAGATGAATAGATGGTGTCAGTGAAAACACTGAAGAAAAACGGATTGACAACAACATTGGCGACAAAGATAGCACACGTCAGAATATTACATCCCTTCTCCTCCACACGCATCCCCCCACCCCACCCCCCCTCCCCCACGACGTCTAACGACACAAGTGGATAGAAGATGATAAGGATGATGATGATGATGTTTAACAAATCTATTATAATTCATGGAGCAGGTTACAAAAAGGTTAACTAAAGTGTGATGCCAATTTGATGAAATTTATCTAGATTTCGCAAAGACCCTTGATCAAAGATTGTGTAGGAAGTTAAATTCACATGGAATAGGTGGGGAAGTTGCCAAATGGATTGAAAATTGGTTAACGGGAAGAAGACAGAGACTAACCTTAGATTTGGAGTACTCTGTGTGGTGTGAAGTCAAAAGTGGAGTGTCACATGGCTGGCTTTTGGGAATAATTTGGTTTCTTATAGATAAAAACGATTTGGACATTTATATCAGATCGATGATTGCAGAAATCGCGGATGACACAAAAAATATGCAGTAGTGTCTCATTACGAGGACACGTGGATATATTGAGGTCGGATTTATATACAATTCGAGAAAGGTTTGCAAGCTGGCAAAAGTAATTTAAAGACGTTAAATTATCACACGTCCAGAAAAAAAGTGACATCAGCGAATTCTATGCAGGCCTCTTCAAGTCAGCATACTCACTCACAACTCGATTGCTGATGATCACTCCCACATTTTCTGACCTCAGAGATAAGACGAGCTAAAGAAGGCATGACTTCTGGAAAGTTCTCAGACAAGGATCGAATTACTGTTGAGATGCTCAAAGTATGTGGCCACCAATCCTACACAGTACTGACCCTCATATGCTATTTCTATTAAAAAACCGTCCGATCACCATTCTCCCAGTGTTATTAAAGACCATCCGATCACCATTCTCCCGGTGTTATTAAAGACCATCCGATCACCATTATCCCGGTGTTATTAAAGACCATCCGATCACCATTCTCCCGGTGTTATTAAAGACCATCCGATCACCATTCTCCCGGTGTTATTAAAGACCATCCGATCACCATTCTCCCGGTGTTATATAAAGTATTAACACGCGTACTCCTAGCTAGCGAGCATGTACATCACGCTCTAAGAAGCAGCGCCAGTCTAGCAGACTGGGTTCAGACACAGTTACATCACCATGTACCATATGGCCACAGGCTGCTGTACGATCGAAGTAGCGCGAGAATATCACGTGCCTTTGATGATGACAATAATTGATAGCAAAAAGGCGTTCGACTCGATAAAACCTGTAAGAATCTAACGATGAGACAGGCAGAGAATGCAACTATATTGCACTACTTCAACAGTGTTACAGCCGGTGTACTTCAATCATCTGTCCGTTCTCACAACCTGCCACAATCACCTCCGAGGAAGGGCTAAACAGGACGACACTATCTCGCTAAACTTTTCTCCACCTGCTTCGAGTCGGTGATTGGGTTCTGAGACTGGAAAGACACTAGCATATCAATAGACGGACGTCGCTTAACTACTGCCGATTTGCCGAGGATTTCGTGTTCATCACGAAGACGACCTCTGATGCAACAAACATGCCGGCAGCGCTGGATGTAGAGGGCATGAAGGCAGGCTTCACGATAAACCTAGACAGAACGAAAGGCATGCCTAATCGTTTAGCAAAGCACAACTCTGTGTTTCTAGGTAAAACATCCCTAGAAAACGATGTCGATTATGTCTACCTCGGCCATCTCCTAAATATGGAGAATATCATGACATTGAAGACGAGCAGGTTAGACCGGCCTTAACTCCATCAAGATAGCGGCATATGCCAACAGAACAGCAACCTTCGTTCGGAAACTGTCTTGCGGCACTGTGCTCGAGCTGTAAGGAAATCTACTACAACCCGCCGCTTAACGTCCCTTTTCGGGGCGGCCACAAAAGCAAACTTACTCATTAAACATCAACAAGCAATAAAAACCGTAACTACTATCTGACTACAAGTTACCACTACCTTTACTACTACCCTTACCATTACACTAACCACTATACCAACCAATGCCCTTACCACTACGCTTACCCCTTCCCTAACAGCTATAGTAGCTTATACCCGTATCAGTACAATTACCACTACCCTTACAACTACCCTTACCACTACCCTTACCCCTAATCGTGCAACTAACCTTATCACTACTTTGACTACTACCCTTACAACTACTCTTTTCACTACCCTAACTATCCTTCTCATTACCACCATCCTAACTACAACCCGTACTACTACCCTAACCTCTACCCCTACGTCTACCGAACTACTACCCTTACCAGTTCCCTAACAGCTACCATAAAACTACCCTAACTGCTAGTTTTAACAATACCCTAACTACTACCCTTACCCTACCCAAACTACTATCTTTACCATTACACTAACTATTACACTTACCCCTACCCTAACATATAATCTTATCGCTGCTCTTATCACTACACTAATAGCTGCCCTTACCACTACCCTTACCACTACCCTTACCACTACCCTTACCACTACCCTTACCAGTACCTTTACCACGACCCTTACCACTAACCGCACCACTACCTTTACCACTACGCATACCACTACCCTTACCACTACCCTTACCACTACCCTTACCACTACCTATACCACTACCCTTACCACTACCCAAACTAATACCCGTATCCCTTATCACTACCCTTATCACTACCATTACCACTGCCCTAACATAATTCTAATAGCTACCCTTAACACTACACTTACCACTACCCCAACATCTATCATTACCGCTGCCTTTACCACTACACTAACATCTGCCCTTACCACTACCCGTATAACTACCATTACCACTACCCTAACATCTACTATTATCTCTGTCCTACAATTACACTAACATATAACTTAGGACTGCCATTACAACTAGCTTTACCACTACTCTAACGTCGGTCAGAAGTTATATTCTTACTTCTACTGTGTCATCTACCTGTACTTCTACTCACATATTGTCTGACAGCGGCGTCACACATAGAGAAAGCTATATTAATAGTTCAGAAATGTAACCATATTTGAGAAAATGTGGAACTGAGTTTCAAACGAACGCAAGGTCAAGTAACTGTAGTGGTACAATTTTGTCTCCATGCTACATGCACTGACTTGCCTCTCCCCTACAGACCTCTGCCTATCTCTTTGCTTTCTTCTTAGCCTTTATTTATGTCTCAGTTTTTGCCTACACTTGAGAGCCTGAATAATAAAACGGCATTCGCTTAACAAATAAACAACTGGAGGAATGTGAAGCAGACGATGCCGGCTTCAGTTCTCTAAAAGAAAGACATAAATATTTGCTTCGTTCGTGTGATGGATCACTTACTTGATTGCTGGCTGCTTGAGCGTTCTCACGAACTTTCGATATCTTCTTCACCTTAGACCCGTCTTAAAGTAGACGTTATAAACAGATATGTTGTAGTTCATTCTTCGAATTATGTCAGAATGAGGTCAGTAATAGACATCGAAAAATTACCTTCCTTAAGGCAACTGGAACCCTGTCAAATTAATTTATATATTGGTTGTATATATATTTCACCCAAAACTAAGTTTATAAGTTTCGTTGGATATGTGCGTCAATGAATCATTTGCATTTGTTTCTGTAGGTTCTCTCAATTAGACAATATATATATATATATGTGTCTTGTTTCTGAAAATAAGCTTCTATTTATCCAAGTGTTTTAAAATATGCTTTTTTTATTTACCCCACTGTAATCAAACAAGAACAATATACATTCATTTCCTTTCCAAATACATATGTTAGCAGAGCGTGCATGTTGAGGAAACATGCATCTAAATGTCTTCCTTTCGATATTTATTGTTTATATTTATCACATTCGTATATGTTTCATTTTGAAGAGTGTCTGTCCGATTTATTTGTCCTGTATTTAGCCCACGTTATTCATGGAAATTGTGTTGTTATTATAACTACTTTTGTAATATTCTGTTTTATATGTCATTCTCGGTTTAAAAATGTTTCTATCTTGCAAGTGTCAAGACAAGGTCAGCGAAAAACGTAGAACTGAATAAGAAAACAAGAAAAACAGTGAACTATAAAAGAATCGAAAATAAGAGCAGCTGATAATTCTAAAACGTGCATAATTCACAACGGATAACTCACATACTTACGTAATTCTCATGTTTAGTGTCTTCGTGAGAGAAAATGTCGTCCTCGTCTGATTCGTTTGATGAGAATTCAACATTTTGCATGCACGCGCTGTAGTTGGTCCGGTTATCCAACCACATGCCGTCTTGGAGACACGTTCTGAAGGCTGCATGCTCTAAGTAACAAAAGACAAGGGAAATGATTTTTGGTCATGAAGAAGTAGTTTGAAAGTACACACAGTTAGAAGAGAGTATTATTGTAAATGTGTAGGTGTTTGACAATCACCAACATAGGTATAGAATTATTAATTAAAGCTTCAAAATTATGAGCATTTTTTTTTATGTCAATGAATCAAGGTATGAGTGAAAGTTATAAATGTACAGAGGTGAGAAGAGTGATAGGAATCAGAGCCAGATAGACAGACAGAAAGACAAAAAGACAGACAGACAGAAAGACAGGCAGGCAGGCAGATAGGCAGACAGACAGGCAGATAGATAGATAGATAGATAGATAGATAGATAGATAGATAGATAGATAGATAGATAGATAGATAGATAGATAGATAGATAGATAGATAGATAGATAGATAGATTGATAGATAGATAGATAGATAGATAGATATAGATAGATAGATAGATAGATAGATAGATAGATAGATAGATAGATAGATAGATAGATAGATAGATAGATAGATAGATAGATAGATAGATAGATAGATAGATAGATAGATAGATAGATAGATAGTAGATAGATAAATAGATAGATAGATAGATAGATAGATAGATAGATAGATAGATAGATAGATAGATAGATAGATAGATAGATAGATAGATAGATAGATAGATAGATAGATAGATAGATAGATAGATAAAAAGGGAGAGCGAAGCAATCGCGAAACAGATGTCTATAGTGAACCGAACATGAAAGTTCACCAACAAAAGACAAAGAAAATGAAATGATGTGCAACAAAGAGCATCCTCACAAAAAGACATGAGTGTCACAAATAATGAGGCCAAGACCATAATTAAAGCCAACTTCAGGGTAAAATGGGCTGATCAACACCTCGACGTCCAAAAACAAGACAGCTACTTTAACTTAACTAGAGAAGAGCAAATCATCATCTTCACACTGAGAACTTGGCATAACAGACTCACGGGTCATCTTTACAACAGAATGAGCATTGGGACAGATGGCATGTGCCTACGTGGGGAGCATATCATGACCGTGGAACACACCCTGCAAAGCTGCACGCTTACGCAGGAAAAGAGAACAATACTGGCCTCGTGAGATTTAAGACATAGATGTATGGAGATGAAACAGCCTTACAAACAACGGTGTCCTTTGTAAGAGAAACCGAAACATTGATCTGAGGATGAACGAAGTAGAAGAAGAAATGATGTAAGTATCAGTATTAATGTGTTCTTCATTTTTGAGTTGTTTCTTTCCAAATAATCGAGACCTGCAGAAAAATTGGGATGGTTAAAAATGCTGACAATGTTTTATCTCAAGTTTGGAATGGATATGCGCTTTTGTGTCATTCACACAACAAATAATATATTTCTATTGGAATGTTGCAATCAGGATAGGTCTGCATCTTAGAGGTAATCAACCCCTTTGAGATTTTGCAATCAGGACATGCCTGCATCTACTCTTTAACTTCTTGTTTTTGATCTTAGTTAACTTATTTGGTAGATATTTCATTTATCAGTAGAGAGTTGATTTCGGAATACAGGTCATTGATATAATATGTATCCTGCTCCAATGTTCATGTTTGTCGCATTTTTATCAAAACATGTCTATCTGACTTTGATGATCCTTCACCACCACTGTCCCTGTCGCAGTGTTTGTACCCCTTCCTCTTTGGGTGCCACTTGGATGTCCACATGCAAACATTCATCTGGTTATGTAGTTATAAAAAAGTGTATCATGCTAACAGCTTTATCACACGACTGCAAATATGAATCTTGAAATTGTCTATTTATTTCATCGAGGGTAACAAAGAATGTTATGGAAACAGAAATATGGCATTAGTAACGTTTTAAGAACTAATATGTGTGCCGAACACAGTAAGACGAGATTAAGATGGTGAAGTCATCTCTGGAGAGCATAACTCATTTAATGACCACAATGCCCTTATATCATACGAAGATCTCTGCACACGGTACAAAGAAGGTTATTTGGACAAATGTCATAACAGCAATGCTGCACAAACAGTATAACAGCGACACAATTAACATGATTAACTTCAGCTGCGCAGCTACACAAGCTAACAGTAACCAGAGTAACATGATTAACTTTAGCTGTGCAGCGACACACGTTAACAACTACACTACATGAGCTAACATAAACAAAAGTGACATGATTAATTTCAGTTGCGCAACTACAACAACATGAGCTAACAGTAACCAAAGTAACATGATTAACCTAGCAGCCCATTAGGTTTAGCAGCACATGTGGACGTGGAAAAAGTTGAACAAGTAAACACGGACTTGGAACCATTCCCCCAATGTCCTGAAGTCGGCTAAGAATGGTTGTCATGGAGCTAGCAACATCATCATGCTATACACTTTGCTACTAAACCACAACTACATGATCTAATTAGGCAGTTTGGTGTGTGCTTCCAAAATGAAATTCAACTAAAAGCGGTGACATATCTTCATGAGAATGTGGCAAACATAGATAATTTACTTGTACTAGAGAACTACGAGAAGATTGACAATCAAAAGTCAAGATGTTCGTACACCATGTCTCACAACAGGCAGATGTGTCGGGGATAAAGTTGCAGAGGCGTCATTTTGTCAGGTCTCCATTTGCAGAGATTTAACTTTATTTAACGTCGTTATACTGGTTTAGAAGGCTCTGCAGAATGTGTTTACAGTTGCGTTTCAATTCAATAGATTTAAAATAGATATGCACATTTAAACTATTCTTAAATACTACTAGTTGACCCTGCCTCCACTATTTTCTGTGGCAATGCTTTCCAAGCATTCACCACTGTCTGACTAAAAAAATATTTTCAAGAATCTAATATGGATCTTTTTATAACTAATTTGTAGATGTACCCTTTTGTAGGCGGCTTAATTTTGAAGAAAACAGAACTTGTTCTGGTCTAATTCATATTTTTTTTATTTTTTTTTTTGCGTTCGCTTTATTTATCTATTCCCTAAGGCGTGTGTGCGTTACACTGTTTTATTTTGCGCCTGTCGGCCCAGTGCATCCGACTTCAGCATGCATTTTTATGTAAGGGTCTGCTTCCTCCTGCATTTTCTAAGGGTTTGCTTCCCCGGGGTAACGGCCGGTGCTGTGATGGGGATCGAACCCAGCACCTTCTGGTTGTGAGCCGTGCCACTTAACCACTAGGCCACGCCGTCCCCATCTTTTTCTTTGATTATCTTACATACCTGTATTAAATCGCCTCGAATTCCGATCTTTTCTAGACACTGTAGGTCATTTTTTTTTCAGAGTTTCCTTATAACTATGTGAGGTGTGAGACGAACACTTTGTTTTCTTACGGGTCTCTTACCCAACATGAAAGCAAGTACTCAGTTCCATCATGGTCAACTGAAGATAACCCGGAACTTCTTTTACATTTACTAAGTCGAGCTCTGTTTAGAAATACTAGCTGACAAGACAGTAACACGGTTTTGTAAGAAGCCATGACGGTTTTCTGAAAATAGCTTTGTATTAAAATCAGCTGCCATATTAACCTGTCAATGCATGACAGACAACTTCAAAAGTTTAGTTTTTTTACTTTGGCAGCTTAATTTTGTCATGTGCTTAATTGCATTCGTTTTTTAATTATCATTTTCTTTGGGTCAGTTATTGTCGTGCTGATGAAGTTTTCGTAATTATTTAGGAGTATATTTGTATTGGTATATTTGTATTGGTATATTTGTATTGGTATATTTGTATTGGTATATTTGTATTGGTATATTTGTATTGGTATATTTGTATTGGTATATTTGTTGTTTAAAGGATAATTAACGACTTATTTATGTAGCCATGATTACACACACTGTCTTTAGGAGACGAACTTTCCTAACCTTTACAGCGATATGTCCCTTGAGCATTTCATGTGTTTGCTGTTTCCCCAGATACCGTGTCGTGTCTGGCATCTGGAAACATTCTGCTCTGTCTGCATTAGCTTCATTTGCCTTCGATCATGTCCAGCTGTTACACAGTATTTACTACCCTCCCTTCAAACTCCGTTCAACAAATGTGCATGTCTTCTTTTCATTTTCGTTTGCAGTAACCCTTTAATACGGTTTTCTTCAAATATTTTCTTAAATGATTTCTTAGCCCTTCGCATATGTATCATTCTACAAGAGACCCCATTTTTGTATGATTATACTTATCCGTATAGCTTTTATCATGTAACAGACCCTCTGCTGCCGTGATCGAACTTAGACTATCATCCACATCATCATGACCATACTCAGTAAATGACATATCACACAGCAGGTGGCATATTTATTATATCATACTCATATCATAGAATGAGTAGAGAAATTACAAACACAATATAATACATATCTTAACTAAACATTCTACTAAAACGGGAATTGTAAGCATTAGCTATTGATGGAATTCCCAACTATCTAAAAACCCATTTCTATTGCCTTGCAATTACATCACACACACATCGCCTTAACTGCGTCTTCAACACACCTTATCAAATACTCTTCCTCACTGAAATCCCCTCAGGCGGGCGATCTCGACATAACTCGTTCACAATGTGTCCTTGCTTACAAACACACTTTCAGATTATCCATTAATGCAAAACTCACACACCTATTTGAGCGATCCTGTTTTTTCACTAAACATTCGTCCAACCGTCTATCAATCGCTCCTCTATCTAAAGTCGGTGAGTTAAACACACTATCTACATTCAGTCTCTCTCTCTCTTCCATACAGCCTATCTCTCTCTCCAGCCTCTCTCTCTCTCCCCTCTTGCCTGTCGAGCTAAACTTTGTCTCGAGTTATATATCCTCAAGCAAGGCCAGAGCTTGACCAATCGATCTCAGGTATGGTCATCTTCAATCCCAATTGGAACGAAACACTTTGCACACCTGTCACTCATTCTCTCGCAGCAAGCCCCGTTGCCAATTTCGTCTGTCAATCAATCTCCCCCTACCAAAATCAGAAGGCCAGTGGTCAGTTTCTATCTGTCCACATTCCTTAACCCAACTCTGTTCTCCTTTGCTGAGACGGTGAGTGACCTTGACATGCATTCAGGTAGCTTTAAGCTTTAACATGTTCAGGCATCCTAAACTCCCCTTGCTCCGGCGGGAACTGTTACAATCAGAATGCATATCTCTTATTTGTGTCTGTCACTGTTGTTAGCGAAACTGGTATGTTTGCTACCACTGGATGAAGCTTAATTTATTGCGATTGTTATTTTACTTGTCATTATAAAAGTGGTTGCTAACGCAAGTAAATAATTCCTTTGGTTGTTCCTGGAAGTATCAATTCTTTTGTTGTAAATAAATTTTAACGTTGGAAGTGGCTAAACAAAATCATGTAAATGGGGCAGTTGCTATTGACATCCATTGATATGTCATCGCTGCGCTAGCATGTATTCATAATTTGATATTGTTTCACAACTCGTAACTATCCTTCCAATTATTCCCATACATAAATATATATTGTTTATAAATTAACGCTAAAACTATTTATTACATCAATTCGTGTGTGTGCATATTTTGAAGGTAAACTAATTTTAACAAATGAGTATTAAGCTCAAATAGTAATAGACACACACGTATTAACGTATATTAATAAACACGTAATAGTTGAAAAACACACAACAACCCATAAACATGTATACAATAGCCACAATAAGTGTCCAACGAACACAATTTCTTCATATCATCAACGCGGTGTCCGGTGGCGTACGTCGTACCGTACTTACCGAAATTAAACATCTCTGGTTCAATCGTTTTCTTTTAGATCTCCACAGCGGCATTTCCTTTTCAGACATCGAGTACGAACTCTCGCGTCCAGTGACTCGATTTGTTAGTCCTCTCTAAATGTAATTACTGTCAATGTTGCTACGAGTGCGAGCAGTACCATTCTTGTTACCAGAAATTCTCTAAAAGAAAAACGTCGAATGCTGAGATTCCATGACTCAGTAACCAACATGTCTTTCTTCTTCTTCGTCGTCTTCATCATCTTCGTATTCTTCTTCTTATTATAGATTTTCTTTCCTCACTTTCCTATTGGGCAACTATTACAGCAGAAACCGCTAACATGAACGTCTTGCAGTATTAGCTTGTACCTGATGAAGTTGCATGCACTAAGCACAACCCTCAAAAGTCATGTTTTATTCGACGTGTTGGATGTTTCAATGATTCTACTATGTCCTCGCCGGATACTAATTACAGACAAAGAATTATTTGGAGCTCGTCAATGCTAGATACAGACTTAAAGGTGTATGCTGGTGGACAAGTTTCTTTTAATGTCTGAATATCTGATAGTGCCGATGTTACTAGGTCACAGGGACAGGGACAGAGTGGATCCCGAACCAGGTGATATTTTAGGTAAATTGTAAATGTCTGTATTCCCATCCAAGGTCACTAGAAAATGAATATTTTTTATAAGTTTGTATTTTTAGATCACTGGTCAGTGTCACTCCAAACGTTACCGAAATATATGAAATAGGTGAACCTAAACCAGGCAGGTTAGAAGCACAGATATGAGTAAGTGACGATGAATAATCCAGAGTTCTGAAACAGTTTAACTGTATCTTAGTCATTCGGAAAAAAGAATCCTAGCTGTGTTCATTAAGTGCAATGTGTTATTGTCCAACATCTGGTCAATTGAAAGATAACCAAGCAAAGGACATAAAATACTATACTTCGTTGTCAATTCTAATTATATAGAAGCTGTTTTGCCAAGCTAGGTAGGTGCCCTGTGAAATGGTGCTCTAAATGATATTGCCATGAAGTGGATGAAAACGTTTGATTGTGGAACAGGATTCAGCTAATCCAAAGACTTTCTTATGTCATATGTAAGATTGACAGTTAAATTTTTTGGGGACGGAAACATGTGGATAAAATAACGGGGTCCAACAGCATGCATCAGGTGACCGTTATCCTGAAGCCACCCAATACCATTTATGAGGAGATGTTCAAATAATTGGTAATAGTAGAGATTTGGACACGTCCGTGAATCTACAAAATGAGTTCCTGGACTGCGAGTGAACGAGTAACTAAAACAGTTGCAGAAGCTGACAATTTAGGATCACGTGATTAGTTGTCATTGGCAACAATGGAAGGACAGTAAAGCTTATGAGTCAGATAAAAGGGGAAGTTTCAGAGCATTCCGACATATTCACAGAGAGGCACACTCAAAGTGACTTGAGATCGCAGCGATAACTCTGATAGACGGCTTATTGAGAAGCTAAAGCTTGCACACAATTGCGCCAAACTGACACTGATAGTCTGATTCTAGTAGTTACCTGTTCGGCGGTCAGTTGTAGCTCAAGAGCGGCTTGGGTCAGAACAGTGTCAACAAGATAACGTTTATCTGAGCCGTGTGTGAAAACAATGTTTGCCAAAACACTAGGGAACGCTTTTCTTGAGTCATGAGAGAGAAAAGTGTTGCCAAGACACTAGAGATGGTTTCCTTCTTAAGAGAAAACACTTTTGACAACACACTAGATAGCGCCCCACGATTCTTAAAAGAAAAAAAGTTTTGGCAAAACAGTAGAGATTGTGTCCCCTCTTGAGAGAGGAAAGTTTTAACACAACACTAGAGATTGTTTCCCTCTTGAGAGAGGAACGTTTTAACACAACACTAGAAATTGTTTCCCTCTTGAGAGAGGAATGTTTTGACAAGACTAGAGATTGTTTTCCTCTTGAGAGAGGAAAGTTTTGACACAACACTAGAGATTGTTTCCCTCTTGAGAGAGGAAAGTTTTGACACAACACTAGAGATTGTTTCCCTCTTGGGAGAGGAAAGTTTAGACTCAACACTAGAGATTGTTTCCCTCTTGAGAGAGGAAAGTTTTGACAAGACTAGAGATTGTTTCCCTCTTGAGAGAGGAAAGTTTTGACTCAACACTAGAGATTGTTTCCCTCTTGAGAGATGAAAGTTTTAACAACACTAGAGATTGTTTCCTTCTTGAGAGAAGAAAGTGTTGACTCAACACTAGAGATTGCTTTGCTCTTGATAGAGAAAAGTGTGAAAAACCACTTGAGATGTCTTCCACCAGCATGCATTCGAGAAGACCTGTTATTCTAATGTGCAGAACCACAGAAAGTCAGACGCTACATACATGTTGCACAATACAGTGAATAATAAAGAAGTATAAAGTTGACAATTCGATTATGTTGTTAGTGAGAGAAATAAATTAGAATTGATCAAGATATTACGGACCTGAAGATCGATAACAGCAGAGAGACAGTCTTGATAGTTGCATAGATTCTCTGAGTTGTTTTGCGTAATCATATCAAGTTATGTAATAAAATCATTTTTTGTTTTATGTTCTATAATTTGCTAAATAAAGTAAATCATGTGTCATTATTTACTCTAAATAAGTTAACTTCCGACACCATTTTACGGTTATATTTAATTGAGCTGAAATGAGAGTTTGTGTGCTGCTGAAGCTCGAATGGAGCATAAAAATGTTATACTGTAGCCTGCTATGGATGTCTGTTCACTAGGTGAAATAGAAACGTTCAAGTACAACGACAAATGTGTATACACCTGAACAGGTATTCGGCAAGGGCGAAGTTAAAATACAGACCAGCAATTGAAATGACCATTTTAACAATCTACTTTTAAATATCCCAGTCGTGCAATAAAAGGCCAGAATAAATGAATATAACACAAAAACCTTTTGTCAAAAAGTATGATCACAAGACGTATGTTTCAATGTTTCATTTTAACTTAATGAACAAAACAGTTATTCAAGAATAAATTGCACTATACAATCGTCATCAAAAACATTGAAATGCGCTTTTAAAATGTTAATTTACCAAACAACAGGTGACACCCGATCGTCACCAAGCTACTGCAAGAATTTTGAAAATAAAGAAACATCCTAAACATTGGTAGCTGGAACCTGATCCAAGCGGGGAAACACTTGGAAACATCCAGAACAAATGTCCAGAATGAATATAAATGTGATGAGACTCAGCGAAATGAGATGACGTCAGAGACATATAAAATAATTTACTCCGAATGAAACACACGCAACAATGGAGTCGGAATAAATATGGATGGAGAGAGAGCGAAGGCATTGAAGGGTTATGGGGCAATATCAGACCGGGTTCTATTGGTTAAGTTGAGCGGTAAACCGGTTGATATCAACTGCATACAAATAAATGCTCCAACGACGGAGGGAAAAGAAGAAGGTGTAGTTTAATTTGACGGAGAACTGGTCATATCTCGAACCGTGGTATGGCAGTCGTTATGGCGGATTTCAATGCAGAAGTAGGAGACCAAAGAGAGGAAGATATTACTGGAGGACATGGACTGGGAGAAAAAAACGAGAGGGGAAATAAACTGGTAGAATGGGCCAAAATACATGAAATGATCATAGGAAACACATCCAACAACATCCTAGACACCTTTGGACATGGAATAGTCCTAGAGATAGTTTGCGCATTCAAATTGATAACATATTGATACCTAAATGTACACTTTTAATTTATTTTATAATTTCACATAATGTATAACTGTAACTATTGTTATATATTTATACTTGTACCTTATTTTAGGCCTAGACCTCATTTGAAGTCCTGACATTATTTGACAACTGTAGAATGTATTATACCCTATTCGTATTGTATACATTTACGACCTGTTTTACCTTTACCTTATTGCATACAGTTACAAAATATTTTCCTTAACATTACTGTATTAGTTAACGTAATGCAAATCTTGCTATTACTGTATCAATCAAGCGTCAGAAACCATCTCAGGTAACAAGTGGAAAATGGGTCTTTAACAAATGTAGGCCTTGCCACACGCCCAACAACCCCCCCCCCCCCAACCCCTCTACGCCCCTCACCCCACCTTCTACAAATAGTTCAAGTTCTGACCAGGTCTCTTCAGCTATCCTTATGTTATTTTGAAGCTCTTTGTCGCATGTGTGTTTCAGTGTCTTCCTGTACGCTTCGCACCATCAGGAGTACAGAGTATAGTCAGCTTAGTAATGCTATCCACCGAGGGCCTTAATATACGGCAATGAAACGCAATTGCATAGCAGCTGTCTCAGTGCACTGGTACTGGGCCGATTCGGGACAACATTTCCAATGGTGAGATCGTATTGTACCATTTCACCCTTTCAATATTGCACAGACACCCATTTCTCATATTGCACAATATCTTCCCTTCAATCCTGTAGAGAAACCCATTTCTCTTGTTGTACCATTTCATCCCTTAAATTCGGTACAGACACCCATTTCTCTTATCGCAGCATTTCATCCATTGAAACCTGCACAGAAAACAAGTTCTCTTAACGTACGATCTCGTTCCTTCGGTGCGGCACAGACACCCATTTCTCTTATAGTGCCATTTCATCTCTAATCCTGCAGAGAAATCCCTTGTCTAATCGTATTATTTAATCTTTCAAATTCTGCAGAGACACAAATTTCTCTTATTGTATCATTTCATCTCTTCCATCACATACACCCATCTTTCTTGTCGAGCCATTGTATCCTTGCAATACTGCACGTATACCAATTTCTCTTATCGTACTATCTACGCAGACGAACCTATTGCTGATTATCTCTCAGCTGCTGATCGATGGTACCCTTTAGCCTCTCGAGTAAATTTAAGTTCAATTTCGTGTCAGCCAGAGACAAAAACATTATCATTATATAATTCAAGCACTGTTGTAGATCAGCAATATGAGCAGTTTGACAACGTGGTCTTCAATCAATCTCGTTGGTATTTCCTTCTTCATTCGACACAGCGTGTCATATAACATCTGTGTGGACTTCATTAAGTCTAAACTAATCGCATCTGCTTGGAGGTCAGTGGTCAGAACATTGCGCAGTAGGGGGATAGTTTTCTGAATCTGCTATTTACTGGGCATCTTACAATTGATCTAAGCACATCTTCATGAAAGTTTCTTTTATATGTCATAGAGCTGCTTCTTATCCCCCTCCGCCACAGCCGCTTCCGTCTTACACAGTAAATCAACAACACACTCCGCCTGCCTCTTCTGATACGTGTCTTCTTATTGGCCGCAGTGTACAACTTGTATGCGCCCTGTTCTGTAAAGAATAGTCGTGATTGTGCTCCGAGCAAACCAATTTGTTCTCATCTCCTTTCAGTAAATAGGGAAGAGTGTAGATACTGATTCATGTAGTTCGATGGTTGTACACACTCCTGCTCAGTCATCTCAGGTGCACATCTCTGCTGGACCCGCGTATGATTCCAAAACTTCGCAATTTGCACATGGCTGGTTAATAAATTGCAGTGTCTTCATTTAAAAGACGACCGTTGATTAACATATACATTTTACCTCCATCCATTTCTAATGCCCTAAAAGTGGATGCTAGCTATTTCATTCCAGCAAACCCCAGCATGGTAAGGACATTAGATCTACATAAGATCCCAAAAGGTTTGAATGCCTCTATGTCCACTATGCACTTCTATTATAGCCAGCACTTGTGAACCTTCCAAAGGAGAAATTGAGAGTGCGAAACGATTACTGTAAAACAGTCCCAGATAGTCAACTAAGCGCGGAAGTAATTGCCTCGATCTTCATTCTCATACTGGATGTTGGCACAGCTCCCCCTCAGCAACCAATTTTCCTCTCCCCGGCTTTCTTACCGCGCATCACAAACTCGTGGGTAAATTTGACAGTTCAGAATCCTGGACATCTTCACTTATTTGTTGTTTAACCTCGAGGTCTACTTTCACATTGCACTATTCGCTGTATTTTCTCACCAAGGTGAGGATAACTCATTGCTAGTCTGCAATGTTATCTCCGGTGTGAATTCATTCTTCTCATTTATTGATAGTCTCTACTGAGGTTACCTGGCCAATCGTTGTTTCTGCCTGTGCCATTCATGACACCACTGTCCTGATTCGCTAACCCTAGATATATGCAGTATGTAGTAGGCCACTCTTGTCGGTTGCTATTCGTATGTAGGTCTCCTTCTGCATAGACCCGAGCGTATCTGTACTGTATAGACATAAACCCAATCCGAAATTTCATCTTCACGATGGGGGAGTCCGCTGGTGTTCACAATAACCAATCACATTCCTTCCTTATGTATTTTTTCCAACCCTTCACAATACTGACAATGTGAGAATGCATTGGCTATAATCTATAATTGATATGACGATATAATTGTATAGGCTGAAAATCAGCCGCTGGTCCAGGTTGGTAGCTACCATTGTTTTGAGTGCTACCGGACCACGCATTCATCTCTGCGTGATATAATCAAGCTGGTTTGTATAAGACAAACTACAATAAAAGGTCATTCTCAGATATCTCAGCTCAACGTTTGGCGCCGCCCATAGAAGACCGGTCCGGATATCGTACACAATGACCTTAAGAAGCTTCCTCGCTCTTATCTTTGTTATTATTTCGGCTAACACCCAATGCTTGTGTTGGTTTGCCTTCTTCTTGAAAAAGTGGAGGTAAGTATTGTCACACATAATCCTTATTTATACTCTTCAAATATATATGAAAGTATATATATATATATATATTAGACAGAAAATCTAATCAGGTTCTTGATTTCCTTGTTCAGTAGAAGCCCTACTTTAGACCGTTATCTATGGCAACAGGCATGTTTGCCTTCTATAGGGACACGCATGTATGCCTTGTCGCTAACACTTTTACATTGGTTTCGAAAAGGTCGTATTCGGGCGTCACATCCTCAGCTTCACATAAATGGACATCTCGTAAAGATGAACCAAAAAGCCTGTTAACAATATAGTCAATCTGATTGACGTTCCTTTGGCGGGGAGCCGTGTATGTAGCCTGGCGTATCTTCTTGTGTGTAAACATGCAATGACCTATCGACAGTCGGTTAAGGAGACATACATTCAGAACCAGCTCTTGGTTATCCTTTCTAGTCCCAATGCCATGTTACACAATCCCCTCAAAACCGTCATCAATTCCGATCTTAGCAGTCGGGTCACCCATCAGAATCGTGAGGTCATTTGTATCCTCTTGTTCATGGCTGACTTATAGCCTGAAGTATAAATCATCTGTCATGGAATGATCGTTGTAATTAGTCGGCGAATAGCATTTAATCAAGTTTAGCCAGACTTTCCTTGCGGGCTTTCTGAACAAAAACAATGCCATTCTCACTCCCAAGCGTATGCCGTATCTGTTACTTACACGATATTAGGGCCACTTCTTCCCTGTGATGGTCGTCCACCTCAGCGTGCCAAGATGAGATCATCATCTCCCCTTACTTCAGATTAATCTGTGTAATTCTCATCCAACTGATTTCCGCACGCCAATGAAATCGATCTTGAAATTAATCATCCCACTGGCCACTGGAGTCGTTTTTTCTTGTTCGTACATAGCACGAACGTTCTAACTTCCAAATCTGGCGGTCAGGCTAGTAGAAACTATTGGAAACTACTTAGATCACATCCGAGGTCTTGGACCTCACGAACCTGTGATAGATTCGTCTTCTTCTTTCGTTCGCTTTAAAATAGTGTCTATGTCTGCAATGTTGTCTCTTGTATAAACTTCACTGTCTTTTGTAGTTCACACACAGGTCCATAAAGTTTCTCTTCCAGTGTTGTTTGTATGGGCCAGTGAGATTTTCTCTGTATATCATATTCGGGGCAGCTTTGCAGTATGTGCTCTGCTGTCTGGGGCGCCTGTCCGCATGTACACATGGCTGAGTTGCCAATCTTCATTTTTGTGTTCATGTGGCTGCGGAGTCGGTTGTGTCCCGTTCTAAGGCGCAACACAACAGTTTGCTCTTGTCTGTTCATGTTATCCTGTGATAGATGAGTTGAATATATCTGTCAACGTTATGATGGCTGACATGACATTACAGAATGAAGTAGCGGGCCCTCATCACTTACCAAACACCAAATATAACACGTGCAAAATGGATACATATAGAACACTATGTGCCCCACCCAGGTCCTCCTACATGGTATAAGCGTATATTTAATCCCCCACAAGCAAAACTAGACAGAATAAAATAACGGAGAATAAAACAAAAAGTAATACATACAACTAGTCAGGATATAAGGACGAACAACATAAATACATAACCTGGTCTGAAGCTGAAAACGGACCTCAATGACCTGGTTTGGTCACAGACACAGTCGAATGAATGTCAGCGATTGAGGCAATGACAGACGTCAACACACTGAACCTCAACACGTCAACATACTTAACCTGATCACATCAACACACTGAATCTGACCGTCAACACACTGAATCTGAACACGTCAACACACTGGATCTGAACACGTCAACACACTGAATCTGAACACGTAAATGAAATAAATCTGAATACGTAAACACACTGAATCTGAACACGTAAACACACTAAATCTGAACACGTAAACACATTGAATCTAACCGCGCCGCATTACCTCACCTCTCCTTACGCCCCTACACCGCCCTCCCCCAGTGAAAATAAATACAAAACACAAAAAACACTATGCCAAAACACACACTCTCTCTCTCTCTCTCTCTCTCTCTCTCTCTCTCTCCTCTCTCTCTCTCTCTCTCTCTCTCTCATATGTTTCTAATGACGTAAATGATTAAACAAAACAAACGCTGCTTTCCGCAATTTTCTAGGTTGAATTCCTTTCTTCTCTGTCTTCCTTCGTTACTGTGTATCATCATGTTGGGCACATAGTCCATACAACGGATGTGGTTTCACGATAGATTCTGCTTTCCTTGCCAATGCTACCAACAGGGATGTTACCCAATTATCGAGAATGTCTATATTGCTGTAGTTTACTTTCAAGATGTCTGCCATCATGTGTCTTCCTAACTCACATTTACAATGTCCTCTGGTGGAATATGTTCGGGATATGAAGTATTAGACTTTCGTATGTGTCTTCTAGCGTGTTCGTCTTGTACTGAAGTCGATGGTGGCACGTGACATATGTTGTTCTGTGTGACAGTTGTTATGTATGACAGTTGTTATGTGTGACAGTTGTTCTGTATGACAGTTGTTATATGTGAAAGTTGTTGTGTGTGACAGTTATTATGTGTGACAGTTCGTCTGTATAACAGTTGTTCTGTATGACAGTTGTTATGTGTGACAGTTGTTATGTGTGACAGTTGTTATGTGTGACAGTAGTTCTGTATGACAGTTGTTCTATATGACAGTTGTAATGTGTGACAGTGTTATGCCATCATCATCTACGATGGACGGCGGCCTTTGGTTTGCTTTGTTATGTATGACCGTTGTTGTATATGACAGTTGTTATGTGTGACAGCTGTTATGTGTGACAGATGGTATGTGTGACAGTTGTTATGTGTGACAGTAGTTCTGTATGACAGTTGTTCTATATGACAGTTGTAATGTGTGACAGTGTTATGCCATCATCATCTACGATGGACGGCGGCCTTTGGTTTGCTTTGTTATGTATGACCGTTGTTGTGTATGACAGTTGTTATGTGTGACAGCTGTTATGTGTGACAGATGGTATGTGTGACAGTTGTTATGTGTGACAGTTGTTATTTCTGACAGTTGTTATGTGTGACAGTTGTTATGTGTCACAGTTGTTATGTGTGACAGTTGGTATGTGTGACAGTTGGTATGTGTGACAGTTGTTATGTGTGACAGTGTGACAGTTGTTATGTGTGACAGTTGTTATGTGTGACAGTTGTTATATGTGATAGTTGTTATGTGTGACAGTTGTTATGTGTGACAGTTGGTATGTGTGGCAGTTGGTATGTGTGACAGTTGTTATGTGTGACAGTTGTTATGTGTGCCAGTTGTTATGTGTGACAGTTGGTATGTGTGACAGTTGCTATGTGTGACAGTTGCTATGTGTGACAGTTGTTATGTGTGACAGTTGGTATGTGTGACAGTTGCTATGTGTGACAGTTGCTATGTGTGACAGTTGGTGTGTGTGACAGTTGCTATGTGTGACAGTTGCTATGTGTGACAGTTGCTATGTGTGACAGTTGTTATGTGTGACAGTTGTTGTTGTGTGTGACAGTTGCAAATCGTAGACCATGAGAGGAGCTGTTGCTGTCAAGAACATCAGGTCAGACGTCATGTTTCCAAATTTCAAGCCCCATCCCGTTCTGCCTCCTTTCAACTTCCCATCCACATCCGCATCTACATCCATATATCTATCACGTTTGTCAGATTATCAGCCTGCATGAGTCTTCTGTCACTCCAAAATCGCTTGTATAATCGCCCTGTAACCACATCTCTATTCGTTCTTACTTCACCAGCCTGTAGTCTATTTAGGCACTTTCATGCAACCAAGACATGTATTATTCACATGCAATTTCCTTCCGCAGCTCGATCCAGATACCTGTGTCAGATTATTCAAATTTTTCGATATGGCGTTTTCCTGTGCTAGTCTCTAGCAGCTGTGTTGACTGTAAATAATTTGTCTAGATTGTATTTGTGTTGCCTATGCATAGAGTGATTTGGGTCGTTTACAGGTTTCCTTCTTTGAGATCTGTTGCCACACTTCGTGGAATATATCAATTGGTGCTACGCAAATTATGGGCTATATTTGTTTTGTTAGAATATGCTTCAGGCACTGCAACTATTCTGCCAGTCTAATTTATTGATGAATCAATACGTCTGCCATGTGCGGAGGTCTTGTAAAGATTAGTAGGGTGTGGCAACGGAGAAACTCAAGATGAGTGAAGATGTTCAGGGGACATCTGAATGTGTTGTCCGTGTTATGCCAGTCTATTTTCGGATGATATTATTTCTTGTATGTTTTTGTTTTCTCTCAATGTATCGCATAGAACAGAGTACGATCTAACTTCACGTCCACATATTTTGGATTTGTACTGTATTCCAGCTCTTGTCTTTGCCATACGGTCTATTGTTTCGATGTTTGGCTGCTGGGTCGGAGATGTAACGGGCGTACTTGGGTTGTGATAGGGTTTGTTTTGATGTGTTTTTTAGGAGAAACCGGTATAGGAAGGGGAGCGGGGGGGGGGGAGGGGGGTGTCTTGTCAATTTGTTTTCAACCTCTTGAAAGCCATTTATTTGGGCAGCGATTGCTGTGTCGTCTATATGTATTGACATCATCACCTCTAAGTCTATATGCTGCCCGTTGAAATTTACATATATTTTTATAACTAAACAACATATGGAGATCCAAAACAATCAAGATTCACACACAAAATTGGATATTTAGAAGTCAGTGTCAGTATTTAGCGTGCAGAAGAAGGAGTAGCGAGTGTCAGTATTTACCATACAGTCAGAAGCAGAAGCCATTGTCAGTATTCACCATACATGAGAAGAAGAAGCCAGTATCAGTATTTACCATACAGAGAGAAGTGGAAGCCAGTGTCAGTATTCACCATACAGAAAGAAGTAGAAGCCAGTGTCAGTATTCACCAAACACTACGTAAGAAGATATGGAGCAGTACAGTATGACCACAACACATGAGCAAGAACTTGATATATCCAACTTCCTAAGAATGGTGACCTAAAGCGACACTGTAACTACTGAACCATTTATTAACACGTCATCTTAGCACAATCCTCCCGGCAGATCTTCATGAAGAGGATAGAGAAGAAACTAAACAAGGATTTTCAGGTAGGTTTCAGCCATAGCAGGCACGAGGGATATAATCATTAACGTGAGAAATATCATCACAGGGACAGTCATCGTGACAGATGCGCAATCCGTACTTCAGAAGGTACAGAAGTGATGGCTTAGGTACGAGTGTATAGCAGCTGTTTAGGCCTCAAACTTCCAGGGGCTGACATGGATCTACTGACCTTTTCATGCTTGGGTTCACTGCAATTAAAGAGCTGAGATCATGGCTTCACAAGCTCCCATCATGGGCACATTGGTGACGGATAGAAGTGAGATTTTGAAATATATCAACGACCACCTGTTAGATAAGGACACCGCAATAGATGAAGCAGCAATCAGGCAGCAAAGTTTCGACAATTAAACGAGGTTCGAGTATGGCGCATGTGAGGACGGAGCAGGAGAGTGTACAACCAGCGAGTTACAGAGACCATCAGCATCCACACCCTACGCCAATTCCTGAGAGAGACTGAACACCTATGGTATGCCCGGAGAGCAGTGACTTCGATTCTTATAAATAGAAACATATATAATAGAAAAATATAGGAAGTGCAATATAAACCTAAACACTTCCTTTATAGATTATGTCAATACTTTTGGCTGTGTGCAATACCAATTGATGTGGGACATGGGATACCCAACGCACCTGATCCATCTAAAGATACTTTCTATCAGAAGCAAGAAACAACTGCCTAAATAGCTGACAAAATACCAGCACAGTTTGAGATGCAAAATGGAGTAAGACAAGAATGTATACTTCCCTCTACCTGTTCATGATCTATGCAGAAACAATCATGAGAAATGGCAGAAACCACAACAATTTGGAAAAGTTCGACCCTTTTACAATCGATGGAAACGAAACACAAAAATCTAAATACACTGTTGACCCAGTTATGCTCTCAGCGCGTGCGGAGGAACAAGTACAACTTGTAAACAATCTAGTGAAGAAAATTATCTCTTTTAGGACACGAGCAGAACCAAATAAATGTCCTAAGGCAAAACAAAATGTCACAAGTTTCGAATATACTGTTCCATCATCAGCAGTAAATGTGGTTTCCGTAAATAAATCAGCAGAAGAAACGACCACAGCAATTCAGATGTACAGTAAAATGAAATACGTTCGCAAGCACGCAAACAAAACTTGAACAACAAATCTAAGGACATGTATCGTCGTCGTGGAAAAGTACGGATTCTAAACATGAATCATTACACAGGCACTGAAGAAGACAATATAATCTTTGGAGCTAAAATGCTACATACAAATTCTAAGAATAACATAGGTAGCTATAGTTACAACAAAACATTGCCTACATCGGAAAGTTGCGTTTAGATCAAATGTGTCTCACACGCAGTATAACAGCATGGCATATGGGCAACCAATACTTTGGTCTCACCAAACGGTAGAATACTGTGGAGAAACAAACTATGCTGGAGAGCAAGGGGCCTGAAAAAACGAGGAGCAAGGAATACGGAGAAGAATATGGACACTTGATGTCACAGATGTTCTGAAGATAGCCAGAACAGAGGCGTAGCATTGGCTGAAGATAGCCAGGACAGAGGCGTAGAATTGGCTGAAGATAGCCAGGACAGAGGCGTAGAATTGGCTGAAGATAGCCAGGACAGAGGCATAGAATTGGCTGAAGATAGCCAGGACAGAGGCGTAGAATTGGCTGAAGATAGCCAGGACAGAGGCGTAGAATTGGCTGAAGATAGCCAGGACAGAGGCGTAGAATTGGCTGAAGATAGCCAGGACAGAGGCGTAGAATTGGCTGAAGATAGCCAGGACAGAGGCGTAGAATTGGCTGAAGATAGCCAGGACAGAGGCGTAGAATTGGTTGAAAGCCAGGACAGAGGCGTAGAATTGGCTGAAGATAGCCAGGACAGAGGTTGAAGAACCCTAAAAGGCGTATGTCAACAAAGCACCATTCTTTGAAGGGAATGCTACATGATGATGAGCATGACGATTGGAAATATACATCTATACATTGTAGGTCATTCAAATTACCTGAGTGACTCCCTTTGTGTATGTCTTTGCAAAGCACGTACACAGTGGTATTTGCAGGAGTGGCTGGCCAACAGTGTAGCAAGTCGTTGACCTCAGGACAAAGCACGCCTGCTGGTAAGAGAGAAAGAAATGATGTGTCCATAGATTGTATGAAAATTATTAACGAGTACTGTACATGCAACACAAGCGAGGGACCAACAATATCATACACGCGGTAACAAAATTATCCACGTGTTTGTGGAAGGACACCAGCCGGTAGCAAAACACATGAGTGGTTGTGACTCGTGTGAGGTTTAGTCTTGTGGTGCTCCAATGCTCCGATCAGTTTCCGTTGTACCGATATGATTTTTTTTGAACAGCTCAGTTTATGTCGAGTCAGAATGATTTATTTTAAACAGCTCAGTTTATGTCGAGTCAGAATGATTTATTTTGAACAGCTCAGTTTATGTAAAGTCAGAATGATTTATTTTGAACAGCTCAGTTTATGTAAAGTCAGAATGATTTATTTTGAACATCTCAGTTTATGTAAAGTCAGAATGATTTATTTTGAACAGTTGAGTTTCCGTTTTCCTGAATAACAGCTGCACATGTGTGTCTCTACTGGACGGAGAGAGCTGAGCACACACCCAAACGTGTCTTTCTCATGACAATGATATCGTGATGTATTCTCCATTCTTTGTCAGACACGACAATTTCTGATTAAGATATAAGCTGTTTTAATTTTTATATTTGAATTTTTTTAGAATTATCTAATGAATGTATGCCTCCTTCTTAAATTAGAATCGCAGTCATGAAACTTTCTGTGGTTAGTGTGTACTACGTGTTCCACAAGGCACGTAGGACTAGTAATGGTGGTATATACATATTGATTTGTTCCCGCGTCTACTGATAACTTGTATAGAGATCGTGATGTTGGCTGCCAAACTATTTCTAAAATTTGTGACTGTATTTTAGTTTTAAAGTTCCTAAATATCTATATAACATTATTTATACTTGCTAGCTGATAGATTCTTGCCAGACAAAGTTAAGTCTTTTGGGAAATGTAGCTTTCTTTGTAAAGGACAGGTTGTCGATGGAGTTTGTAATTTGTAGATCCTCATCACCAGCTATTTTAACTGCTTGAGGTCTCCGTCTGGATTTTAGACATTTCTAAAATTGACACCTTAGTGATATTCTCAAAAAGTAGGTCATGTGGAATGTATTTAAAATAGCTTTGTTAATTTCATCTAAGACACGTTGATGGATGCATGATTGTGTTTAATGATCCCACGAATAGTACCAACGGTAAAGGGCTATGTTATTGCAGAATTTCATTTCTAGAAATTTTGTAAAAGTCTCTAAAAAGGGTTGTGAGTAGGGCTAGCAACTACATTATTTAACGCGAAATGCTATATGCAGCACCACTTAATGAGCGCACTTACAAAAGTGCTTTGATACATATTTCCTTATTGGGGGTGTATGGTAGAGGGGGGTAGGGGTGGGGTGGGAGAATACAAGCAGCTGCAGGTGTTACCCTATGCTTCATATGTAGCGCGAGGGAGAAACGTATTATATCATCACCTCTAGACTGGGATACCTTATAGTATTATCTCATCACCTCAAGACTGTGTATCGTATGGTACTATGTTATCACCTCAAGACTGGGATACCTTATAGAACTATGTCATCACTTCAAAAATGGGATACCCTATATTATTATGTCATCACCTCCAGACTGGGATACCTTATGGTACTATGTCATCATCTTCAGACTGGTATATCTCTGATAAAAGAAGGTCACTGAAAAAACACAATCACCCGCCGGAGGAGGTCGACAGTTATAAAGAGGTCAAGAAAGCCATACAACAAAACATGAGAGAGGCGAAAGAAGCGTGGATATGTGAGCAATGCACAAACATCGAAGAGAGACGAAACAGAAATGATGCTAAAGGAGCATACAAGGTTGTTAAAGAACTCGTAACACCAAGACAAAGCAGGAACCTTATTATCCATGCCTTATTGAGAAAAATGACGTACTGGCACGATGGACAGAGTACTGTTCCGAGCTATATAACTATGAAGGGCGAAACGAACCTGAGAAAACAATCCCCCCAACACCAACAATTATAGAGGATAACCAACTGATAACGAAGGAAGAGATAATTGCAGCGGTAAAGACATTGAGAAGAGGGAAGGCGGTCGGCGTGAACAATATACCAGCAGAGCTCTTACAAGCAGGTGGAGAGGTAGTGGTGGAAGGCCTGACACACATCTGTAACAAAATATGGGCGACAGGAAACTGGCTGGACTTATGGACGAAATCAATAATTATACCGTTACATGAGTCTGGAAACCTAAAGCTGTGATAAAATTCCAGAACAATAAGCCTCATTAGCCCCCCCCCCCCCCCCCCACCCTAAAAGGTCATGCTTAAATTAATCCTCAACCGACTGAAACCCCAAGCAGAGAACATCATTGTTGAGGAGCAAGCAGTGCTCAGACAGGGAAGAAGCACTACAGAACATATATTTAATTTAAGGCTGCTAAGCGAGAAATACCTAGAACAGCAGCAAACACTGTATCACGTGTGTGTGGATTTTATGAAGGCGTTTGATAGGGTATGGCATAAAGCGCTTCGGACAACCATGAGGATGTATAATATCAACGGACATAATATAACGGTCCTTGAACACATGTATGACAAAGCGTCTAGCGCAATTCTTGTGAGGGGACTGGTTTCGCACATCAGTTGGTGTGAGACAGGGCTGTACACTCTATACAACTCTTTTCAATATATTCTTTGAAGGAATTATGAGTGAGGCACTTGGAGGTCACGTTGGTACTGTCAAGATAGGGGGCCGAACGATTACCAACCTTCGTTTTGCAGATGATATCGACGGGTTGGCGGGTTCAAAAGCAGAACTCAGGAATGGGTCAGAAGGCTCGATGAAACAGGATTTGAATATGGTATGGAGATAAACGCTGGAAAGACAAAATTAATGACCAACAACGCCATGGGCTTCAACAGCAGGATAAAAGCTAACGGTCAGGAACTCGAAGTGGTTGACCGTTTTAAATATCTTGGGACGATTGTCAGTGATGAAGGATCAAAATGTGAGGTGTTGGCCAGAATAGCACAGACAATAGCGGCCCTTGCAAGGCTTAACAAAATCTGGCAAGATAAACGGTTAGCACTATGCACGAAAATCAGATTAATGCGTAAACCGGATCTGTCAATATTCCTCTATGCGTGTGAGACATGGACAGTTATAGCTGACCTTCTAAGAAGGATACAGGCTTTGGAGATGAGAACGTTTCCGAAAACTTTTAAACGTCACATACAAAGATCGAATTACAAACGAGGAAATACGAGATAGAATTACAACAGCAATAGGGCATTTCGAAGACCTCTTTGCAGCTGTTAAAAGAAGAAAACTCACTTGGTACGGTCACATATCGAGATCAAATGGTCTTGCAAACATAATCCTCCACGGAAAGGTTCATGGCAGACGACGAAGAGGCCAGCCCAAAAAGAGATGGGAGGACAACATAAAAGAATGGACCAGTCTACGACCAGAAGATTCACAGGCAGCGGCATATGACAGAGAAGGATGGCGTGGGGTTGTGAGGATGTCTTAATGTGTGCCCCAACGACCTCATTAGTTACGGGATGACCTGACCTAGCCTGACTATGTCATCATCTCCAGACTGGGATATCTTATTGGACTATGCCATCACCTCCAGACTGTGATATCCTATCCTACTATGTCATTATCACTAGGCTGGTAAATTCTATAGTACTATGTCATCACCTATAGGCTGGGATATCCTATAACACTATGTCATCACTTCTAGACTGGAATATCTTATGGCACTATGTCATCCCCTCTAGACTGAGATATCCTATGGTACTATGTCATCATATCTAGACTGAGATATCTTATTAACTATGATAGTGTGTCATTCTCTAGTCAGAGATATATATGGTACTAGGTAATCAACTTTATGCTGAGTTATAATATAGATATTTGGGTTTCAGCTAGTACACTTTGACATGATCTTCACATCATTGCGCTCTGGTGACGTACAAGGCACTGCTATTGACAATCATATCATGTACTGGAGGCAGGGTCAGCTATTAAAGTCAACATGTCTGAAGTCTTACACCCAGTTCAGATAAAAGAAACAACAATCTTGGATCTCTTGTTAAAGAACGCATTTCCAAGACAAATGTCAAAGAAGAAGAAAGATCTCATGTGTCCTGACAGGTGCACGCCCTCAAAACCTGTTCAGAACAAGATATGCAGTCCACCATGAATAAGTCTTAGCGGCATGAACTAACTTTGGTAACACTACCAACACTATTAAAACTAAGAGACTCTTCCATCCTACTCCTGGGAGCAGTTCCCCGAACATCACTGTACAGAGCCAACATCTTCAGGAAGTCGATATCTTCACCTAACTAGATAGTGCCATCACCAGAGACGCAAATGTCGACTTTCAAGTCAGCAACATGACTGCAGTCATGTGATTTGCTTTTGGTAGACTTCTTACGAAAGGCTGGAACCGATAAATAATCGGTGTCGCCACAAAGGTAAAAATGCATCGTGCAGTAGTGCTACCCTCTTTTGTGCATGTCTGAGAAACATGGACAGGCTGCAGCAGAGGTATCCGTAGGTTAAATTGTTTCTCATGGGCTCTCATGGATCACATAATGGCATTAGGCAACACGACAAAATGTCTAACTTCGAAATTTTTAACAAGTCAAACTTATTAGACATCAAGGCGCGTTTGCAAAAATCCTAGATAAGTCGGACGGGATATGTTGTTCATGTGCCTAGTGAACGTTCCCCAAGCAGCTGCTGAAAGGTCAGCTCAGAACAGCCAGCCACTCGTCTTGGAAAAAACATTACAAATCTTTACCAAGAGACATACACAATGACTCGACTTTGATATCACCTCCTGGACGATGCTTGTACAGAAATGTTGCAACTGGGGCGCTAACATCACACAAGGTGCTCAGATTATAGAGCAAAAGGTCATCGCCGAGGCTCAGAGGAAGCTAGCTGCTTCATAAAAAAACGGGGGGAAAGTCAACTCCACAGTAAACTCCACAAGTGTGTGTCCCAAATACGGCAGAGTCTGGCGTGCTAGGATTGGACTTTACAGTCGTATGATATCGTATATTTATGCACAAGTCAGATTATGTTGCTATCGTAGGTGACGACGGGTAAATATTATTGTTACTTTTATTATTGTTGTTAGTGTCATCATCATCATTGGCTGATTCTATTATATTCTGGGTGGAATATATTAAAGTGCTTGGATGGAAATGTGAGCTGCATCGATGGACGCCTTTGACTCCTGGTTGTCAAAGAGGGACAGACCAGACTAAAAGTACACAACCATAAACCAGGTTTTGGGGCTTAAAGGTAGGGCTAAGAACCTAAACCGAGGAAAATAATATTGTTACAAAAATCACAACCATCCCCCAAAATACTAGTACTACGGACCAAATTATGTAATACTACTGACCATATTATCTAGTACTACTGACCAAATTATTTAATACTACTGAGCATATTATCTAATACTACTGACCATATTATCTAGTACTACTGACCAAATTATATATTACTACTGAGCATATTATCTAGTACTACTAACCATATTATCTAGTACTACTGACCATATTATCTAGTACTACTGAGCATAATATCTAGTACTACTGAGCATATTATCTAGTACTAATGACCATAGTATCTAGTACTACTGACCATATTATCTAGTACTACTGAGCATATTATCTAGTACTACTGACTATATTATCTAGTACTACTGAGCATATTATCTAGTACTACTGAGCATATTACCTAGTATTACTGAGCATATTATCTAGTACTACTTAGCATATTATCTAGTACTACTGACCATATTATCTATTACTACTGAGCATATTATCTAGTACTACTGACCATATTATCTAGTACTACTGACCATATTATCTAGTACTACTGACCATATTATCTAGTACTACTGACCATATTATCTAGTACTACTGACCATATTATCTAGTACTACTGACCATATTATCTAGTACTACTGAGCATATTATCTAGTACTACTGAGCATATTATCTAGTACTACTGACCATATTATCTAGTACTACTGACCATATTATCTAGTACTACTGAGCATATTATCTAGTACTACTGACTATATTATCTAGTACTACTGAGCATATTATCTAGTACTACTGACCATATTATCTAGTACTACTAACCATATTATCTAGTACTACTGACCATATTATCTAGTACTTCTGAGCATATTATCTAGTACTACTGACCATATTGTCTAGTACTACTGACCATATTATCTAGTACTACTGACCATAGTATCTGCGATCCAGCATAAACGAACCAGACGACGAGACCAGATTAAACACAGTCAATGTAAATTAAGATGCTGGCAAATATCTGATGACATAGACATGCATCAGGATACTGTTCTGGAACATCAGATCCCTTCTTGAAACAGGAAAGTCAGTTCTAAGTTGCCAAGGACATACAACTCTACAAATTGAATTTCCAGGGTCTTGAAGCGGTAAGATGGAACGGTGCAGGTACCACAACACATACTAAAGGGCAAACAATTATATGTGCTTGATACGAAGATAACGCTCAAGCGCACACAGAGGTAGTGGTCTTCATGTTGTCAATGGAAGCAAGGAAGGCAACTTTAGAATATAAAAAGATATCGACCAGAGTAATAGTAGCACGATTTCACTCAAAATGGAAAGAGCAAATATCACTCAGTGCTAAGTGCCAGCGAAAATGCTGATGAAATACCCTCCAAAAATTGTTGTTTAATGTTTCAAGGAACTCTGACTCCGAGAAGAGATATGAGGATAGTCAAGCAAAGGTGAAACGTACAACAACAGTTATTAATTTATTATCAGCAAACATTGCATGAGAAAGAGGACTAAATATGGGGGCAGTTTCGTCAACTTTAGTAACTTCAGTGACATGATTATTGGAGGCACAATCATCCCACAAAAGGTATAGGAAGCTCCGTCATCCAAATCTCCATGAGGCAATATCCTCCTACACAAAAGATATAGGTGGCTACATCATCCCACACAAAAGGTATAGGTGGCTACATAATCCCACACAAATGGTATAAGGGGGCACATCATCTCATACAAAAGGTGTTGTAGACACTATCATCTCAAGCCAAAGGTATTAAAAACCCTATCAGCTCACACAAAAGGTATTGGAGACACTATCATCCCACACAAAAGGTATTTGAGACACTATCATCCCACACAAAAGGTATTGGAGACACTATCATCCCACACAAAAGGTATAGGAGACCCCATCATCTCACATAAAATAGCAAAATAGACGACCTTGGAATACGCGGATCCACATACAGACACTGATACAAACTTGAGGAAACAATTCTAACAAGCGAAGCGGAGAGGTAAGTAAACAGCGCAAGGACCGGCTCATATTAAGCAGGTGAAACTGAACTTAACTTATCATCTTTATACTGGCTTATAAGAATTTGCAGTTTATATACAACCAGTCTCGTATACTTCCCTTGATCTAAAAGTAACTGTGCGAGTCCTTATTCTTGAATGCATTAATTGGCCCAGCCACTACTATTTCCTGTAGTACTGCATTCCAAGCATTCACTACTTTATGACTAAACAAATGTTTCCGAATACTTAATCTGGACCTTTCTTTAATTAATCTATGGTTGTACCTTGTTGTTCATGTAGGCGGATTTATTTTGAAAAATAACTGTTATAGTCTAATTTAGACTTGTCCCTTGATTATCTTATAAACCAACATTAAATCACATCGAATTCTTCTATTTTCTAGACACTGAAAACCTGTTGTTCCTGTATTTTTTCATAGCTATAATTTTGGAATCCCACTATCAGTTTCGTCGCCGTTCTTTGTATCCTTTCCAGCATATTTATATCCCCTTTACGATAAGGACTCCACATCTAAACACAGTAGGAGATAAAACGACGGACAAGTAAAACATACTTGAATGGAAATATACAAGAAGAAAAGTCAGAACTGCACACAGTATATTCTGAGCTAAAGAAGAAAGTTATAAAGAAAGAAAAGCAGAATAAGAGAAATCAAATAGGTAAAATAGCCAAGAAGAATGCATAGACCTTAAGACACAGTCCACATAACGATATACAATGTAACTAGAGTACTATTTTGGAAGAAAATAAAACAGATCCACAACACACCAGTGAAATGCAAAAATCGAAAGAACAGATAGATAAAATCTGTTATAAAGACATTCCTTCTTTCTTTTGCTTTTGTGATTTCACTTGCTACATGGTTGTAGTCAAGTGTTGTGGGATGCATTTGATTCTCGCCTCCCTCGTAGCCTGAGTGACGGTTTTAACCAATTTTACGGTAGTCTTGTTTGCTCTGTCAACCCATTTTTTTTTCGGACTATCCCTTTTTCCTGATTGTCTCAAGGATACGGTTTCATAAACAATGTGGTCTGGTTGCATTCTCACAATGCAACAGAAATCCACCAAAATCGCAAACTGACATCGAACCAGAAAAGGAGCACGCACAGGTAAATTTACATCCACCAACAAAACAGAGATCTTGCAATCACTCAAGTTACTAACAAACTGGAAAGCTGCAAAACCAAGTGGAATCCTCATAGGGCGGTGAAAGTGAATATCTCAACCACGACAGAGATGCTGCACCATCTCTTAGAGAAGATATGGACACAAGAGAACATTCATATAAATTAGGAACCTACTCAAATTATCAAAGAAAGAAAATCTGGCTTCATGCAGAAACTGGTGTGGAATAACGATCCCGGCAGTGGCTAGAAACATCCTGACCAGGATAATACATTATCGTATAAGAGCATTTTTGGGGGGAAAACAGAGAGAACAGACAGGATTCCAAGCAAGAGGATCTTGAAAAAAATCATAGCAAACATCAGAATCATCATAGAGCAAACTGGAGAGTGACAGACACCTATAACTATGAACACTATATTTTTAAAATCTATATTTGATAATATAGACTAAATAATAATTTTAAAAATATTGAAGTTCCATGGAATGCAAGATGTATTTAAAAGAATTACATAAGATATCATATGAAGGGGCCGCATGTCAAATTATCCACTCGGCAACTTGTCAGACGTATTTGCAGTAAAAATTCTGGTAAGACATGGATGTATATTATCTTTGGCAATCGTAATGTAGCATATCTATAATATCCAGGTCACATGGACCATTCTTACATATACATGGGGTAGAACTAGAGTTTCTTTCTGACTATGAGTTAAGAGTTACAAAATATAATACTTGACGTCAAGACTTCAGCATAGACACTCTAAATGCTATGAGAACAATAAAACAATATATTTATTTGTTACAAAAGTATTTGTTTACAACATAAAACCAATCTACACTAACTAAACAACAATACCTCTTTCTAACTCAGGGATTGTTAGCATAAGCTGGATGGGATGGATGGGAGTATAAACCCAGTTCGATAGACTTACCCTAATGTATATGACTTTCTATACAAAACTCTTTATGCACTGACTAACTGATATATATTATGTAGTCACGTGAGTCCTCTAGATGGTGGTGAAGGACTTGACACTGGCGTTCGTCGGTTTTGCGTTGCACGCTAATGGTGTCTTGCTGTTATTGTGGGATTGTTCCCAAATGATTCAGGTTACAACTGCCTTTCGATGGCCGACCCGTCTGACATAAATCGGGCTTTCGAACACTTTGTTCTCGACCTCAGCAGGACACCAACAACTGATACCTGTTGAAGCTGCCACAGACTTTATCACCTCAGCTTATGAAATTGCCTTTGCAAGTGAACACATTTTCTGTTCCAGTTGCTGAGATGGATTCACTGTCCCTTCCATTGGGCAACAGTGTAATACCCATTATATTCACAGTGGTTAACATCTCTTCAGTCGAATCTCCATTCTCTTTTAAAAACCTCTTTCTAGTTCCGCCCAATGCATGATGATGGCGGACACCAGTAACCCTGTTCCTTCCTATTTGACTAGTCGGCTATCAATCTTATCTTCGCTACTTTTGAATCACATTGATTCCAATTGATACTTGTCAATCTGTCATTCCAAATGGGACATTCTAACATGCGATTAATTGTCGCTATCTCCCCTACTGATATGTCCAATGTAAAGGATGAATAGGTCAAAGTTCCTACCCTCAACTCCTAGTAACACTGATGATTCTCCCTCTCTCTCTCTCCCTCCTCTCTCTCTCTCCCTCCTCTCTCTCTCTCTCTCTCTCTCTCTCTCTCTCTCATGTTTCCAATTCAATCCTCGACTTAGAAATGCCGTTATGTCGACCCTAGTTTGACCTGACCTTGACAATCACTTTCTCAACCAACGTTTTGCTCCCCGAAGAATATATCTACTTCCTCAATCGTCTCTGCTTCACTGTGATTTGTTACAGTTATCCCAGTCATGGTCTGGTTGATGCAACAGATTGCACAAAAATAGGAACACAATGAACATCTGATAAGCAGCAGGAGGAATTTGATTGTGCAGATAATAATTGTTTATCATCACACAAAAGCAGGATATACAGGTACAAATGCACATACTAACATAGGAAGTAGCAAAGATAAGATTGCAGATTAATGTCAGCAAAAAAAAGAAATGTGAATAAACAACAAAGAGAACCCGTAATGATAAATTGCCATATAATTGAAGAAAATCCAACCGTTAGCCATGTGGGAAGTAAAATTGATAATGACGGAGAAATAAACAAAGATTTTAACGCCAGGATTAATTAACACGGCGGATTTGCATTCACTTATCTTCTTCTAATGTGAAAATTGGCATCACTCTTCGCGGAGAATAAGATAAGACTGTTTAACACAAATGAAGAGTGCACCTTGCTATATGACTCCGAGACATGGCATGTGACGGTGTGGAATAGCTACTGCAGACCTTCGTTAACAAGTGGCCTCGTCGCATACGTCGTGCTAAAAGTAAGGTAAAAAAAGTAAGGGCACTTACAGATCTGTAGGCGAGAACACTACAATAACTAATACTGCTGGACATTTGAGAGAGAATGTGAGATCTGTGGAATACACTCTCAAAGAGAAGCCCTATAGTATAACTAGACAACCACTGAATTGGAGTAAACAGGAAAAGAGACCAGTGAGAAGAGCAAGGAACTCCTGGCAGCGAACGGGACGGAGAGGAACCGATTTAAATCAAGATCTTGTGGGTGGAACTCCAGAAGACGGCCCAATGTTCCAGGGGAACCAGAAGGATAAATAATGATGCTCATAATTCAAGACTATGCGTTTTATCAGACGTATTATTTCTTTATTATTTTACCATATTGCTGGAAACGTCATAAACATATATTATTAAAAACACGTACACACGAACAATAATATAATTATAACTATATGTATATAATAATACAGCATATCAAACCTAAACAATATAGCGAAATATACGGTACATGTAAAGATATTTCACATAGCAGACACTGCCGTTGTGAATGAAGAGTTGTTGTAGTTGTTATCCCATAGCTGCGGGGCAAGCCTACTCTTGGCAGCCCAATGCCATTTTTATATAGATACAGGTCTTCTTCACTTGTTTCACTGCTCCGTACATTGTGTTGGCAATTGTCTGCAGTGCATGTAAGAATCGTTTTCTCGTGTCCGCAGGTTCCGTGCAATCAATGCCTAGATGTTGAACTGTTTCATCAGGATAAGAGCAATGTCTGCACAAAGGCAGGTGCTGGGGACTGATGCGGTTCAATTGGCTATTGACTCTGGTATCTTCTGTTCCTATTGACTCTGGTATGTTCTGTTCGGAACTGAAAGATGAGACTGATCTCTTCTATGTAGTTTATTTATGTCATCGTTACTTTTTGGCTGTGACCTTTCTGTAAATACACTGCGACCTGTTTGTTTCCGTCGCCAAACTGTTCGTCCAGATTTCCCGAGTATTATTCTTAATTATCTGTTTTACTGTGTGGTTACTGCATTGTCTATAACATTGTTGTTTGGAGGCTCCATTTTTACAAATATGTCAGCCATCTAGTTCCCTAGTAGCCCATTATGTCCAGGGATCCAATGCAATGTAACATGTATACCTTAGGCAGTGATGATGTTGTTGATCGCCCTCCCCACCAAGAATATATCATTTTCTTTGTAGAACCGATTTAGATTCACAAAGAATTACAAAATCCACCGGTAACAATCCGCCCAAGTCAAACTGTTAGTGCAAAATCTCAGCTACTGTTTTTATAGTCTCGGCCTTCGCTTCATCATTTGAACGGTGTTCGCCGAATAGGGCGAACTCGTATATGGAACCATCCGGGTAGTTCATATGGATACCATATCCTACAAAGTGGTAGATTTGAATGCTGATCCATACGTTTAGACCAAGACTGTAGATTTTGGGTAGCTAGAGACAGTCTCCAAGGCACGTCTTCAGGATATTAAGTGTAGTCTCCTTGATGGCTGCCTTTTCTGTCAGGTGTCTTTTTATGACTGGCAGGCAAATATTTTCCCAAAGGGGTGGTCCAAAAAACCTATTTTCCGTTTCTCTCTCCTATGTTAGATGGTGAATATGGCTTTCCTCGTCTTCTACATCCAGTGTATCTATGTGTATCCTATTTTGATGGTCATTTTCCTGTCTCTTATATCTCTCTACAGCTTCAGTCAGTTTCCTGCTTCTCCTAATATCTAGAGGTTCTATGTTGGCCTCTATCTCACACGCCGCTGTAGGGTTGATCCCATTTCCCCACAAATTAGTCTGAGAGGTTGATTCTGCACCCATCTGGGGTAGTTGTCTCGCCGCAGCGACTCAATTTCATCCAGTGTTCGTAAAGCGATCTCAGTCCCGCCAGGCGGAGCGATAGCGCGGGCTTGCGGAAAACGCTCGCCTGCCTTTCCCCGTAGTGCGAATTGGGTGCGGTTTGTGGTAGTGGCTCCTCCACCGAGGTGCGCTAGTCTGGTCCGTATCAGGAAACGTGGTCCGTCCCTGGTGATTTATCTAAGGCTTATAGCAGAGCTCGACAGTACGTCTCGCTGGTGGTCCGACTCTCGCAAAGAGCTTGTGACCGGCAAATGGAAAGCAGGAATCGTTGCCTCGAGGCCCTGCGTTCTCTCCCTACGGAGAAGGGCAGGCCAAATTGTGTCTCTAGTCCCAGTGAAATTCGTCGCCGAGGTCGTTGGGATCCGTTCTGCACAGAGCGCTGCCATCCCTCCTCGAGCGAGCCCGGTCGGTCGGTCGTCTGGTGCGTGTGGGAGGCCCCTGTCAGGCGGTCCTAGGTTGACGGAGTGAGGGACGGGTGGAACAACCGTCCGTCCGTCCCGTCAGTCGGTCCCTGCGGCCGTCCCAGTGAGGCTTTTTACACACCCTTCCTCCGCCGACCGGTGTGCGCAGTACGTACGTCTCCGACAGATATCTGGTTGATCCTGCCAGTAGTCATATGCTTGTCTCAAAGATTAAGCCATGCATGTCTAAGTTCACACTGTCTCACGGTGAAACCGCGAATGGCTCATTAAATCAGTCGAGGTTCCTTAGATGACACGATCCTACTTGGATAACTGTGGCAATTCTAGAGCTAATACATGCTTACCAAGCTCCGACCCTCGCGGAAAGAGCGCTTTTATTAGTTCAAAACCAATCGTCGTTTCCCCTCGCGGGGTTGCGGCGTCCCCACTGGTGACTCTGGATAACTTTGTGCTGATCGCATGGCCTCATGTGCCGGCGACGCATCTTTCAAATGTCTGCCCTATCAAATGTCGATGGTACGTGACATGCCTACCATGTTTGTAACGGGTAACGGGGAATCAGGGTTCGATTCCGGAGAGGGAGCATGAGAAACGGCTACCACATCCAAGGAAGGCAGCAGGCGCGCAACTTACCCACTCCCGGCACGGGGAGGTAGTGACGAAAAATAACAATACGGGACTCTTTCGAGGCCCCGTAATTGGAATGAGTACACTTTAAACCCTTTAACGAGGATCTATTGGAGGGCAAGTCTGGTGCCAGCAGCCGCGGTAATTCCAGCTCCAATAGCGTATATTAAAGTTGTTGCAGTTAAAAAGCTCGTAGTTGGATCTCAGGCGCAGGCGGGCGGTCCGGCTCGCGCCGGTTCACTGCCCGTTGTCTCCTGCCCTACCGTCTGCCGGCTCTCTCCCACGGGTGCTCTTCGCTGAGCGTCCTGGGTGGCCGGCGCGTTTACTTTGAAAAAATTAGAGTGTTCAAAGCAGGCCTCGGCTGCCTGAATAATGGTGCATGGAATAATGGAATAGGACCTCGGTTCTATTTTGTTGGTTTTCGGAACTGGAGGTAATGATTAACAGGGACAAACGGGGGCATTCGTATTGCGGCGTTAGAGGTGAAATTCTTGGATCGCCGCAAGACGAGCTACTGCGAAAGCATTTGTCAAGAATGTTTTCATTAATCAAGAACGAAAGTCAGAGGCGCGAAGACGATCAGATACCGTCGTAGTTCTGACCATAAACGATGCCGACTAGCGATCCGCAGGAGTTGCTTCGATGACTCTGCGGGCAGCTTTCGGGAAACCAAAGTGTTTGGGTTCCGGGGGAAGTATGGTTGCAAAGCTGAAACTTAAAGGAATTGACGGAAGGGCACCACCAGGAGTGGAGCCTGCGGCTTAATTTGACTCAACACGGCCAACACTGAAATGATTGACATGCCGAGACCACTCTTCTGGAGTCTAATATGGAACTGGTGCTGGACTTAGACCCCCAGAAATCTGGGGTTATGTCCCCTGTGGCTCGGTTTTGTCTGCATCCAGTGTTTGATAAAGGAATTGACGGAAGAGCACTATCAGGAGTGGAGCCTGAGACCTAAGTTAACTTACCACGCCAATACTGCAGAATGACTATCAAAAAGTACACCTTAGTGGGGTCTAATAGAGAACATGTGCTGGAATTAGACCCTCGAAATCTTTGGGGCTACCCTTTAAGAAACTTGATTATCTCGCTAAGGGAATTGACGGAAGGGCACCACCAGGTGTGGAACCTGCGGCTTAATTTGACTGAACACGCCAATACTGTAGAACAACTGACAAATTGAGAGCACTGCCGTTTGGGTCTAATAATGAACGTACGCTGGTATTAGACTCACGGACGACAAGTCAGCTCAAATGAAAGAACGCTACGGAAATCGTGTTTAACTCCGCAGATTTCAAATACCTGGTCATTGACAAACAAAAGCCCTCAATAAATTCGTCTGACCAAATAGTGAACGTGTGCTGGAAATAGATCTGAAGACAGGTCAGTTTTACCCTACAAATGACAGGGCGTTGCTACGGAAAACCAGCTCAAATCGAGAGAAGCCGCAGACACTTTGGTTCACGTACCAGGCTGATAAGCCAAGGGCGCGAGGCTACCATGTGGGGGATTACGGCCGAACCCTTGAAAGCCGCAATCCCGCCCAAAATCTCAGCACCACTGCAATGGGAGGCTCCTACATGCTCGGGACCTGGGGCTTGCGCCCCAGCCCTATCAGGTAGAGCCACAGTAAGAGGTCCTTGCCGCCCGCAAATCAAAGCGGGCGGAAAGCTGCTCGATACTCACCCTATACGGCGATGGGGTGCGAAAAACACCAACCAAAGACTTAGAACCTGGTCGGGGTTTCGAAAACAGTAGAGCAGCCACCACACTGTGAACTGTCAAGACTCAACCACTGACCATGAGAGTTGTCCGCACACCAGGCGATCAACATCTCTGTGACATTACCAGGCTTGTCATCTGGCTAAATGCACTCCGGTTACGATATCTACCTCTGTACGTTATCAGCCATAACTATCATGCTGGACGCAGAAGAGATGCAGACCAGCGGACATTGCACACCTGCCCACTGTGTCAACACCCCAGGTGGCGGGGAATGCTAGGCGTACCATCCCTGCATAGAAGCCAAGAAAATAAAGGGAAAAAGAGATACCCCACTCACATGCAAATGCTACGTTTCTGGCAGGACGTGACGATCCTGGGATACAGACACACTGGACTGCCTCTCTTCCGGGTAAACCAGTCCATCTCATATATCACATACCATCATTGCACCCTATAGACACGAGTAGTGAAGACTCGATAGTCTGGTAAGACAACTTCCATAGGAGAGAAAACTCTGATCGTAAACAACTGCTGCCTTGCAGATAGGCTGGGGACAGCCAAAGGCTAAGGAGGGCATCCCTACAGAAACGCCTGTTGAAATCGGATGCACGGGGCCGCAAGCCTAACAAAACAGTGCAACGTAAATCACAGTATGATGGCAGCACAACCTATTCGAAAAACGTATGGCGCTCATCCTGAGGAGACCCGCCAGGCAGCGATAGCGCCGGGCCCCACGCCTCGAAGGGGCCCACCCTTGACTACTGGTGGTCACCCACCCATGTGTCGTGGAGTCAAGGCACATGGCTATGGGGAAACGACTATTGGCCAAAACCTCAAGACCCTCAGAATATTACAGTGGAATGCGGAGGGAGTCATTAACAAAAAACTTTCCCTAACACATCACCTGCATGAAGGTAAGATTGACGTGGCATGTATCCAGGAAACGCACCTCAACAATAACCATAAATTCTCAATCAGAGGATACCAGACTTTCCGTCTAGATAGAGAAGGCCACAAAGGAGGGGTCCTGATACTGACCAGAAACAGCATACCGAGTAGCGCGGTACCTGTCAATCACACCGGACAAGCAGAAATTGTAGGAGTTGACATAATGGCTCAAGAGACGAAGCTCCGCATTTTCAATCTGTACGGACCACCAAACAGAGACCTATCGCTCTCGAGTATGGAGGTCAGAGACTCCAACTGCATAGTGGTTGGAGATTTCAACAGCCACTCGGAGAGATGGGGATACTCTGACACAGACAGCAGAGGTGACGAAGTGGAAGATTGGGAGATAGATGCAAATCTCTCCCTAATCAATAGGCCGGAGGATAACCCTAGCTTATATTCAAGAACATGGCATACCACCTCGACTCCAGATTTGGCCTTCTCCACACAGGACATACACTATAAAATAGACCGCCAGGTGCTAAACCAACTGGCAGGTAGCGACCACAGGCCGATCAGGCTAACCATTGACATGGAAGTAGGCCCACAGGAAACAAAACCGCTCCCACGTTGGAATTACAAACGAGCCGACTGGGACAGATTTGCAATCCTGACAGATGGGCTGTGTGAAACCATCAACACACGAAACACCAAAATGAAGCCCATGGTAGAGAGCCTAAGCAAGGCAATAATGCAAGCCGCCACTGAAACCATCCCAAGAGGAGCTAGGAAAAACTATAAGCCCTACTGGAATGATGAGTTACAGAAAGTGGAAGATGCAGTAACAAATGCTAGGAACATGGCAGAACGAGAAAAATCCGTGGAGGCAAACATCGCCCTCAAAGCCGCCGCGGCGAAGTACAAACACACTCTCAAGCAAACAGCAAGAGAAAGTTGGAAAAATAAAACGGAAAGTTTAAACCTGGACAAAGAAGGGAACAAGCTATGGAAGCTAGTCAGAGCCATGAACGACGAAACCCCGTCAAATAAACAAATTACTATCAAGCAAGGCGAGAACTTGATCACAGGTAAGAAAGCCGCAAACGCCTTTGTCGATCACTATGCCAGAGCAAACCACATCGAGGTCCCTGCAGATAAGCATACAGACATTAGCGAAGAGCTAAAGGGGCACGAAAACATAAATACGGCTCCTGAAGAGCACATGATGGCCAAACTAACAATGCGCGAAATGGAAGAGGCTATGAGAACACTAAAGAGAAGGAAATCTCCCGGAAAAGACGGGATAACAAACGAAATGCTGATGGGGCTGGGCCAAACAGCGAAGAAAAAACTACTATCAGTCCTGAACCAAAGCTGGAAAAGGGGTATTGTACCCCAGGCATGGAAAGATGCAATACTGGTACCAGTACCAAAAACAGGAAAAAACAAAACAGATCCGAATGGATACAGGCCCATAAGCCTACTGAGCTGTGTCGGCAAGCTGATGGAACGGATGATAAACACCAGACTGATGTGGCATCTGGAAGAAAAACGAATACTAATTCCACAGCAAGCCGGCTTTAGACAGCACAGATCCACTGAGGACCAGGTCATCCTCATAGCCCAGGAGATAGAAGATGCCTACCAGGCACAGAAACACACAGTAGCTGTTTGGGTGGATCTGGAAAAGGCATTTGACAAAGTCTGGAAGGATGGACTTAGAGTCAAGCTAAGAAGAAGTGATGTTTGTGGGAAGATGTACAAGTGGATCAACCACTACCTCAAACAAAGAACGGCCAGAGTCCAAGTACAAGGGCAGATGAGCAAAAAGGTGACACTCGAGCAGGGAGTACCCCAAGGGGGAGTACTGTCACCCACACTCTTCCTGGTATATATAAACGATATTACAGAGAATATACCAAGAAGAGTCCATAGCTCAATGTTTGCAGACGATCTGGCTATGTGGACCTCTGAAAAGAATCTCACCGTAGCAAGAAATCGGATGCAAACGGCCCTAACATCGCTGGAAGAGTGGGCGAACTCATGGCTGGTCAAAATAAACGAGGAGAAAACCACGTGCACAATATTCTCGCTCTCATTAAAACCCCAAAGTACCAAATTAAGCCTAAATGGCAAAATCCTGCAGCCAAACGACAACCCAACCTATCTGGGAGTCACATTTGATCGGCGCATGACATGGAAAAGTCAGATTGAGAGAAACCGAATGAAAGCCAGAGAAAGAATGGCGATCATGAGGAAACTTGCTGGCACAAGCTGGGGAGCAGACGAAGGCATACTAAAGAAACTGTACACTGGAAGAGTGAGACCAGTTCTCGAGTATGGCATCGCGGCATGGACAACAGCAGCGAAGGCGAACTTCGATAAAGTTAACAAACTTCAAAACCAAGCCATGAGAATCATAACAGGTGGCATGAAGTCAACGCCAATTGTAGAACTTGAAAAGATTACAAAACTGCAATCCATGACCGACAGAAGAGACTGCAGAGCCCAGCTGCAGTCAGAGAAACTCCGAAGACTGACGGACCATCCAATGTGCCAGAGGCTAAACAATTTGGGAACTGGGAAACTAAAGCGGAGAAACTTTGCAGAAAAAGCCAAAGCAAAGATGCACGAAGATCCCATAAACGCACTAACAACACCAAAACCCATCACTACTGTACGAAAACCTACTTGGAGGCAGGATATATTTCCAGAGGTGGTAGAAAATATACCAGGTATTGCAAACAAAAACTGCCAGACCGAAAAAGAAAGGAGAGACACTACCCTAAGCTTCATAACGAAAAGCTACCCAAGCATGGACTGGACCCATGCATACACCGACGGTTCTGTAACAAACACTACACAGAACGGAGGGGCAGGAGCATTCCTGAACCTACCAAATGGCAGAAAAATAACACTGTCATTCGCTACTGGTAAGTACACGAGCAATTTCAGAGCAGAGGCAGAGGCACTGAGGGCGGCAGTGGAAGAAATGGCAACACACAGTGAAAATGAGAGCCATATAGTCCTGCTGACAGATGTTCTCGAAGTAGTCACAGCGCTAAAAAGCCAGAAAAACACTGAGCTTAATGACTTAAGAGCAGCACTCTGCAAACTGTGCCAACAGTCCGCACCAAAAAGGGTAGTGGTACAGTGGGTTCCGTCACACTGCAACATCCAAGGCAACGAGGAGGCAGACAGACTGGCAAAAGAAGGTGCAAGGCTACCACAAATAGATACCAGTATGACGTACGAAGAGTCAAAACGGCTTATCAAAGCCAAGGTACATGTCCAAATGGGAAACCGAACATACTGGTTACACCAAAAACGATGCCTATTACCAGTTGAACCGAAGAGAGCAGGTCGTTGTCTTCAGACTTCGCACTGGCCACAACAGACTGAGGTACCACCTCTTCAACAAATTGAAGATAGGGTGTACCGACGAATGCCCGTGCGGTACTGGTAAAATGACCACTGAACATCTGCTGCAGAACTGCCCGACATACGAGGATCAGAGAGAGCAGATGTGGCCATTGCCAGTGGAACTGCAAGACAAGCTCTATGGTAGTGGCGAGAGTCTCAGGATGACCGCCGCTTTTTTCGAGAAAATAATGGTTACTGTCTGACTGTGTACGCAGAAGAAGAAGAAGAAGATTCTGCACCCGGTCAATATATGAGATGTTATTTGTACTCACTGTGGTCTGTATGGAAAGGCTGTAGTCTTTTCCCGGTGATACATAACCAAGGTATAGTTGAGGAAGAGTTTGTTTTTATCAGCACGCCAATTTGTACTAACACGCCTTTTGATTAAGTTCAAACGCTTGGTTGCTTTACTTCTGACATTGTAGATGTGGCTGCCAAATTTCAACTGACTGTCCAGTGTTACTTCCAGATAAACTGGAGTACTCTTTTACTAGTAATTCTCCTTTCTTGTTTATGTTACTGGATCTCTTTGCTTCTTTATGACTGCGGGAAAAGGTGGTGTATATGGTTTGTTTTCTGTGTATTTATCGTTAGTTCCCACAGTTTGCAGTATACTGTAATTATTTGTAGCGCTCTATTGATCTAGGCTTTTGCCAACATGGGATATTTCTTGGAGGTTCAATTGTCGTGATCATCAGCAAACAATGCTGTTGACATGTTCAGATTTCTAGTGAGGTCATTTATATAAATGAGGAAAAGGTTGCAGGTTAGATGAGTTCCCTGTGGCAGTCCTCCTTCGAACGTGGTTTTACTTGATGTTGCACCTGCATAGTTGGTATTTATGGTTCAGTTGATCATCTTTTCTTCTATTCAAATTTTCCTAATTTTCATTGAAAATCCCGTCCCCCAAACTCGGTTATATCCCTAATACAGATTAATAAACACTGCTAGTGTGCTTTTTCCATCTTGGAATCCATCCATCACATGATGTGTCAATCTAAAGAGGGGATAATGCCTGAACCCTGCCTGGTTTTTATCAAGGAGGTTTTTGTTTTCCAGCCACCAATATAGTCTGATGTTTAGCATTCTTCCATCCACTATACCTAAACATGAGGTGAGCGACACAGATCTATAGCTTGCAGGTGTTCCTGATTGTTTCCCTTTCTTCAGAATGGGTTTGATAATTGCTGATATCCATATTGATGGCAACTGTCATTTGTCCCATGTTCTGTTGATAAACCATAAAAGTACCTCTTTCGCCTTTGGTCCTAATTTACCTATCATCTGATTTTTAACTTTATCTGGAACTGGTGCTTTATTGTTTGCCAGTTTCCTCATCGTCATGCTCAGTTCTTGTGAAGTGTAGTGATTTTTAAAGGCAACTATTTCGGTGGAGTCGATGTTACAAGAGTCCTTTAAAAGTGTCTTATCTAGTATTTTTCCTGATTGCGCATTATTTACTCTAGTGTAAAATTTGTTAAAGATTTCAGCTTTTTTGTTGTTTGATACTATTTCGTCCCGAGATTCTCTGGTCAGAAGTGTTGGGTTTGACTTTCTCTTGTTCCCATCGAGGTGCTCATCAATCTCCACGCCTTGTTCCCTTCTCTTTTTAGGTCCAGCATGCTACCATTTTTTGTCCAAGTGTTCCGCCTGCCTTGTTTAGTGATATATCTTACTTTTGCTGTCTATATATGTTTTATTTAGGGTCCGGTTCTTTTTCTGTCAGCCGGACATCAGCCTAAGCGGCGATCAATGCACCCTGAATGTGAGAGGCTGTAGGTTCGCATCAGCATCCATTTGGTGTAGGCGGAACATTGTGCCCAGACCCTACATCGACCCCGGATGAAGTATTAGAACATGCAATGTACTAAGTCACGGCTTTGTTAAGTTGAGTAGCGCTACCTTTCTCCTTGCCTTTTATCTTCACAGGTCTTCACGCAGGTATCGATTTGCTGTCGGTAGCGGGAATTGAATCCCATACCTTTGTCATGAAAGGCGATTGCTATATCACGGCGCTAGTGAGCCGCTCGGTATGATGCATGTGTCATTAAGACACCGAGCCAATAGAAAATAATCCATTAATTTGCGAAACTCTTGGCCAATGTCCTCGGCACCTTTTAGTACTGCGGCACACCTGCTTGAAAAAAATACTGTTTTCGTGATATGATGATCATCACTAGACGGCCATCTCTACACTCAACTGTCCTGTTGTACTAAGATGTTCATCACTAGACGGCTTTGTCTACACTCAACTGTCCTGTGGTACTATAATTCGTCACTAGAGTGCATATTGATACAGATGTGACAAAACAAATATATGACGATGATACAGCTGCAGCTGCCCAGGGAAAGGGCTTCGAAGAAGTTCAACATAAACTGACAAACGCCCTTGATGCCTTTTTTCTGTGTTACCCAAAAAAAAAACATTTCAAACCAAACGCTAGCAAAAATCGAGTATGTGCCTATCTCAGAAATAGAGAGGTGAATAGAAAGTTGCAGATCAAACGGCAAGGACATAATCCAGAACACAGTACGGGCCCCAAATAATTTGGAGAAAAGTTGGACCGCACGCTGTCCTATGCCGCACATTGTCAGGAGACAAAAACATAAAGTACATGAGAGAAATAGTATTATACGAAACTGGCACAACATGAGGAGCAAAGCCAGATGGCCTAAGAACATCAGCACTCGCTTTGTGTTTTCCTGTAGCTGAGTACGCCGCACCAGTCTGGAAGAACTCTGTTCATGTCAAACATATAGATACAGCAATAAATGAGACAGGCCGTAAAGAACTGGATACCTAAAACCTACACCAACTGAAAAAATATATCCCAAAATCGGCATAGTGCCACCAGAGATACGAAGAATTTTCGTATCAGAGACAGAAAGAGAGAAACAGGTAAATGACCAAAGACACTCTATGTTCGGACATCAGGTGCAGCGTACAGGATTAACGTAAAGACGAAATTTCTTACAGTCAATCCCGACCCTGCAGACTAGTACAAGAAAACGAAACATCGAAAGTTGGAAACAGCAGACACAGGTCCCCTTGGTCGAGTTACGGGAGGAACCCACGGCTGGACATATCCTGCACTACGCAACATGGAAGTCACTAAATAGACTTCAAACTGGTGTATCAATCACTAAGCAAGAAAAACCTGAAAAGATGGGGATAAAAGGGAGGATGAAACATGCGAATGTGGAGCAACACAAAACTAGGACCATATGATGATCTGCCCAAACCTCCCGGAGACTTGTAGCATGAACGACATGTTGAGTGTCAGTTACAGGGCGATAAACGTGTCTGAGTACTAGAAGAATGACGTGTGACGTAGTGCATGGGACACGGATATTAAGTAAGTGCTTGATGACTATCTCTACACTCAACTGTCCAGTGGTACTATGATATCCATCACTAGAGGGCCATCTCTACACTCAACTGTCCAGTGGTACTATGATATCCATCACTAGAGGGCCATCGCTACACTCAACTGTCCAGTGGTACTATGATGTCCATCACTAGAGGGCCATCTCTACACTCAACTGTCCAGTGGTACTATGATGTCCATCACTAGAGGGCCATCTCTACACTCAACTGTCCAGTGGTACTATGATGTCCATCACTAGAGGGCCATCTCTACACTCAACTGTCCAGTGGTACTATGATATCCATCACTAGAGGGCCATCGCTACACTCAACTGTCCAGTGGTACTATGATATCCATCACTAGAGGGCCATCGCTACACTCAACTGTCCAGTGGTACTATGGTATCCATCACTAGAGGGCCATCGCTACACTCAACTGTCCAGTACTATGATGTCGATTACTAGAGGGCCATCTCTACACTCAACTGTCTAGTGGTACTATGATGTCCATTATTAGATGGCCAATCTCTACACTCAACTGTCCAGTGGTGCTATAATGTCCATTACTAGAGGGCCAATCTCTACACTCAACTGTCTAGTGGTACTATGATGTCCATCACTAGAGGGCCAATCTCTACACTCAACTGTCCAGTGGTACTATGATGTCCATGACTAGAGGGCCATCTCTACACTCAACTGTCCAGTGGTACTATGATGTCCATTACTAGAGGGCCATCTCTACACTCAACTGTCCAGTGGTACTATGATATCCATTACTAGAGGGCCATCTCTACACTCAACTGTCCAGTAATATGATGTCCATCACTAGAGGGCCATATCTACACTCAACTATCCAGTACTATGATGTCCATCACTAGAGGGCCATATCTACACTCAACTGTCCAGTGGTACTATGATGTCCATTTCTAGACGGCCATCTCTACACTCAGCTGTCCAGTGGCACTATGATGTCCATCATTCTATGGACAAAATCAGTGCATAGAATAACCCATGCTTACGGATTGAAGAATTGTAAATAAAAAACAGAAAACAGAAACACAAAAAATGTTCGATTATTTCAGAAATGTTGATAAGTTCGGTGCTCATACAACAACAAAAAAACAACAAACTGCAACGACTACCATTTGGAAACCGCGATTGGCTGTTTGAAGTGACACATTTCGAAAGAAAATAGATCATCCTGAACATGGACACAATCAATAACATCTGAAAGCTGACAATCTCAGCAATTCCTTTCTAATATAGCCTAGACAAATTTTGATTGATAACATATTATTGATTTTATGAAATGAAACAGGAAGTGTGCAGCAGGTGAATGCAATTGTTTTCTGTGGTTCCTGATGTGAGGAGTTCCCGGGCCTAGCTGTCGTGGTGGTCAAGACAAAGGTAAATCAGTCAATGCACGCGGAGACATGCCCGAAGAAGCCGTCACGGATCAATGTCAGTGGCAACTTGTTTCGTGTGAATGTAATCTTTTGTTTTTTTCAAAGTTTGTTTCATGGAAAAATAATCTTTGGTTGCTTTTTCCATTCCTGTCAATCCTATCACAATTTATTACTGACACACAACGTTGATCTCTGTAGATATGTTGTGATTTTGACAGATTTACCTTTGTGAAATGTAACACTCTAGCAGGATATATATATATATATATATATATATATATATATATATATATATATATATATATATATATATAAATATATATCTTTTCTCTCTCTCTATCTTTCTCTCTCTCTCTCTCTCTTTCTCTCTCTCTCTCTATCTATCTATCTATCTATCTTTCTATCTATCTATCTCTCTGTATATCTGTATGTCTTCAATCCCAAACCCAAAAGCATGTTTTGGTCAGTTTCACATAAACTATAAAAGCCAGTTTGTAGACAGTCCTTAGCGGTATCTCTCTACATCACACGTTTGGTTTGGAATTTCTGACTACATTCTTGAAAGACATTTTGTGCAACGGTAATGAGAAACTGTCGATGTTTAGGATTCACTCGTGCATTCTTTTATAGTGGATCCTCCAGAATTATGTAAACATACAAAAGTGATTAGAAATCATCAGATAGGAGGAGCTACTTTATTTTGTAACAAATGTGTACGTGCATATGTACACATTGTGTAAATATTGCAGAAACAATAAGGAAAAATGAAATGGCATTACTTTGTTGAACACTTGAAAGACCAACCCAATAAAACAGAGAAGGGCACCGGCTACGTAGAATATATTCTACAAAAGTACTACACGCTTGACTCGATGGGACAGATGGAAGAGTGCATGCCTGTGTGAAATCTGCTTCAGAAGGTCGTCTTCCAAAACGAAAACACAACATAACTTCTTCTTCTTATGATCCCATCATATATGTTAACATCATCAGGCAAGTTTCCGTGATGAACTCGACCGCTGTTGCTTTTTAGACCCATATAGCTTTGATTGTAGTGTCGAATCATTTGGCAGGGTATCCTCATTAACTGATCATATAGAGGACAGTTCTGCAAACCATGCTCGGCAGTTTGTCTCTCATGTACACAGAAGCAGACAGACAAGGCCTGTACATGTGTGTATTCAGTATATTGTGCCCAGTCCTGGGGCGAAAAATAATAGTCTGACAACATAACTAACTTACGTGAGCGAGCCAAAAGCAGGAAAGAAACATAAGAAAACAACTTTTTTATATCAGTAAATCTTGCTGTATGGACATTGATCTTCTCGAGATGAATGTATGCCTGTGAAACGATGACATTAAATGCTTGGTTTGAACGACAACATTCAAGTAATATCCATACGATGCTTCAGACAGATCCTTAGAATTAAATACAAATATATGGGGACGGCGTGGCCTAGTGGTTAAGTGGCACGGCTCACAACTCGAAGGTGTTGGGTTCAATCCCTATCACAACACCGGCCAGAACCCCAGGGAAGCAAACTCTTAGAAAATGTAGGAGTAAGCAGACCCTTACATAAAATGCATGCTGAAGTCGAATGCACTGGGAATGACAAAACCCCTTCAAACAAACAAATTACCATCAAGCAGGGCGAAAACTTGCTCACTGGAAAAAAAGCCGCAAACGCTTTTGTCGAACACTATGCCAGAGCAAACCACATCGAGGTCCCTGCAGAAAGGCATACATACATTAGTGAAGAGCAAAAAGGGCACGACAACATCAATACGGCACCAGAAGAGCATATGATGGCCAAATTAACAATGAGCGAAATGGAAGAGGCCATGAGAACATTAAAGAAAAGGAAATCTCCCGGAAAAGACGGGATAACAAACGAAATGCTGATGGGGCTGGACCTAACAGCAAAGAGGAAACTGCTATCAGTCCTGAACCAAAGCTGGAAAAGGGTTATTGTACACAAGGCATGGAAAGACGCAGTACTTGTACCAGTACCAAAGAAAGGAAAAGACAAAACAGATCCAAATGGATACAGGCCTATCAGCCTACTGAGCTGTGTCGGCAAACTGATTTAACGTATGATAAACACCAGACTGATGTAGCATCTGGAAGAAAAACGAATACTAATTCCACAGCAAGCCGGCTTTAGACAGCACAGATCCACTGAGGACCAGGTCATCCTCATAGCCCAGAAAATAGAAGATGCCTACCAGGCACAGAAACACACAGTAGCGGTTTGGGTGGACCTGGATAAGGCATTTGACAAAGTCGGGAAAGACGGACTTAGAGTCAAGCTAAGGAGAAGTGAAGTTTGTAGGAGAATGTATAAGTGGATCAACCACTACCTCAAAAAAAGAACGGCCTGAGTCCAAGTACAAGGGCAGATGAGCAAAAAGGTGACACTCGAGCAGGGAGTACCCCAAGGGGGAGAACTGTCACCCACACTCTTCCTGGTGTATATAAACGACATTATAGAGAATATACCAAGAAGAGTCCATAGCTCAATGTTTGCAGAAGATCTCGCTATGTGGACTTCTGAAAAGAATCTCACCATAGCAAGAAATCGGATGCAGCAGGCCCTAACATTGCTGGAAGAGTGGGCGAACTCATGGCTGGTCAAAATAAACGAGGAGAAAACCACATGTACAATATTTTCGCTCTCAATCAAACCCAAAAACACCAAATTAGGTCTAAATGGCAAATTCCTGCAGCCAAACGACAATCCAAACTATCTTGGAGTCACATTTGATCGGCCCATGACATTTGATCGAGACAAACCGAATGAGAGCCAGACAAAGAATGGCAATCATGAGGAAACTTGCTGGCACAAGCTGGGGAGCAGACGAAAGTATACTAAAGAAACTGTACACTGGAAGAGTGAGACCAGTTCTCGAGTATAGCATTGCGGCATGGACAACAGCAGCAAAGGCAAACTTCGATAAAGTTAGAAAACTTCAAAACCAAGCCATGAGAGTTATAACAGGAGGCATGAAGTGAACGCCAATTGTAAAACTTGAAAAGATTACAAAACTGCAATCCATGACCGATAGAAGAGACTGCAGAGCCCAGCTGCAGTCAGAGAAACTCCGAAGACTGACTGACCATCCAATGCACCAGAGACTAAACAATTTGGGAAATGGGAAACTAAAGCGGAGAAACTTTGCAGAAATAGCCAAAGCAAAGATGCACGAAGATCCGATAAACGAACTAACAACACCAAAGCCCATCACTACTGTACGAAAACCTACCTGGAGGCAGGATATTTTTCCAGAGGTGGTAGAAAATATACCAGGTATTGGAAACAAAAACTGCCAGACTGAAAAAGAAAGAAGAGATACTACCCTAAGCTTTATATCGTAAAACTACCCAAGCATGGACTGGACCCATGCATACACCGACGGTTCTGTAACAAACACTAGACAGAACGAAGGGGCAGGAGCATTCCTGAACCTACCAAATGGCAGAAAAATAGCACTGTCATTCGCTACTGGTAAGTACACAAGCAATTTCAGAGCGGAGGCAGAGGCACTGAGGGCGGCAGTGGAAGAAATGGTGACACATAAAGAAAATGAAAGCCATATAGTCCTGCTTAAAGATGCTCTCGCCGTAGTCACAGCGCTAAAAAGCCAGAAAAATACTGAGCTTAATGACTTAAGAGCTGCACTCTGTCAACTATGCCAGCAGTCCGCACCAAAAAAGGGTAGTGGTACAGTGGGTCCCATCACACTGCAACATCCAAGGCAACGAGGAGGCAGACAGACTGGCAAAAGAAGGTGCAAGACTACCACAAACAGATAATAGTATGACGTACGAAGAGTCAAAACGGCTTATTAAAGCCAGATACATGACCAAATGGGAAACTGAACATACCATCTACACCACAAACGATGCATATTACCAGTTGAACAGAAGAGAGCAGGTCGTTGTCTTCAGACTTCGCACTGGCCACAACAGACTGAGGTACCACCTATTCAACAAATTGAAGATAGGTGGTACCGACGAATGCCCGTGTGGTACCGGGAAAATGACAATGAAGCATCTGCTGCAGAACTGCCCAACATACGACGATCAGAGAGAGCAGATGTGGCCATCACCAGTGGCACCACAAGACAAGCTCTATGGCAGTGTCGACAGCCTCAGGATGACCGCCGCTTTTTTAGAAAAAATAATGGTTACTGTCTGACTGCGTACGATGAAGAAGAAGAAGACGGGTGCACTGGGCCGACAGGCGCAAAATAAAAACCGCAGTGCGCACACCGCCTTGAGGATTAAAGAAAATAAGGCGAACGCAAAAAAAAAAAAAATACATATATCATGTCTGAAATGTCTTCATGCGAAAGGCAATCTATCGGAATGTCGGACAACATAAAGACCTACTGACACTTATAGGAACACCTGAACTCCAATGGAAAGGTCATGTGTCAATATCAAATAGACTTTGAAACATTACATTCACAGAAACAGTTCCGAGACCTGAATGATAGATAAACCCCTGGTGTGGTTGACAGATAATGTTCATAAAATGGCTGAAAGAAGCTTTGACTAAGACAGCATCCATTACCGATAGACAGACAGAAGATACAGCAACCACTAGAGATAGACATATAGGAGATACAGCAACCACTAGAGATAGACAGATAGGAGATACAGCAACCACTAGAGATAGACAGATAGGAGATACAGCATGCACTATAGATAGACATATATGAGATACAGCAACCACTAGAGATAGACAGATAGGAGATACAGCAACCACTAGAGATAGACAGACAGGAGATACAGCAACCACTAGAGATAGCCAGATAGGAGATACAGCAACCACTAGAGATAGACAGATAGGAGATACAGCAACCACTAGAGATAGACAGATAGGAGATACAGCAACCACTAGAGATAGACAGATAGGAGATACAGCAACCACTAGAGATAGACAGATAGGAGATACAGCAACCACTAGAGATAGACAGATATGAGATACAGCAACCACTAGAGATAGACATATAGGAGATACAGCAACCACTAGAGATAGACAATTAGGAGATACAGCAACCACTAGAGATAGACAGATAGGAGATACATCAACCACTAGAGATAGACAGATAGGAGATACAGCAACCACTAGAGATATACAGATAGGAGATACAGCAACCACTAGAGATAGACAGATAGGAGATACAGCAACCACTAGAGATAGACAGTTAGGAGATACAGCAACCACTAGAGATAGACAGATAGGAGATACAGCAACCACTAGAGATAGACAGATAGGAGATACAGCATCCACTGCTGATGGTCAGACAGGAGATACAGCAGCCACTAGCGATGGACAGATAGGAGTTACAGCAGCCACTAGAGATGGACAGGCAGGATATGCATCGTCCACTAGAGATGGACAGACAGGATATACATCATCCACTAAAGATGGACAGACATGATATACATCATCCACTAGAAATGGACAGAGAAGATACATCATTCACGAGGGATGGTAAAACCGGAGATACATCATCCCCTACGGATAGACATATAGGAGATTCAGCATCCATTGCCGATAGACAGACATGAGATACATCAGCTATTAGTGATAGGCAGACAGGAGTTACAGCATCCCCTACCGATAGATACACAGGAGATACAACATCCACTACCGATGGTCAGACAGGAAATACAATATCCACTACCGATGGTCAGACATGAGATACATCATCCAATACCAATAGAGAAACAGGAGATACATCAGACACTAGAGATGGACATACATGAGATACAGCCTCCACTAGCGATAGACATACATTGATGTAAACAGAGAATTCACAATACAATAATATGTGATGTCGCGTCTGTCTTCTTCGTTATTCGAGAGACAAAGATCGCTGCAAGACACCAGGAGCATGCGGTCTAGAACTACCATCCTAGTCCAGAAGTCAACTTTACACTCATGCTTGTGGAGTGCGTGAATGACGAGGGTGCAGTGCCGTGAGTTGAATTAAGACACAGAAAGCGTTTGACCACACTGTTATCTACCTCTTGTGACATGTCCCCTGTGTGACAAGGGCCCATATATCATCACTTCCTCACGTAACGCCGTCTTTGAAACCATCAATTCATGATAAAGCCAAGAACCTTTACACAAAAAAGTATCCCAATCTGCGAAGCAATCTGTGCGCACATGGCCACCTGTGGTCATCAGTCTCATTGTATGATGGATGGCTGCTCAATATGTTAGGCATCGTTCTCTAATGTTAACACGATTACGTGACGTGACATGGATTTGCATGCACATTCAATAATCTGCATTTAGTCGATGCATCTTCCCAAAGCTATCGGCAAGAGATCATGTACTTAGATTATAAGCTTTACAATCATAATTGATTTACAACCAACTACATCTGGAACCATTCGTTCCTTTTCATTTCTTCTTCTTCTTCTTCGTACGCAGTCAGACAGTAACCATTATTTTTTCGAAAAAAGCGGCGGTCATCCTGAGGCTGTCGCCACTGCCATAGAGCTTGTCTTGCAGTTCCACTGGTGATGGCCACATCTGCTCTCTCTGATCCTCGTATATCGGGCAGTTCTGCAGCAGATGTTCAGCGGTCATTTTACCAGTACCGCACGGGCATTCGTCGGTACCACCTATCTTCAGTTTGTTGAATAGGTGGTACCTCAGTCTATTGTGGCCAGTGCGAAGTCTGAAGACAACGACCTGCTCTCTTCGGTTCAACTGGTAATAGGCATCGTTTTTGGTGTAACCAGTATGTTCGGTTTCCCATTTGGTCATGTATCTGGCTTTGATAAGCCGTTTTGACTCTTCGTACGTCATACTAGTCCTTTTCATTTGAATTACCACCCTAAATCTGTGTATATGTGTTAATGTATGTGCTTGTGTGTGCACATATGTTTAAAAAGTGTTCAACTATGTGAATTTTCTGTGCAAAATGTAAAGCTTCATCTTACTTGTTGGCAACTATTTTCCTAGTAACAACTAACTGCTTTGTCATTGCACGTTTATACATTGTACGGTAAACATATTAAAGCCAATAACGGGCGCAATTGTTAAAGTGCTTGTCCCATGCAGCAAATGGACAAGTTCGTTACGATCTCTATACTCTCCAATCATTGCAGCTGCAAATGGGTACCTAACTGGCAGTTAGAGAAAGTAAGGTGGTTAAGAATTAAACTGGGTTACCTTTCCTCAAGAAAGTTCAAGCCCAGCACAGTAATGTGTAACACATTAACTCCGATGGCACTGGCTGGTGCTGGACTACCTTTACATGATGGCTTGACTATCCCTGCTAAAGTTATGTTAGTCTTTAGTAATTTTGTCTTCTTTATATACATTCTTCCATCAGACGTGGAACTGTTGTCTTATTTCTAAATATGCTTTCATTGAGTACAGTACATTTGTCTTATTTCCTATACATGCTTTCATCCAGCATAGTACGTTTGTTTTAAATATATATATATATATAGATATTTATTTATTTATATATATATATATATATATATATATATATATATATGTATATATATATATATATATATATATATATACATATATATATATATATAATGCCATCCGACCGGCACAACCAACTGTAAAAATTTCAGTTCATTCAAGTTGATCAAATTATGTAACGTGGAAGCGATGGCACACCATATTAGTGCATAAACTTTGATTGTACAGGTTCCATCTGATTTCAAAATATGAGAAGGACAGTACAACTGTTTTTAGAAATATATAAGCTGGGCGAGAAGGTAATGGGAGAAAAACGTATGATGAAAAGGAATGAAACTATTGATGTGACAGAAGCGGGTAGGCATGTGTTAGCATCTGGACGCTCTCCAACACGTGTTAACGACAGGCTCCTATATTAGTATACTATTAGAGGTAGGGTACACTTAAAACTGATACATGAGCTATCTGCACATGTTATCGTCATCCGCAACTGAACGTTTAAAGCTTGGGCTAACCGCACGATACAAAAACTACTGAGGTTAATATACTTTGTCTTTCTTCAATATACTTCAAAGCGTATCTAAGCTTCCAGTGACTAGAAGATAAATTTCTTGCTTTTCACACCAGCACTGATCTGATATGTATTGAAATTCATTACTTTCAATTCACTAAGATGTTAATGTGTAACTTTGTGAAAATGATGGAAGACATAACAATGAATAATGAAATATCCCACTCTTATAATGAAGCATGTTCTTTATAGAACGTCGCTCCCATAACAGTCTGTCTGAAAGAAACTCTTTCCCTTGCCAAAACTCCAGCCTTCGCCACAGTCATAAACAGGCATTCCTGGATATCTTGGTGTCATCGTCTTTTTGGTCTACACCTGCCTCTTTGCCTGGCATCCTACCTTCCATCACTGTTCTCTCAAGATCGTTGTGTCTCTTGATGTGACCAACGTATTTACATTTTCTGACCAAAATTAAACTGATAAAACAGTTCTTCTCTATGTTAAACTTTTTACGAATGTCTATATTTGTCTTTTTCTTTGTCCGTGGTACTCTGAGGATCTTTAATATTTTAACTCGACGGATTCGATTCTTTGTCTAGAAGTTTTGGGACAGGTACCCGACATCTTAGGGGGTCAGGCCCGGTTGCGTCCTTGCTCCAGACCGAGTCATCGACTGAATTTTACACCATCATGGACCAAACACGCATGACATACCTTGCCTATGCCGATGACATAGTCCTAGTCGGCCAGGACAATGCGGCTCTGCGACAGTCTCTGGAGAAACTGGATCTCGAAATATTAAACCTGGTTCTATCTATATTCTGGGCCAAGACGAAAATTCAGAACCTTTTTTCCGACACTGGTCCTAACAACATTGTTGTCCATGGTCACAACGGGGAGTGCACCATTGAATTCACATACCTGGGGAGTGCGCCTGACATGTTAAGGCGGATCGGGCTTGCTGCATCCACTGTGAACGACCTTCGCCGGGTGTGGAATAATGGCAGACTCTCTCGGATCTAAAATTCGTATTTATCAGACGTGTGTGATTTATGTCCTCCTGTATGGTTCAGAAACGTGGACCCTATTTAAACAGGAAATATCAAGACTCGATGTCATCTATACTCACAACCAGGGGTGCATCCTCGGTACCCAGTGGTTCGATCTCATCCTTAATATCGAGGTGTCTGCAATGACGAGTCTTCCCTCCATCTCGGACACTCTGGTCCGCCGCCGCCTGTCTCTGTTTGGTCACGTGGTTCGACTGGACCAGAAAGTACCGGCTCACCAGTAAACGTCCAAGTCTGCTATGTGTAACAACGGTCTCCCACCGGTCAGCTGGTGGCGTGGGATAGGCTGTCTCTATTCTACATGTCTCCGACAGATGGTAGTCTCTCCTTCAGCAGTGAACAAAGTTTAGCTACAAGCCTCAGCAGTTGGACATGATAGTGGCCGATCGACGCAACGAGCCATAGATGCCTAGGCGAGCATTATTATTATTAGGACAGAAGTGTGAGAGGGATAGTACCTCACGGTGAGAGGCAGCCACATCGTTGGAGGTCAGGTTCCTATTTGTTTCCCCCACTTCTGTCTAGCTCACGTATGGCTCCTAGAGCCTGCCCGTGTACGAAAGCGCCTCCACCCGTCAACAGTTGACGTGTACAATCTACTGGTGACAGAGGCGGCAGATCGACCTGGTCGACAACGACTCTAAAGGTGGTAGATGGAGACGACTGGTGTCAGGCTGGAGACGACTGGTGTCAGGCTGAAGACGCACCAGAGACCATAGTTGGTAAGCGGACAGAACAACGTTCAAAAAGGAATGACAAACTACAGGACCTGAAAGGGCAAGAAACCTATGACAGTCGAATTTTAATCTAGAAATTTTAAAACAATACAATGTAATGATAATTTTACTTCACGTAAACTTGCTCAGATTTAGTTCGTGTTCATCTCTCAGGGTTAGGTGGAAAAGCGTGTTCTGATTTTAATTATTCGCATATTTTAAGTCAATGTTAAGTCAACTAAGCAGCCGGGAGGGAAGCAGACCTCAAAAGAGCGCAGCTCTGACCTCAAACGGGCATAGTACTTAACTTTGAAGAATGCAATGTTGTACATATTATTTTGAGACACCACAACAAAGCTGGAATACAGTTAAGCAGTTTTCTAACTAATTTATATATTATATTAAAATAAGTCTAATTTTAGTCATTTCATTAAAACCATTTTGATAAATTATTTGGTTTTCTTCTTTAATTTTAACGAGTATTTTTTACAGCCGGAACGGTCAGGTCTTGTGACTCATGTCGTGCATTGTATTTACTGGAAGGTTTAAGTGTAGGACGCTTAGTCTAGGCCTCATATTAGCCTGGCTCCAATATTAGATCAAGAATAGGGCACATTTCTGAACTTAAATCAGAATAAAGAATACAAATGAAATTATTAAGCAAATTTTTTTTTAAAACATTAACTTTTAACTTCCTATGTTCTAATATTTAAAGTGTTATATACAGAAGAATCTCACTAACCAGTTACTGAATTAGGAGGAAACCGAAAACAATTCTACCACCAGAATCACGTGCATGTTAGATAAATAAATGAAAAACAAGACGATTGGGACGATCGAAATTGTTTAGACTTTATTGAGTCATGCAAAGACATCTAACAAAGCAAAACGGAAAGGACCAACTAAAGGTATAAGATGTATAATTGTCTTTGTTCTATTGTGTAGAAACATGGACAATGAGCGAACCTCTCCAAAATATATAATTATGCCTTTGGAATGTGGATATGTAGATTAATGGAGTGCATCTCATGGGCATATAAAAGAACATAAATAAGAAAGGAGCGAAGAAAAAAGAATTGATGATCGAAATTAGAGAAAAGTTCTGAAAAGTTGGCCTCAACAGAGTTTACTTCCCACTCCCCTCCTTTGGAAACACATCATTACTCAACTCACAGTTTGCACCACCCCCTTCCCTTTCTCAGAACATCATTACTAAGCAACACCCTGCCCTCCCGGTCTGTTCCCAACACATCATTACTGAACTCACACCCCACCTCCGCCCTTTCCCCGTCTCCAAATACATTACTGAACTCACACCCCACCTCCGTCCTTTCCCCGTCTCCCAACACATCATTACTGAACCCGCCCCCCCCCCCAATTCTGCCTCCGCCCTTTCCCCGTCTCCCAACACATCATTACTGAAGCCCCACTCTGCCTCCGCCCTTTCCCCGTCTCCCAACACATCATTACTGAACCCCCACTCTGCCTCCGCCCTTTCCCCGTCTCCCAAAACATCATTACTGAACTCACACTCTGCCTCCGCCCTTTCCCCGTCTCCCAACACATCATCATAACTCACGCTCTGCCCCCTCCCTCCCTAGTCACCCCTTCCCCCTTTATTTTACAACATTACTTCACTAACACTCTGTCTCTGTCGGTTTCAGTCGGAACTGGTATGTTTGTGCTTCTGGTGGTAGATGTTGTAACTTCAAGTTAATTCCCCAGTCCCAAGAAGTTTGTCTCTTATTGAACCGAGCGTATAGAGAAGAAGGTGAACGCTAACCCAGGCTCCACGGCCCGTCCTAATGACTACCGCTGGCAAGGAATCCATGGACCGGAGTACCACGACCTGGTCATTAATGTCGAGAGACGGGGATCACCCTCAAATACCAGCCATACTAGAAAGGTGATGATCACGTACCAGATTGATGGAGCACATTCAAGAAGCCATCTGTGTGCACATTATGGCAAGCTCTGTTCCAAGACACAAGAGCAAAATAAATAAATGGATCAGGAAACACGCTCTCAAGACACATTTTTGCATAAATAATGATTGATCGTCATCACTGTCTTCAGTTATTTTATACATTATTTTCTCTTAAATTTGTTTATGTGTAACTGTTTACTTTTCTAACTTTTTCATTATTTCCATTTTGTTTTTATTGTTAATGTTCTTAATATAACTTTTACTTGAAATTGATGACCGTAGTAACTATCCATACCAATATAACTTTGACTTGAAATTGATGACCGTAGTAACTATCCATACCAATGTAACTTTGACTTGAAATTGATGCCCGTAGATAACAATACAAACCAATGTAACTTTGACTTGACATTGATGCCCGTACTATACATACCAATGTAACTTTGACTTGAAATTGATGCCCGTAGATAACTATACATACCAATGTAACATTGACTTGAAATTGATGCCCGTAGATAACTAACTTTACATACCAATGTAACTTTGACTTGAAATTGATGCCCGTAGATAACTACACATACCAAAGCAACTTTGACTTGACATTGAAGAGCATACCAATGTAACTTATACGAGAATCGACATAATTTCTTATAGTTTTTTTTTCATTCCACTTATGCCGCTTAACATTGCGGAGAGATTAAGTCATCTGCCATGACCCAATCAAGCTCGTCGGTCATTGTGAGGCCTTCGCCTGCACAATCACTTGAATGTCATATATCCATCTGCTTCGTAGCCACCTCTTGCGCTGTAGTCAGACTTACCAGCGTTGTACGTTATCAGTGGATGTTGATGAGTTTGCATTTTCATAAGATGACCAAACCTAGTTGCGCCTGGACATGTATTCTGTACAAGACGTACTGTCGACCGTACTTTGATTGTCTTCGTTTCGCATTATGTCTTTCCTCTTAATATGACCTTCCTCAAACACTTAATTTCACACGTCGAAATTCTGCTTGTAAGCGTTTTGAACATGGGCGATTGGTAGCACACAGTCGGCAAAAATATATTATTTATCAACAGTTGCTTTGTTGCCAAACTAAAGTTCGAGTGCCTCAGCAGTGTTGACAGTTGATAAGTCACAACAGGTACTTTCTGACACCTAGTATCAACATCCCTGTTGAGCCTACCTCAACTTACGAGCTGTTGATGAACACATTCTGAAACTGACCGATAGAGAATCAAACGAAGTGGGGGCAATGATGTGTCGGGAAACGGGAAAAAGGGGGAAACAGAGTGTGAGTTAAGTAATGATTGTTTGGGAACGGACCGGGAGGTGGGCGAAGGCAAAGTGTGAGTTAAGTAATGATTGTTTGGGAACGGACCGGGAGGTGGGCGGAGGCAAAGTGTGAGTTAAGTAATGATTTTTTGGGAACGGACCGGGACTTGGGTGGAGGCAAAGTGTGAGTTAATGAGGGGGGGGGGGGGGGATTTGAGCTCTGATTTCGATCAAGAACAATTGAGCCTGTCAAATGTCTTAATATGCTATTAATGAGGGTCTTGCTTGTCGTTAGCAACATCTTTATCTGAAAATAAATTGCTTAATAAAGCGCAAATGCAAAAACACACGAAATTATTCTGATCAAGATGCATTTTATGAGCCATCGACAATGGTTGTGTGTTATCGGAGGAGGTTTCACATAAAGAGACAATGGCAGGGATAACTTATACTTAAGTACAAGCCTTGTGTCATGAGCAATCAACTGTGGTGACTTATACTTACGTACAAGCCTTGTGTAAGGACCAATCAATTGTGGTGATGTATAGCACTTAAGTGCAAGCATTGTGTAAGGAGCAATCGCTATTCGTATTTGCACGTTTAGTATAAAGAGCAATCGTCTGTGTTGACCGATAATTCATGCAACGCTTCGTTATCTGAGCCATATATAATGGTGACTTATACTTCACGAACAGCTAAATATAAAAAAGGAAAAAAGACATTTCTAAAATAAAAACATTACGTATTTCACAAGTATTCAATCACGATATAGCAACATAACAGTGACAGAAGATCCCATATTGTTGTACCCGACGTTAGAATTGGAGAAGGTCTTTGATCTGACGTAAATCTATAATTGCTTTACTTGTTCTGCACTTCTCCATCAATCTCAAAAACAGGATATTGAGTCATTTCCCGCCCTCACAGCTGCTGAAAATAATCCCTACTCAAAGACCCCCCGCAGAGCAATATGGAAACTGGCAGCTTAACCATCTGCTGACGTGATGGACAGCTTGTGTCAGGACCAGCTGGTACGATTCCACGTTTCTGGCGTCCAGAAAATATGCATGGACTAAACATCTTTTTGATTGAAACTCTGCTTGCTGGTCGCAACGTTATAGTTGACTGTTTGTAAATCAATAAATATTATTATGCTTTGTATGTGAGATACTGTTAAAAGTGTACGTCTGCAGAAAACAGCTGGCTCAGCGTGGGTTGAGACAACAGAAATGAATACTAAAAATGATGATTAATTAGCAAATGACATGTTGTGTCTGGTGGCGCTCCAACTGAGTAAACGTGAGCGCCGATGAAAACAACATTTGTCTTCTCTTCTGATCTTTAGTTTTGAGACGGGAAAAGAAGTATCTGAAATGAAGTGTACATTACGGGGAAGTCTGTTCTGAAACCCCCCAAGCTAGACGAAAAGATCTATGAAAAAGGAAGTCTGTTCTGAAACCCCCCAAGCTAGACGAAAAGATCTATGAAAAAGGAAGTCTGTTCTGAAACCCCCCAAGCTAGACGAAAAGATCTATGAAAAAGGAAGTCTGTTCTGAAACCCCCCAAGCTAGACGAAAAGATCTATGAAAAAGGAAGTCTGTTCTGAAACCCCCCAAGCTAGACGAAAAGATCTATGAAAAAGGAAGTCTGTTCTGAAACCCCCCAAGCTAGACGAAAAGATCTATGAAAAAGGAAGTCTGTTCTGAAACCCCCCAAGCTAGACGAAAAGATCTATGAAAAAGGAAGTCTGTTCTGAAACCCCCCAAGCTAGACGAAAAGATCTATGAAAAAGGAAGTCTGTTCTGAAACCCCCCAAGCTAGACGAAAAGATCTATGAAAAAGGAAGTCTGTTCTGAAACCCCCCAAGCTAGACGAAAAGATCTATGAAAAAGGAAGTCTGTTCTGAAACCCCCCAAGCTAGACGAAAAGATCTATGAAAAAGGAAGTCTGTTCTGAAACCCCCCAAGCTAGACGAACAGATCTATGAAAAAGGAAGTCTGTTCTGAAACCCCCCAAGCTAGACGAAAAGATCTATGAAAAAGGAAGTCTGTTCTGAAACCCCCCAAGCTAGACGAAAAGATCTATGAAAAAGGAAGTCTGTTCTGAAACCCCCCAAGCTAGACGAAAAGATCTATGAAAAAGGAAGTCTGTTCTGAAACCCCCCAAGCTAGACGAAAAGATCTATGAAAAAGGAAGTCTGTTCTGAAACCCCCCAAGCTAGACGAAAAGATCTATGAAAAAGGAAGTCTGTTCTGAAACCCCCCAAGCTAGACGAAAAGATCTATGAAAAAGGAAGTCTGTTCTGAAACCCCCCAAGCTAGACGAAAAGATCTATGAAAAAGGAAGTCTGTTCTGAAACCCCCCAAGCTAGACGAAAAGATCTATGAAAAAGGAAGTCTGTTCTGAAACCCCCCAAGCTAGACGAAAAGATCTATGAAAAAGGAAGTCTGTTCTGAAACCCCCCAAGCTAGACGAAAAGATCTATGAAAAAGGAAGTCTGTTCTGAAACCCCCCAAGCTAGACGAAAAGATCTATGAAAAAGGAAGTCTGCAAAACACATAAAGAAAACAGGGAACACATAATCTGATTTAGAAGGGAGACCATTAGTAATTGAGTTGTCTAAGTGGGCCAAATATAAGTGTTATATGTAATAGATATCTTATTTATTATGTGTAATTGTTTCTAGATGTTTAATTTACTATATTACTCTTTGCTAGATGTTATCTTTAATAGTGTCACCCTGCTAGGTGTTATCTGTACTATTTATCAAATTGCTAGGTGTTTTCTTGATATGTGTTATTTTTACTAGGGGAGTCTTCTTTGCCAGGTGTCATTTTAGTAGTCCTAGGGGACCTGTTGGGGAGGTGACGATCTGTTTTAGCTAGGTGTTGCTAGGGCAGCCCCAAAGACGTCTCCAGGATGGAAACGATCTCTTCACGTAACTCGTCCCAACAGTCTGCCGGAGCTCTTGTGTGCTGGAACTTCTCGGGAAAGGCGAGCAACGTGACCGAAGACGGAGAGACGACGGCGATCAATCGTTCAGACAATGCCTGCAAGCTGGGTAAGTCGAACTAATTCATTGTTGGAAATAATGTCATGCCAGACGATTGCGTGGATGCGCCTCGGGTTGTGCATATGAAAGGCCTCAAAAAGCTGCCGTTCCTGCTGTATTAGTTTCCAGGAATCGGAGCAGTGTAGTAGAATGGGGACAATGCAGGGGGAGAAAATAGGAAGCCTGGACTCCAGGGAGAGCCTAAGCTGGAATTAGACTCTGCGTAGCAAGTGCATGGATGAAGCCGCTAATCTTATCCTACGGGTGATGTCGTGACTGTTGCTTGCGCCAGAGGACTGTCTGCTGTCGGATAAACGAGGTCTTCGGTGGCTGCAACAGAGTTGTCGTTCACGTTGAGGCTTAGCGCAGAGGGGCCCCTGCTGAGGTTAAAGATGTTAGTCTACATCCAGGAGATGCGCAAGCCTAGGTGAGTAGGCGATCGATCCAGTGCCTCTAGGGCCTACCAGGGCCTGGGAATCGTAGCCAAGTATGACGACGTCATCAGCGTAGACGAGATCGGTTACCCAGGATCGCCCACGAGGACCTATGGGTTGTGTGCAGAAGACTGTGTGATGATCCATTCCATGGCACAGCAGAAAAGTGTAGGGGCGAAAACGCAACCCTGTAGGACACCGGATGATGTAAAGAACTCCTATGTGAGCTCTTGTCCGAGCCGAATCTATGGCGCTGGTGAAAAAGTGAAGCTTCTCAATTAGGGTCAACACCGTGACGGGGATATTCACATCATTATAGGGCCTTCCAGAGGGCGTGTCTGTCCACATAATCAAAGGCAGCCCGTAGGTTAACATGAGCGACGGGGAGAGGGCAGTTGAACTCACGATGCAGTTCTGTGGGAAGGCAGAGGTCGATAATGGCGTCAATTGTGGAGCGAGAAGCTGTGAGCCCTGACTCTTGGGGGCGATTTTGCTTCATTAACCGGGGCTGCAGTATGGAGACGAGCAAGTGTGTTAATACATTACCGGGGACGAACATCTGGAAACCTTGGCTGACAGTGTCCATCCTAGCAATCCTAGAGAAAAAGAGTTCAGCGAGGGCCAGGGGCGACCACCCGGAACGGCAACGCCTACAAAACAAATTCCAGGCAGCCACCAAGAAGAACCATTACACCACCATAGCCCACAGAGCCGAGAGAGGTCTACTAGTATACAACAACATGATAACAAGATACCGCGCGATAAAGGCTATCAGCTCCGATCTTTCCCAACGTCCCTTCGCCCCACCCCTCTCCCCCATGCCTGAATAAGTCTGTTGGAACCCTTCCCCCCTCCCTTCCTGGACCTCAAGAGAGGAAATAGTTAGCAGGTGGGTCCAACATTACAACGCAGCCTTAAAGCACCCTTCCGCCATCCCCTCGACAGACTCCGTGAGTCTCTTACATTAATTCCTGACGCTGACACCAGCCCTAGCTCCCCTACCATTTCTGAGGTTGAGACAGAAATATAAAAACTAAAAGACGGCAGAGCTGCAGGCCGCAACAATATTCCGCATCAGCTTTTAAAGTACGCCCTGTACTCGATGACCACCACCCTGGACCCGATGATCCCAACCCTGGACCCGATGACCCCCACCCTGGACCCGATGACCACCACCCTGGATCCGATGACCACCACCTGGACCCGATGACCACCACCCTGGACCCGATGACCACCACCCTGGACCCGATGACCACCACCTGGACCCGATGGCCACCACCCTGGACCCGATGACCACAACCCTGGACCCGATGACCACCACCCTGGACCCGATGACCACCACCCTGGACCCGATGACCACCACCCTGGACCCGATGACCACCACCCTGGACCCGATGACCACCACCCTGGACCCGATGACCACCACCCTGGACCCGATGACCACCACCCTAGACCCGATGACCCCGACCCTGCACGAACTCTTCGCATCAGTGTGGAACACTGGTCGAGTACCCGTTGCATGGCATGACGAATAATAATGTTCCTGTACAAGGGAACGAGATCCCGTTTGGAATGCGGCAATTACAGGCCTATTACTCTAATCGTCCTAACAGGAATATTTAAAAGTCATGGGTTTCTCGGCCTAATCGATGTATACTTTAACGCTGCTGTTGTTTTCACTGTTTTGTTTGTGAAAGTTTGGAGTCAAAGAGAGCAGGAGTGCATGACTTAACCTAGTCTGAAACACTCATAGAGTCAGAGAGTGTAGCAATATATGACTTAACCTAGTCTGAAACACTCATTGAGTCAGAGAGTGTAGCAATAAATGATTTAACCTGGTCTTAAACACGCATATATTCAGACAGTGTAGCAGTGCCTGACTTAACCTAGTCTGAAACACTCATAGAGTCAGAGAATTAAGAAATATATGACTTATCCTAGTCTGAAACACTCATAGAGTCAGAGAGTGTAGCAATCTATAACTTAACCTGGTCTGAAACACGCATATAGTCAGACAGTGTAGCAGTATATGATATAACCTAGCCTAAAACACTAATAGGGTAAGAGTTGGCCATGTCTGAAACACTCATAGAGTCAGAGAGTATATTAGTCTATAAGTAACCAAGTCTGAAGCATTCTGAGATACCAAAAAGTCTAACCAGCTAGTTGTCTAAGACAACATACAGTTTTTTTAAAAGACACACGTGACAGACACATGATACTGGAAAATCTAGATGAGAGATAGAACAGAAACATGGTTAGCTGAATCTAGACCACAGACTGAGATTCAAAGTAGCAACTGAATCGAGCAAGTACAAAACTTGAGTCTGAATGTCCCACATCGTTAGAGCAGGACTAGTTCTCCAATTACCGCATCGTTAGGATAAGATCAGTTGCCATTACCCCATTGACATGCAGCTGAATTGGATCTCCAATGTCCACAGTCCCTTCCTTCGTTGGTGCAATCTGAGCCTCTTATTGCTGTCCATCGTTTTGTGTTATCTTTATTCGTAAAGCGCTGTTCGTGTGTCCGTCTGTACTTCTCTTTTTCAACCAGTTGTGGTTTCATCTGAATTTGATATATTTGTTGTAGACCTAACTATCCTCTACTTTATGATTGTGATTTTCTTCATCAATTCTATATTCACCTGTAACTATTCTTATGCCTCGATATTTGTTTTCCTTTCATACTACAAATTGCGTTTTATACATATATTCTCATTCATCCACATATTCGATTTCATCTACGTATTCCATTTAATGTACACACAAACATATATCAACACACAGATACATACGTGTGAATATATATATATATATATATATATATATATATATATATGTGTGTGTGTGTGTGTATAGATATATTCTGCGAATCATAACATGTATACACATTAATATATGAATACCTTCATTTCCCAATAAATGTCCATTGATCTATACATTCTTGCATTTATCCATGTTCCTAAATGTATCCTTATTCTCGTGTATATCCCGATACGTCTATATATCCACGTTCCATAAAATGTCCTTGTTGATTGTCCGTAAATCGCCCTATATATATATATATATATATATCATCCTATATACTCCAGTTCAACTCGATTTTCTTGTATCCTATTCGCTAACATCTGTGTGTTCGTTGCACGTCTTTAAACGCAAATATAGTAATAACGAGTATAAATAACACTTGATTATTATAATGTAATCTTTGATTCGTGTGTTTGGTTGCTTGGATGTCAGTATTTATCTCATTTTTGATCATTCGGTTTCTCACATATTGGGATAGTAAGCACCTTTATCTCATGACAAGTTTGACATATGGAGAGTACATCCTTGAGGATATTACAGTAGCTGTTTACTCTTACTGTAGAGTACTTAGTGTCCTTGTGTCTCTACCATTAATACCCATTTCGTTTAGACATGCCATTGGTTTTTAACTTTGTCAGAAGCCTATTTATGGTACATAAAGCATTCATAAATGATTGTTTGCACGACAATTGTTTGCTTCTTAGTGATCTCATACAAAATTGTGCTTCACTTGTTCTTTCAAGAAGCTTTGTTGTCAACTTTACGTCTTATTATGCTCTGTATCTTTCAGACCTTATGTTATTTGTATGGATCATCAAGCTAATTTTGTCAACTCTGAGTATTCTGAAAGACGAACTTGTCTGAGAAGTATTATGGAGAGTCATGTATAGTTTATTGGGTATATGTCATGTATTGTTGATATCATTGCACAGATAGATTATTTTGTTTGTAACGAAGGAGACCGCTTAAGGGCTAAAAACGTCATTTGTGAGCTATTCATATTCGGCTAAATAGTATGATGCAATCGAACACGAAAATTACAATTAGATCAAACTACAGGGACGGTCGTAAACCAGTATCGTAAACCTTGCTGTAGATCAGATGAATACGGATCTGGGTGAGCTGTGTGATAGAGGTGATTGGTTCACAAGTAGGTGTGTATACCAACGCTGACATGTTTCTTGTTTATAACATTTGCTCACATTTGTATTTTGCAGCGCATCTGACAATCGTCCGAAGCAAACGTACGTTCATCATATTGTTGGCAACATATCATCAGACAACAAGTGGTGTTGTATGGGCAGAGATAAATGAAAGGCAAAAAGGAATACGTGTTTCATGAACTAAGCAATATTAAACTTACTGTATTCGATAGTTTCTTGCACTTCCGTGTACATCTCCAATTAGAACAGTCTTAGCACCTGTATGTTGTTATCTGTGCATCTTTTAATATCTTGAGATATAATGACCCTTGTACCAGCCCTGGCATAGCATCATATACAGCGGTTAGAAGCGGAGACCCGTGCAGCAACCTTTAGCACGCCATGGTCGAGTGCTAGCCGACACACTAGGCCTACAAAAACGGTGTACGGAAAAAAAAACACATTTTTTGTACGGAGTCACTCCCAACAGCCATTTTTTACTGCTGAATACATGCTCCATATATACACGATATTTTGCCGGTTAAAGTATCGTATGTTCAATTACAAATGGCTTTTGAAAAGTTTTAATTTTGTATACGCCGTTTGGAGCAAGCCGACTTTTTGCGAAAGTGGAAGTAGGTTGTTGGGAAAGATCTTTATCGAGTAGATCTGTTTATTTTGTTTGTTTAAATGAAAGAACTACGTTTGAATTGGAAACTAACAGTTGTGTCAATATTGTAAACACAGTATCGATACGTTGTTATGGTTTCCATGGTTTTCTATTGAAGCGACTAGGCCTAGTGGTCGAGCCCAAATTTTTTCTGAGATTTTCATAAATTTTCAACTTCATCTTTTTGTATCTCAAAAACTAACAAACACACAACAACAACAATAACACCCACATGTTTGTTATCCTATTGTGTGTCTACACGCCAGATAATCATATTTATTGACAAACAAACATAAAAATTAAAAATTTTGAAAAACGACTACCATAGTGACTAATTAAGAAAATTAATTAGGTCAAATTTTTTTCAAAAAAAATGTGGCGTGCTAAAGGTTTAAACAAATCAGGTTGAATCGCGTCCCTGTCTGGTACTCTGCCCGGGCCCACGCTGTCAAAAGATTTATTCAGATCAAATAGAGATAGTTCGAGATTCAGATGATTTAGAGATGGTTCGATATTCAGATCATCTAGAGATGGTTCGATATTCCGATCATCTAGAGATGGTTCGATATTCAGATCATCTAGAGATGGTTCGATATTCAGATACTCTAGAGATGGTTAGATAACCAGCTTGCCCATGCTGACGTGTCTTCTCAAACTCTGGGTCTTTAGCCTATCAGCAACCAGTATCTCCTTTGTCTGTATTCCATGCTTAATCATGCCCCTCCATGTAACACGATCCATGGCATCTGTGTTCTCATGATTCCAAATCGATGCCTACATCATTCTTATCCCGCTTTAATATATAATTGTACCGGAGTAATGGCCGGCCATGAGGTCTATACCCCAACTGTTATTGTCCATAGAAAAGTTAGTTTGGTATTCTGTCATCATTCATACTCCGAATTTGTCCCAGCCATCGGATCCTTCGATGCCTAAGCATGAAAAAGATTGTGACAGTTCATGTTCTCTACAACACCCTGCGCTGGTGATCTTGTCGTGCTACCCAAACCCTAGGATTCTGCGCAGACACCTCATTTGATAGCTGTTTAGCCGCCTCTTCTGTGCATGTATGTAGACCATGTGTCACTGCCAGAAAGAAGAGTGCTGAGGACACAGCCCTGGTAAAAAAGTGTTTTTGTTTTAACAGTGAGCTTTTGTTCTCCCAAACCTTTTCTGTTAATCTGCTCATTGATGTTGCTGTCTTTCCTATCCTGATATTGATCTATTGGGCCAGGGAAAGTTTATTATTGACTGAGGATCCCAAGTACGTAAAATGATTTACTACATCGAGAACATCATCATCAATGGAGATTACTGGTGGTTTGTTTCCACCTGGACCATAACTTGTGATTTCGTTTTGCAGATTGTAAACCCGAACTCACAGCAGGAATCCAAAAATGCAGAAATAATCTTTGCAGTTTCTCCTCTAAAAAAGCAGGTCTCTCAACAGCACCCTGTTTATTTTCGTAATAGCTTTCAGCCTTGGAGAATTGAATAAGTCACCATCTATGCGAGAATAAATGAAGTTGCCACCTTCCAGGGCTGGAGTAAGAACATAGTCTTGTTTTACTCTGGATTTGATTGTGAACTCCTCTGCGGACGCATCGTCAAAGACAATGGTGCCTTTCATGTCAACGTCCTTTTTTTTCAACGTCAACGTCTAACGACTCGATAATGCTGAGAAGAATTGGTGGGCAATCAATCCTCCTGAGCGCCTTGAACAGTCCCACACGACTGACCAATTCAAATACCTTCCTGAGATCTATGAAGGCAAAATACAATGGTTGCATTTGTTCTCTATATTTATCTTGCAATTGTCGTAACGAGGATATCATATCTGTGGTAGACCTATTCTCACAAAACCAGCAATGTGACTCTGGGTAAACCTGGTCTCCTATTGCCTAGAGTCTGCGCAGAACAAGTATGGCAAGTATATTTCCCCCGGTACACAGAAGCTACATTCCTCTGTAGCTGTTGCAGTCACTCCGGTCCTCTGTAGCTGTTGCAGTCACTCCGGTCCTCTGTAGCTGTTGCAGTCACTCCGGTCCTCTGTAGCTGTTGCAGTCACTCCGGTCCTCTGTAGTTGTTGCAGTCACTCCGGTCCTCTGTAGCTGTTGCAGTCACTCCGGTCCTCTGTAGCTGTTGCAGTCACTCCGGTCCTCTGTAGCTGTTGCAGTCACTCCGGTCCTCTGTAGCTGTTGCAGTCACTCCGGTCCTCTGTAGTTGTTGCAGTCACTCCGGTCCTCTGTAGCTGTTGCAGTCACTCCGGTCCTCTGTAGCTGTTGCAGTCACTCCGGTCCTCTGTAGCTGTTGCAGTCACTCCGGTCCTCCTTGTACAAGGTACAATCCTCGAATCTTTGAAATCCTGCGTGACCTGTCTTTCATGCCAGCATAATGTTATCAAATGGTGTAACTGTGGAACAAGTATATTCTCTCCACTCCTGATATCCTCTATTGGGATTCCCTCCTTTCCTGGAGCCTTGCCAGAAGGAAGGTCAGCAATAACCCAGTTAACTTATGTCATGGTTGACAGAGTCTAGATGGTCCAGAGTTGGCATGGTCTCGATGGCATTGTGGGCATCTTCTGTTACATCTGTCTCGCTTAATTAGTGTTCAAAATAGTTCTCTACCCATCTGTCTAACTGTTTACTCTTATCAGTGATGATCTCCCTAGGAAACCTTTTAGTGGCGTACTCTTTTTAACTGTTGGGCCGATGGCTTTCTTTATTCATTCATACAAGTGTACATGCCTCTGATGTTACCATTACTGATACCATCATGGAGATTCTCACATAAATGTATCAAATAGTCATTTGCACACTGTCTAGCTATCCTTTGCACTTTTTGTCTCGCTTTTTTCAAGACATTGAGAGTGTTCCGTGTTGTTTTGTCTTTGTTTCTTAGTAGGGCTGCCTTTTTCCTGTCAATCAAACTGCGGTATCCGACTATTTGCCTCAAACCAGTCTTGATTCCCGTGTTCTCTTCCATAAGCTTTTACAACTGTTTTGCGGTAGTTTCTTTCATTAATCCAACTTTTCACTAGCTTTAATGTCTCCTAATGTATCAGTGAGAACATCTGAAAGTCGCTGCTGGAATCTGAAACACTTTCCAGGATCCTTGGTGGGGACTAAATTTAACGTCACAATGGGTTTGTACTTCTCTTAGATCTCAGGTTGACGCGGAGAACGATCAACGTGTGGTCAGTATCACAGTCAGCACTCGGGTAGCTGCGTGTTTATTATGTGTGATTCAGATGTTGTCTCCTGGTGATAATACAGTCCAGTTGTTGTCAAGGACCGGATCTTCAGTGTTTCCATGATACCTTAAGGACATTTTTTGCTGCAAAGTAGGAGTTTACGATGTGGAGATTGTTTTTTGTGCAGAATTCCAGCAGCCTTGTCCATTTTCATTCACGCGCCCATATTGTGTTTGACCAAACAAACTGGCCATGAATTAGAGTCCGATCCCACACGAGTATTTAAATAGCCGAGTAAGTATAAGCAGTTAAATTTTGGAATTCCATTCACTGCAACGTCTAACTCTACATAGAAGGAATCCTTTGCATCTTTCGCTGATGTGAGCGTCGGAGAGTAGGCAGCGATAAGTGTTATGAACCCACACGAGCTGCACAATCTCATTTTTAGAAGGACTTGCTCATAAGCAGAAACTAGTTGGAGACAAGAGCACATAACTCCAGCAGCCTTTGGGCTTTTCATTTATTTAGCCAACTGTTGCTACATGATTTGCTCCGACACCACAGGGTAAAGCTGTTAGACCTCTCCATCTATCAAGGGTCTATTATCTATGGATAATACAGAGTAGCCGGTGCGGATCTCCCCCCCCCCCCACTTCCCCCCTCCTATCAACGCAGCTACTTAATCAAGTACAACGATATTCGCCAGTACGTCGCAGGAGTCGCCATACTAGCGATGGGACCACGATTAGACCGCCTTAGGGACACCGGCTTAGGATTTGTCCCCATGGTTCATTCCCGAAGTATTTCCAGAGAAAAGGTGTCCCACAAGGGAATGGAGACGGTGAACCGTTTTTGCTGTAGCAGTTTGTTAGTCCTGCTCAGTCACCATATCTAAACAGTTTATTTACTGGTCTTGTGGCCGGTTATAGACTCTTTCATGATACTTCGTGATGAATGATGCTGTTTATAATTCTTTTGTGAGTACGTTTCGTTACTTTTCTCGCCCTTTACATCAGTCAGTGAAGCACAAATAAAGGTGTCTATGTACATCAATAAATCTCTCCATTGACACTGAAAATGTAAAAATTGCATTTATTGTTCCTTTGTCGGTAAGCGAAGCGAATTGAGTGTCACACATTTCTGATTGTATTCTATTTCTGGTCCTTTCCATTTTAATGCGAAGGAGTATTTTGATGACATGGCATAAAAAACTGATAGTTCTATGTGATTCAAAGGCTATTATTCTTAATTGTTAAGCACCGTGATAATAATTGATGTACAGGTGATCGTATATAGTGCACTTTTGTAATATGTCTATATTAGTGATATTTTACTCCCCGTTGGATTGTGATCAGAAAGTATGTCAGTACCTGGATATGTGTGACACAATTTTTGTCAAATGTCCTTAATTATAATGAAGTACAGCGTACTGTTTACTATTTGCTATATCTTCTGATTAAGCACAGTACTGTCATAGAAAGCAAACAATCGATTGTTCTAAAACCGTTCCATCTGGTAGGCTAGAATCACACGAGGTGCTCAGATAACATAATTAACCGGGGGTGGGGTTGAAGATGAACTCTAAACACCAACTAAATGATCCTATGGCGTGCGTCTCATTTAGCTTCTGACAACAAAGTCCATCTTTTAGCCTTGGCGCGGCATAACTGTTTTGACTAATAGGATAAGGGGGGGGTGGGGGGGGGGGGAGGCGAGCCACTGGCGAATTAAAACCAGTAGTTTCGGGCAGATGGGGCTCAGACGCATAGGAAGGCAGCTCATCTATAAGAACGATACTGGCGTGTCTTGTCAGGCCTGTTAGATATGGCTGTGTAACTTGTTTTCTGGCAACTCTGAAAATTGGTCAGCGTCTACCATGCCTGACAACATATGATGTGCGGAGGAACACACACAAGAAGATACAAAGCCTTATCCTAGAACTACCAAGGGCAACCGAAGCGAAGTGTTGTGGCAGTTAAGACCAGGCTCTTAGCCTTGGTTGGCGGCTGGTCTACGAGTGAAGCCGCGACAGGCAAACAGATATAGCATTGCTCTGCTGATCCGCCAGCTTCTGCAGCTTGTCTTGTTCCAAATGTATTGATATCGCCATTCCCTTGGAGTAAACAAGGCAGACCGAGAGATGGACCATCCTGCATGGGCAACACATGGTATCTATATTTCAGCCCGGGCGTTTTATTATGTAGAGGTGCATCTTCATCCCTGGGCTTAAAAGGTCTCGGAATCAAAACGGGAGACAGCAGTTTATGGGTTATAAGCCCTTGCCAAATGGCGTAGGTAGTGGTGCAACGGGCTGATCCTATGGAGGGATTCACTTTCAGGTGTCACTGATCAACTTACGCCCTCTTCAAGCCGGGCAGTTCCCAGCCAACAAGGTGCTGATCCGCCCCATCCTGTCTGTTCCAATGGGTACTTGAAATCCAAATTAAAATCGCAGGCTGTAAATCAAGTGTACCAGGCAATAAAACTAAAATTAAAAACTTCAGACTTCAGCTTGCAACTTGGAATGTCAGGACCATGTGTCCGAGACATGCCACTGACCTTAGAGACATTGGTGACTTCAGAAAAGCGGCTGTTATTGATGTTTAACTCAATCGTCTTGGTATAGATATTGCTGGTCTGCAGGAGAGACGCCTCCTAGAGGATGGGTCACTTAGTGAGAAATATTTTCTTTTAGAAAGACATATGGATGGAAGAAACCCGACAACATGCGATGGGTTGTGCAGTGAAGAACTCGGTTGTGTCTGCTATTGAGAGTCCAGTTGGAGGAAATGAAATAATGTTAACAATGAGATTGTCTCCCTTGTGTGGATTCATAACGTTTTTCGCTGCCTAATCTCTAACACTCACATTAGTGAAAGATACAAAGGATTCCTTCTATACAGAGTTAGACAATGCAGTGAATGCATTTGCAAAATTGGTCTTCCTATACATACGTGGTGATCTAAATGCTCGGGTGAGATTGGACTCGAATTTATGGCCAGTTTGTTTGGTCAAACACAATATTTGGCGCATGAATGAAAATTCACAAAGGCTGCTGGAATTCTGCACAAAACAATCTCTGCAGGACAAACTCCTACTTTACAACAAAAGTTCGCTTTAAGGTATTGTTGAAACACCCTAGATCCGGTCACTGACACCAACTGGACTTTATTATCACCAGGAGACAACATCTGAATCATACGCAGCTACCCGAGTGCCGACTGATACTGACCACACGTTGGTCGTTGCCCCCGTCAAGCTGAGACCTCAGAGAACCTTCACATTGAAGCACAAACCCTTTTTTAGGATACATTTAGACCACACCAAAGATCTAGAAAAGTGTTTCAGGTTCCAACAGCAGCTTCAAACAAACCAGACAGGAAGTATAAAGGACAGCTAGAAAGTGTGCAAATAACTATTGGATACAGTTATCTGAAAATACCGATAATGTTTTAAATAATGATAACATCAGAGGCATGCATGAAGGAATAAAGAAAGCCATCGGCCCAACATTGAAAGATAATGCGCCGCTAAAAGCTTTTTTTTCTGGGGAGACCATCACTGATAAGAGGAAGCAGTTAAACAGATGTGTAGAACACTTTCTTGAACTCTACTTAAGAGACACAGAGGTAACAGAAGATGCCAGCAATGCCATCAAGGTCAGCAATGCCATCAAGGCCATCAAGGCCAGCAATGCCATCAAGGCCTTTCCAACTCTGGATCATCTTGACTCGCTGCCAGCCATGGTTGTACTATTGCTGACCTTGCTTCTGGCAAGGCTCAAGAAATCCCATTAGAGGATTGACCATTCTTCTTTATGCCGGGGAGATTTGTCTACCTGCATACATCAGGAGAGGCGGCTATCACATGAGATGCTTGCGCAGAATCCTGGGGGTTGAGTGCCAAGACAAGATCACCAACGCAAAGGTATTGGAGAGAATAGGCACTGTCACAATATTTTCCCTGCATAGTCTTCGAAGACTCCGATGGCTGAGACACAATCAGAGGGAATTTCAGTCGTAGAAATGGTCTCGGTGCCGGCCACATCTTCGGAACACGGATGTATGCAAGCGGGAAAGGAATGATGCAGGCCTCAATTTGAGATTATGGGAACAGAACACCATGGATCGTGTTAGATGGAGGGGCAGTATTAAGCATGGAATACAGACAAAGGAGATACTGATTGCTGATAGGCTAAAGACTCAGAGTTTGAGAAAACACGTCACACCATGCGATACCGAAAACGGTCTTGACTTTCTTTGCGCACACTGTGGAAGACGCTTCTCTGCCCGGATTATTCTTACTAGTCACATTCATTTCCGTCATGGACTGTAGTTGCGTAGGGTTTTTTCAAAGCACAATTACTATCGTCTGACAAGACAGAAAAATCCAGTGATATATATACACACACACACACACTATCGTCCAAAACAGCAGTTGTGATCATTTCTGAGATATAGATGTAGCAAAATAATTGACTAATTATAGGTGTCCATCTGGCAAAGATGGCGCCATAACTGGCTGCGAGTCTACATCTCTCTACTGTTTTGGATCATTATGGATGCCGCCAGACCACGGATTTGCCTGGAATTCACACAAGTCTACGACTTACACTTGTGTTCACGGATATGTGAAGTTGTTTTCCGTCTGGACTTGTTGTTTCGTTCTTTTTTTGTGATTTCTTCCATCCGTTTATCCTGGTCTGGACGCCGGCTGAATGGCGCTACGCTTAAACTAGTTATACCTGTGTCGTAGCTCACGGGTTAGTTCTGCCGGTTCACCTTCACGAATATGGCGTGTGGGAATTTTAGATGCTACTATGATGAACTGAATATAGCTGGGGAGAGATGCCAGACTCACTCACACGCTGAGTGTTGTCTATACGACCTCTTGTGGTTATCGAAAAGGAACGACAAACAGCGTTAGATGCCTTCCCACCTTTCTACCCTGCGGGTTACATGCTAACGGAAAGGCTTCGGTGGTAACCCTGAGGCAAAATCTGCATCCTATGCTATCTCCAGTCGTCTCGATGAACGTCTTGCCACTGGCAAAAGGTAGCTTAGGCTCTGTGAGTGAGGTTGACAAAAGGCGCAGTTTCTTCCTCACTTGAATCCAAATCTCCGCGCAAGTCACGCATTTCAGCGGACACAGCAAGAGATACGACTGTCCACACGGCTGAACAAAGAGAGTGGTCTTCATCACTTGTGATGGACAAACTATCGCAACAAATATGGCAGTAGCAGTTGGAATCCGAGGGATGTAAGCTCATTTGCTTGTAAAGTTCAATTCTGGCATGACAGACTATTCCATTTCAGATACACATGTGAGGAAACGGCTCTAATGTCCGTGTGTGTTATTTTCTTTCACATGGATCGCTTTTATTTAGATTCGGTCATAATTATGTGATCTGAGCACCTCGTGTGATTCTAGCCTACCAGATGGAACGGTTCTGTGCAAGCATCTACCAGGATGTGATATTGATGTCGAAACTTTCCAGATACATTTGTAGATAGTCTTTGTATCGTTTCTTCTGTATACCAGGCTAGGGTCCGTCTATTCTGAGCTCACCGTAATACAGCTGTTCAGGAATGAGGTCATTGGGAATATGAACAATACGTCCGTCAATCCTATCCAAGTTTTTTTTAGCAGAAGTCCATGGATACTCAACGTTTGATTCGTTAAGGACTTGAGAGTTGGGTAATCTCCCCTGACACCTGGTCATGAGCAATATGTGCAAACAGTTCGAGTAGAAACTATTAAAATATCTGGCATGTTTCCTGTACACTGTCCATGTTTCGTGTGCATGTACCAGAGTAGCAAGCACAAAATCATGGCACGCTTTTACCTTGGTGGCGACATTGATGCCGTGTAGGTTACAGGCGCTCACTTGTCACCTATCAAACGTCTTTGCATCTGGGGTAGTTGTCTCGCCGCAGCGACTCAATTTCATCCAGTGTTCGTAAAGCGATCTCAGTCCCGCCAGGCGGAGCGATAGCGCGGGCTTGCGGAAAACGCTCGCCTGCCTTTCCCCGTAGTGCGAATTGGGTGCGGTTTGTGGTAGTGGCTCCTCCACCGAGGTGCGCTAGTCTGGTCCGTATCAGGAAACGTGGTCCGTCCCTGGTGATTTATCTAAGGCTTATAGCAGAGCTCGACAGTACGTCTCGCTGGTGGTCCGACTCTCGCAAAGAGCTTGTGACCGGCAAATGGAAAGCAGGAATCGTTGCCTCGAGGCCCTGCGTTCTCCCTACGGAGAAGGGCAGGCCGGCAGGCCAAATTGTCTCTAGTCCCAGTGAAATTCATCGCCGAGGTCGTTGGGATCCGTTCTGCACAGAGCGCAGTCGGTCCCTGCGGCCGTCCCAGTGAGGCTTTTTACACACCCTTCCTCCGCCGACCGGTGTGCGCAGTACGTACGTCTCCGACAGATATCTGGTTGATCCTGCCAGTAGTCATATGCTTGTCTCAAAGATTAAGCCATGCATGTCTAAGTTCACACTGTCTCACGGTGAAACCGCGAATGGCTCATTAAATCAGTCGAGGTTCCTTAGATGACACGATCCTACTTGGATAACTGTGGCAATTCTAGAGCTAATACATGCTTAACAAGCTCCGACCCTCGCGGAAAGAGCGCTTTTATTAGTTCAAAACCAATCGTCGTTTCCCCTCGCGGGGTTGCGGCGTCCCCACTGGTGACTCTGGATAACTTTGTGCTGATCGCATGGCCTCATGTGCCGGCGACGCATCTTTCAAATGTCTGCCCTATCAAATGTCGATGGTACGTGACATGCCTACCATGTTTGTAACGGGTAACGGGGAATCAGGGTTCGATTCCGGAGAGGGAGCATGAGAAACGGCTACCACATCCAAGGAAGGCAGCAGGCGCGCAACTTACCCACTCCCGGCACGGGGAGGTAGTGACGAAAAATAACAATACGGGACTCTTTCGAGGCCCCGTAATTGGAATGAGTACACTTTAAACCCTTTAACGAGGATCTATTGGAGGGCAAGTCTGGTGCCAGCAGCCGCGGTAATTCCAGCTCCAATAGCGTATATTAAAGTTGTTGCAGTTAAAAAGCTCGTAGTTGGATCTCAGGCGCAGGCGGGCGGTCCGGCTCGCGCCGGTTCACTGCCCGTTGTCTCCTGCCCTACCGTCTGCCGGCTCTCTCCCACGGGTGCTCTTCGCTGAGCGTCCTGGGTGGCCGGCGCGTTTAATTTGAAAAAATTAGAGTGTTCAAAGCAGGCCTCGGCTGCCTGAATAATGGTGCATGGAATAATGGAATAGGACCTCGGTTCTATTTTGTTGGTTTTCGGAACTGGAGGTAATGATTAACAGGGACAAACGGGGGCATTCGTATTGCGGCGTTAGAGGTGAAATTCTTGGATCGCCGCAAGACGAGCTACTGCGAAAGCATTTGTCAAGAATGTTTTCATTAATCAAGAACGAAAGTCAGAGGCGCGAAGACGATCAGATACCGTCGTAGTTCTGACCATAAACGATGCCGACTAGCGATCCGCAGGAGTTGCTTCGATGACTCTGCGGGCAGCTTCCGGGAAACCAAAGTGTTTGGGTTCCGGGGGAAGTATGGTTGCAAAGCTGAAACTTAAAGGAATTGACGGAAGGGCACCACCAGGAGTGGAGCCTGCGGCTTAATTTGACTCAACACGGCCAACACTGAAATGATTGACATGCCGAGACCACTCTTCTGGAGTCTAATATGGAACTGGTGCTGGACTTAGACCCCCAGAAATCTGGGGTTATGTCCCCTGTGGCTCGGTTTTGTCTGCATCCAGTGTTTGATAAAGGAATTGACGGAAGAGCACTATCAGGAGTGGAGCCTGAGACCTAAGTTAACTTACCACGCCAATACTGCAGAATGACTATCAAAAAGTACACCTTAGTGGGGTCTAATAGAGAACATGTGCTGGAATTAGACCCTCGAAAATCTTTGAGGCTACCCTTTAAGAAACTTGATTATCTCGCTAAGGGAATTGACGGAAGGGCACCACCAGGTGTGGAACCTGCGGCTTAATTTGACTGAACACGCCAATACTGTAGAACAACTGACAAAATGAGAGCACTGCCGTTTGGGTCTAATAATGAACGTACGCTGGTATTAGACTCACGGACGACAAGTTAGCTTAAATGAAAGAACGCTACGGAAATCGTGTTTAACTCCGCAGACTTCAAATACCTGGTCATTGACAAACAAAAGCCCTCAATAAATTCGTCTGACCAAATAGTGAACGGGTGCTGGAAATAGATCTGAAGACAGGTCAGTTTTACCCTACAAATGACAGGGCGTTGCTACGGAAAACCAGCTCAAATCGAGAGGAGCCGCAGACACTTTTGTTCACGTACCAGGCTGATAAGCCAAGGGCGCGAGGCTACCATGTGGGGGATTACGGCCGAACCCTTGAAAGCCGCAATCCCGCCCAAAATCTCAGCACCACTGCAATGGGAGGCTCCTACATGCTCGGGACCTGGGGCTTGCGCCCCAGCCCTATCAGGTAGAGCCACAGTAAGAGGTCCTTGCCGCCCGCAAATCAAAGCGGGCGGAAAACTGCTTGATACTCACCCTATACGGCGATGGGGTGCGAAAAACACCAACCAAAGACTTAGAACCTGGTCGGAGTGTCGAAAACAGTAGAGCAGCCACCACACTGTGAACTGTCAAGACTCAACCACTGACCATGAGAGTTGTCCGCACACCAGGCGATCAACATCTCTGTGACATTACCAGGCTTGTCCTCTGGCTAAATGCACTCCGGTTACGATATCTACCTCTGTACGTTATCAGCCATAACTATCATGCTGGACGCAGAAGAGATGCAGACCAGCGGACATTGCACACCTGCCCCACTGTGTCAACACCCCAGGTGGCGGGGAATGCTAGGCGTACCATCCCTGCATAGAAGCCAAGAAAATAAAGGGAAAAAGAGATACCCCACTCATATGCAAATGCTACGTTTCTGGCAGGACGTGACGATCCTGGGATACAGACACACTGGACTGCCTCTCTTCCGGGTAAACCAGTCCATCTCATATATCACATACCATCATTGCACCCTATAGACACGAGTAGTGAAGACTCGATAGTCTGGTAAGACAACTTCCATAGGAGAGAAAACTCTGATCGTAAACAACTGCTGCTTTGCAGATAGGCTGGGGACAGCCAAAGGCTAAGGAGGGCATCCCTACAGAAACGCCTGTTGAAATCGGATGCACGGGGCCGCAAGCCTAACAAAACAGTGCAACGTAAATCACAGTATGATGGCAGCACAACCTATTCGAAAAACGTATGGCCCTCATCCTGAGGAGACCCGCCAGGCAGCGATAGCGCCGGGCCCCACGCCTCGAAGGGGCCCACCCTTGACTACTGGTGGTCACCCACCCATGTGTCGTGGAGTCAAGGCACATGGCTATGGGGAAACGACTATTGGCCAAAACCTCAAGACCCTCAGAATATTACAGTGGAATGCGGAGGGAGTCATTAACAAAAAACTTTCCCTAACACATCACCTGCATGAAGGTAAGATTGACGTGGCATGTATCCAGGAAACGCACCTCAACAATAACCATAAATTCTCAATCAGAGGATACCAGACTTTCCGTCTAGATAGAGAAGGCCACAAAGGAGGGGTCCTGATACTGACCAGAAACAGCATACCGAGTAGCGCGGTACCTGTCAATCACACCAGACAAGCAGAAATTGTAGGAGTTGACATAATGGCTCAAGAGACGAAGCTCCGCATTTTCAATCTGTACGGACCACCAAACAGAGACCTATCGCTCTCGAGTATGGAGGTCAGAGACTCCAACTGCATAGTGGTTGGAGATTTCAACAGCCACTCGGAGAGATGGGGATACTCTGACACAGACAGCAGAGGTGACGAAGTGGAAGATTGGGAGATAGATGCAAATCTCTCCCTAATCAATAGGCCGGAGGATAGCCCTAGCTTCTATTCAAGAACATGGCATACCACCTCGACTCCAGATTTGGCCTTCTCCACACAGGACATACACTATAAAATAGACCGCCAGGTGCTAAACCAACTGGCAGGTAGCGACCACAGGCCGATCAGGCTAACCATTGACATGGAAGTAGGCCCACAGGAAACAAAACCGCTCCCACGTTGGAATTACAAACGAGCCGACTGGGACAGATTTGCAATCCTGACAGATGGGCTGTGTGAAACCATCAACACACGAAACACCAAAATGAAGCCCATGGTAGAGAGCCTAAGCAAGGCAATAATGCAAGCCGCCACTGAAACCATCCCAAGAGGAGCTAGGAAAAACTATAAGCCCTACTGGAATGATGAGTTACAGAAAGTGGAAGATGCAGTAACAAATGCTAGGAACATGGCAGAACGAGAAAAATCCGTGGAGGCAAACATCGCCCTCAAAGCCGCCGCGGCGAAGTACAAACACACTCTCAAGCAAACAGCAAGAGAAAGTTGGAAAAATAAAACGGAAAGTTTAAACCTGGACAAAGAAGGGAACAAGCTATGGAAGCTAGTCAGAGCCATGAACGACGAAACCCCGTCAAATAAACAAATTACTATCAAGCAAGGCGAGAACTTGATCACAGGTAAGAAAGCCGCAAACGCCTTTGTCGATCACTATGCCAGAGCAAACCACATCGAGGTCCCTGCAGATAAGCATACAGACATTAGCGAAGAGCTAAAGGGGCACGAAAACATAAATACGGCTCCTGAAGAGCACATGATGGCCAAACTAACAATGCGCGAAATGGAAGAGGCTATGAGAACACTAAAGAGAAGGAAATCTCCCGGAAAAGACGGGATAACAAACGAAATGCTGATGGGGCTGGGCCAAACAGCGAAGAAAAAACTACTATCAGTCCTGAACCAAAGCTGGAAAAGGGGTATTGTACCCCAGGCATGGAAAGATGCAATACTGGTACCAGTACCAAAAACAGGAAAAAACAAAACAGATCCGAATGGATACAGGCCCATAAGCCTACTGAGCTGTGTCGGCAAGCTGATGGAACGGATGATAAACACCAGACTGATGTGGCATCTGGAAGAAAAACGAATACTAATTCCACAGCAAGCCGGCTTTAGACAGCACAGATCCACTGAGGACCAGGTCATCCTCATAGCCCAGGAGATAGAAGATGCCTACCAGGCACAGAAACACACAGTAGCTGTTTGGGTGGATCTGGAAAAGGCATTTGACAAAGTCTGGAAGGATGGACTTAGAGTCAAGCTAAGAAGAAGTGATGTTTGTGGGAAGATGTACAAGTGGATCAACCACTACCTCAAACAAAGAACGGCCAGAGTCCAAGTACAAGGGCAGATGAGCAAAAAGGTGACACTCGAGCAGGGAGTACCCCAAGGGGGAGTACTGTCACCCACACTCTTCCTGGTATATATAAACGATATTACAGAGAATATACCAAGAAGAGTCCATAGCTCAATGTTTGCAGACGATCTGGCTATGTGGACCTCTGAAAAGAATCTCACCATAGCAAGAAATCGGATGCAAACGGCCCTAACATCGCTGGAAGAGTGGGCGAACTCATGGCTGGTCAAAATAAACGAGGAGAAAACCACGTGCACAATATTCTCGCTCTCATTAAAACCCCAAAGTACCAAACTAAGCCTAAATGGCAAAATCCTGCAGCCAAACGACAACCCAACCTATCTGGGAGTCACATTTGATCGGCGCATGACATGGAAAAGTCAGATTGAGAGAAACCGAATGAAAGCCAGAAAAAGAATGGCGATCATGAGGAAACTTGCTGGCACAAGCTGGGGAGCAGACGAAGGCATACTAAAGAAACTGTACACTGGAAGAGTGAGACCAGTTCTCGAGTATGGCATCGCGGCATGGACAACAGCAGCGAAGGCGAACTTCGATAAAGTTAACAAACTTCAAAACCAAGCCATGAGAATCATAACAGGTGGCATGAAGTCAACGCCAATTGTAGAACTTGAAAAGATTACAAAACTGCAATCCATGACCGACAGAAGAGACTGCAGAGCCCAGCTGCAGTCAGAGAAACTCCGAAGACTGACGGACCATCCAATGTACCAGAGGCTAAACAATTTGGGAACTGGGAAACTAAAGCGGAGAAACTTTGCAGAAATAGCCAAAGCAAAGATGCACGAAGATCCCATAAACGCACTAACAACACCAAAACCCATCACTACTGTACGAAAACCTACTTGGAGGCAGGATATATTTCCAGAGGTGGTAGAAAATATACCAGGTATTGCAAACAAAAACTGCCAGACCGAAAAAGAAAGGACAGCCACTACCCTAAGCTTCATAACGAAAAGCTACCCAAGCATGGACTGGACCCATGCATACACCGACGGTTCTGTAACAAACACTACACAGAACGGAGGGGCAGGAGCATTCCTGAACCTACCAAATGGCAGAAAAATAACACTGTCATTCGCTACTGGTAAGTACACGAGCAATTTCAGAGCAGAGGCAGAGGCACTGAGGGCGGCAGTGGAAGAAATGGCAACACACAGTGAAAATGAGAGCCATATAGTCCTGCTGACAGATGCTCTCGAAGTAGTCACAGCGCTAAAAAGCCAGAAAAACACTGAGCTTAATGACTTAAGAGCAGCACTCTGCAAACTGTGCCAACAGTCCGCACCAAAAAGGGTAGTGGTACAGTGGGTTCCGTCACACTGCAACATCCAAGGCAACGAGGAGGCAGACAGACTGGCAAAAGAAGGTGCAAGGCTACCACAAATAGATACCAGTATGACGTACAAAGAGTCAAAACGGCTTATCAAAGCCAGGTACATGTCCAAATGGGAAACCGAACATACTGGTTACACCAAAAACGATGCCTATTACCAGTTGAACCGAAGAGAGCAGGTCGTTGTCTTCAGACTTCGCACTGGCCACAACAGACTGAGGTACCACCTCTTCAACAAATTGAAGATAGGGTGTACCGACGAATGCCCGTGCGGTACTGGTAAAATGACCACTGAACATCTGCTGCAGAACTGCCCGACATACGAGGATCAGAGAGAGCAGATGTGGCCATTGCCAGTGGAACTGCAAGACAAGCTCTATGGTAGTGGCGAGAGTCTCAGGATGACCGCCGCTTTTTTCGAAAAAATAATGGTTACTGTCTGACTGTGTACGCAGAAGAAGAAGAAGAAACGTCTTTGCAACCATGTTGCTGACATAAGACTCGATATTCGCTTTTCTGGAGAGGCTACTGCATATATATATATATATATATATATATATATATATATATATATATATATATATATATATATATATATTCACACATATAATATAAAGCTGTCGCCTGTCTACCGATGTTTGCTTTGTGTGGTGATGTTGGATTCCTTGTAATGGACTGCTATTATAACAGGATCAGAGATCGGAATATATACAATCTTGAATAAAATGCCAGTAGCTATGCAATTCATAAATAAACAAAAACATAGCTTATATAGAAACGTAAATTCAGAGATGATAAGGCATTTTTTTTAAAAATGTGTATGCAATCGAGAAAGATGGTTCGTCCATTGTAGCCTGCCCTGTAATATGAAATTTAAATAGTTGTCTAGAAAGAAAATGTTTATGTAACGATATGTAGCACGAGATATATGTTAGCATTTGAAGTACACAAAGAAAATTGCAGACGTTATCTGGCACGTAATTCCGGAATATGTAAAATACTTGACCTTTTTGATTGTTGTGATGGAAAGAATCAGTTTCACAAGACGTTAACCGCTTACTGTACTTTGGTAAACAGAAGACTGTGACGTAAGGACCTTGGTGGGAAATGTACTTTATTATCGTCTTAATCTGAGACCGACAGTGTCTGTCACCTTTTCTAATAAACCTCTTAGACGTGTGACGCGGCATCGGAAGAGTTGGCCATATCTTCGGTCTACATCGCAACATTAAGCGGCCATTTTAAGGACAGGAACAAGAAAATTGAAGTCACAGTCAACTAGTTTAAATCGTTACTTTATTATGTGAGATGTTGACATTTTGTGTGAGGAGAGCAAAGTAGCTTATCTATTCCCAACGTCTGAATGTATATTGTGCGAGAGACGGTATTATAAACGTACGGCTACAACGTTTTATGAGACATTGGTGCTTTAATGGGATAGAGCGAACTCATTTGTTTCTGAAAAACTTGGAAACGAATAAATAATTGTAAAAAAGAATGCTGAAATGCGAAGTCAAAAGTTTCGGGAAACTGTTGCGAAGTTATATTCCAAAGGAGTGATGAAGTTATATATTATGCACGTGATGAAGTTATATTTCATTGACGTGACGAAGTTATGTATCATTAGCCTGATGAAGATATACATCATGGACGTGATGAAGTTATACATCATGGACGTGGTGAATTTATATATCATTGACGTGATAAAGTTATATATCATTGGCGTGATGAAGTTGTGTATCATGGACGTGGTGAATTTATATATCATTGATGTGATAAAGTTATATATCATTGGCGTGATGAAGTTATGTATCATTGACGTGATGAAGTTATATATCATTGACGTGATAAGGTTATACATCATTGGCGTGATGAAGTTATGTATCATTGGCGTGATGAAGTTATGTATCATGGACGTTGTGAAGTTATATATCATGGACATGATGATGTTAAATATGATTGGCGTGATGAAGTAATATATCATTGAAGTGATGAAGTTATGTATCATTGACATGATGAGGTTATATATCATTGAAGTGATGAAGTTATATATCATTGACGTGATAAAGTTATACATCATTGGCGTGATGAAGTTATGTATCATTGGCGTGTTGAAGTTGTGTATCATGAACGTGGTGAATTTATATATCATTGATGTGATAAAGTTATATATCATTGGCGTGATGAAGTTATGTATCATTGACGTGATGAAGTTATATATCATTGACGTGATAAGGTTATACATTATTGGCGTGATGAAATTATCTATCATTGGCGTGATGAAGTTATGTATCATGGACGTTGTGAAGTTATATATCATGGACATAATGATGTTAAATATCATTGGCGTGATGAAGTTATATATCATTGGCGTGATGAAATTATATATCATTGACGTGATAAATTTAAATACCTACATATACGTATATACACACACATATATTCCTCTCGATGTTTGAATTTTAATATCACTATGTCATTGTATGTCTATCTCTACTTCTATTTCTCTCTCTCTCTCTTACTCTTTCTCACTCTCTCTCTCTCCATCTTTGTTACTGTGGTTGTGATTCATTCTTTCTTTTTAACTACGTTTTTTTTGTGTGTTCTTTTAAGGTAGGTCAGAGTCTTCGCAGAAAAGGTAGTGTTTGCTTGCCTCTTTTGGAATTTTTAGAGACTCCATTGTGCAAGTTATTATTCCCTATACCGTATCCATGCTTTCCCTAACAATAAGAAGGATGTCAGTTTACAGCTAGGTAGACTAGAGTGTATCTCTTCTGGGCAGACATAGCTCTATTACAACGACGTTAATGAATTCAGCCAAGTTTGGAGATACCCACTCTGTATTCATGAGAATATCCAATACAGGAAGAGGATGTTTGGGCTGAGATCGTGTTGAGGTGTACCAAGACACAATCTTTGGACCGATCTTCTCCTGTTTCCCATTCAATGGCGTCAAGTAGCTGTATCTTCGTGGATCCGTGTCTGTTGTTGACTTTCATCCTTACCGTGATGTTAAACTATTCCGAATCTTTTCTCTTGTTCTTCCTCCACATTTTGTTGTTGTGTTAATCGTGCCTGCTCTGGAAACGTGTTATGTAAATTTAAGGTGGGCGGGACTCACAATCACATATTGGTAACATAAACAAACACAGCTAAAACACGTTGCCGAACCAGTAACATAAACAAACATAGCTGAGACACCTTGCCAAACCAGTAACATAAACAAGCATAGCTGAGACACGTTGACGAACCAGTAACATAAACAAGCATAGTTGAGACACATTGCCAAACCAGTAACATAAACAAGCATAGCTGAGACACTTTGCTGAACCAGTAACATAAACAAGCATAGCTGAGACACCTTGTCAAACCAGTAACATAAACAAGCATAGCTGAGACACTTTGCTGAACCAGTAACATAAACAAGCATAGCTGAGACACCTTGTCAAACCAATAACATAAACAAGCATAACTGAGACACTTTGCCGAACCAGTAACATACACGTAAGTTACGTTACAACCAGCATACTACATGCCAGGAATACTGGTCAGGAATACTTGTCAAGAATATTTGTCGGGAATACTTGTCGGGAACACTTGTCAGGAATACTTGTCAGGAACACTTGTCAGGAATACTTGTCTATGTTATTGTAAAAAATATATCCGAATGAATATCGAAGCAGTGACTTGAACACTGAGGCTGCTGTTTAGGATCCCTTTAATGAGAACCGTTTTCGTCTCTGGCTCTCAACCATAGCTTCAGAGAGTGTGGTACTGCTGGATGGCACATTAGTGGTTAGTGGAAAAAGTGGGCTTGTACCATTTTGATTTACTGTTTTCTAGGCATACAGGGGTTTGCAAGAATGAAAGAGGTGACGCCTTGAATACAGGAGCACCTGCCGTGAGGAAAATTGCAATGGGTAGAGCTGACATTTTATAGCTGATCAACTATCGCCTTTTGGGAGAAGACATTGCGGTCCGTGAGCCAGGATTACACAGATTGCAAGAGTCTCAAATCATAAGTTGGTACAGCAGAGGAATGACGTCTGAGAGGTCGAAATAGGAGTGTGTACAACAAGCGAGCAACAGGAACCATCGGTATCTACACTCTTCGCCATTTGCTGAGAGGGACTGAACATGTACAGGTCTGACCAAAATCTATTAGCTTAACTTAACATCTTTATGCTGGTTTAGAAGACTCTACAGAGCCTGTATACAACCAGTTTCTTGTAGGGTAGTTTAAACGAGGGCAAGTCCATCTTCATAGCATCAATCATTAGAGCTATACAGACCCGCAGCCAGGCTTCTATATCTGCTCTTAACAAATCAGCTGGGGTAAGGTACAAATAACTTGTAAATTTTTAACTTGAATTGTGTCAGGGCAGCTGCCGTTAAACCTTCTCTTTTCAATTTCTACTGCCGATGTATTTTTAACGTGCTCGACGCTGATAACGGGATTCCGATCTCACTACCCAGAGAGCAGAGGAATTGTTACCAGAAGATCCACGTGAAAAAAAAAATCGCAGTCTCCACTGTGATTCGAACACTCTACCTCCGGCAAACGAGGCGGACATCTTACCTCGAGATCACCGAGTAGTGACTTCTACTGTTAAAAGAACCTAATAAAACAGAATAGAACCTAGCAACAATGTATGAATGTGTATTCAGTTAAGATGTCAAATAGCAAAATGTATGTCCATGATGAAGTTATGTTTCCATTTGTAGCTGGGTAGACTAAGTCACTCGGCGATTGTCACCGGGATTCGGAAAGAGTAGAAGGGGAATAACACAACTGTAACTTGGTTGGCATGTTGTAAAAGACGACTAATGAGGGCTGTGTGTGGGGCTGGCTACCCCTTCCTGTGGAAACTGTAAGCTACAACAACTTCTAACACATATGGGCATGTCAACATTTGATAATAGGTATAATTGCGAAATCTCTTCCCCGCTGTCTCAAGTTTTCTGTTCTCTTTTTTTTTTTTGAATACCCATTCCCCGAATGTCTGCCAAATGGTCACAATATCAAACAAGAGATTCAACCTTTCGTTGATAAACGGCGGAACTCTGCTAAGACAGCTGAACGTTTCGTCATCTAATCACTGATGAGCATGTATGAATTTAGAGGTTTGTTTACACATCAGAACATCAACATCACCGACGTTGACACATGTTGATCATCCCTCAACAGGATCACCTCGATACAAGAATGGTTTCTGAATGAACAAATTTGGCCCACTGTCTCCTTTCCGGCATGTTGGAAAAGCAACCATGGAAAGTTGTACATTAATCTAGCAGCATCACCATGTAAAAAATAAATGATTCTGAAACCACACTGAAAATGGATGGATTCATCCGAAAAGCTGGTAAAGGTAAACCAAATGCATCATTAACAATGGACTGACAACTAAATGATGGTGATTGCCTCATTGGTTTGCAAAATGGATGTTTTGGTCTGAAGATAAGGATTGGTCACTTCCACACTGACAACATGTTGTAAGATGCTGCTACCTGTGTAATCTAACTGTTCCGTGTCAGAAGACTCTCGGGCATAGCATTACACGGCTCACACAAGCACGCTCCGTGTTTAGTAGCTTTCTAGGTTTAAGAGAAACCTTGACAACAAAACCCACAAGATTATACGGGGATGCAGGAATAAAACCGGGATGCACGACCTAATATCGCATTAAACCCGCAATCAGCAGAAGAAGGTCAAAAGCTTATGCATGGGTGCATGAAATAACAGGGATGGACGAACAAATATCACAGTATACCTGCAATCAGAAGAAACAGATCGAAAGATTATACAAGGATGCATGAACAAATATCACATCATACCTGCAATTTGAAGAAGAAGGACGGAATATTATCAATGATGGACATCTACGAACTGCGCTCTGAAAGTAATGCCTCCCATTTTATTATGATGTCCCAAGAACTAAAATGTGGATTTGGGAAGTATGGCAGCACAGTTAGAACCATTGTACCAATATCCGTAAAATGTTGTTTCCGTCCGACAGGTGACAGTGGAGGACAAGTCTAACACAATGGCGTCTGTCATGGAAGTACGTTATAAACAAAGTTGCGCTTTTGAATTCTAAAATGCAGGATTAGTTGCACCAATTAACAATTACCGGCGCTTACTGAACGTTTACGTAGACCAAACAGTGGATGTCAGCACAGTGAAGCGCAGGTTTGTGCCGTTTCAGCAGTAGCAAAAGCGACGTGAAGGACAAGCCATGTTCCGAACGGCAATGCACAGCTGTCACACCACGAAATGAAGAACATTTCGATCATACCCACAAACTGGAGAATTACGACTAGTGAACAATATAAAGATCTGGATATCGGCTTTAATGCGCTGGAAACGATGGTGGAAAAGTTGGAATATCACAAAGTTTGCGTCAGGTGGGTCCCACTATTGCTCCCACAGGAACAGAAAGAGCATTTCATGCAAGTTTGCATTACCTCTTAAACCATTACTAGACTGAAGGTGACAGTCGCCTAGATCGCATCATCACTGGTGATGACTACTACGATCACGAGTCAAAACGGCAGTCCATGGAGGAGCGATATGTAAAGTTCCCTTTGATAAAAAAGGTCGAGCCGCAGCCCTCGGCTGGCGTAATTATGTGCACTGTGTTTTGGGATATGAAAGGGGTAATCCTTCTTGTTTTCGTGTAGCCTGGACAAGCGATCAAATCTGACCGTTACATTGTGACGCTGACTAAGCTGAAGACCCGAATTCCCAGGATTAGACCAATGAAGAAGCCAACCTGTCTTTTGCAGCACGATAACGTCAGGGACTATACCAGGTTGAAGACCATTGTCAGTCTTGGTGGTTGTACTGTCCTACCACACCCACCGTAACGTCCGGATTTGGCGAGTTCTGGCTTCCATCTTTTCGGACGAATGAAATATCGAGTTCATGTCAAAATATTTCTAGCAACGACGCAGTAACAGGAGGTGGGAAACAGTGGGTCACCTTGTTAGTGCAGATTTGTACGAGGCGGTATGTTTGTTAATCGTTATAGAAAATGTATCGAGATGGGTAGTGACTAAGTTGAAAAATAGTTTTTCCAAGGTAAGGCACAACTCTCAAATGATGTTATTGTGCCCGTTTTACCTGTTATGATTTCATTAACTGAAATAGAAGGCATTACTTTCGGGGCGCCTCTCGTACATGCAATGATAAGTTTAAAGTAACATTAAATAAATGTTTGCCTGACTCCAACTGAGAAAAGACATAAGTATAGAATTACAATAACGTGTCTGTATTGCTTAACTATCTGGATTTGTTTCAGAGGATTCCAATTTCTTTGAATAGTTTCACTCTGAGCAATAATGTTCTTAAAATACTTAACTTAACATAACTGGTCAGAAAACTCTGCAGAGTTTATATTAGCGTGTGGACGATGTGCCTTTGACATGCTGCTATCCGGGCAAGGCTCCATCTCTTCCGGGAACGTTTAAGTCCAGTATTGACTCGCAATACATTTCCTAGACAAGATACTAAAGCCTGCACTATCAGTAAGCAGGGTGAAGGAAGTTACTCTCCCGAAGTACAGCCGTGTGCACTGGGCCATGCAAATACCTCAAATGGTAACCAAAATGATATTTCAAATAGCCTATCACTTTGCTACGAACCTTACATCTGCCTACTGACTTAATAGTCACACTGAAGTATGTAACTTTATATCTCCGTTCGCTCTATCTACCATTTCCTGTAGAAAATGTATGTTCACATTTCGCACAGTCTTCGTGAATGTATCAGCCGTATGTGTACACAGTATATGCGAAACGCATTAACATTTCATAAAAAATGTAGAGTCCGGCAAGTATGTGTGATATCTCATGTGGTGTTCATCATATATGTTAGCCACATTTGTAAAACAGTCAACCCAATTGAAGAAAACAACATTGGTGAATTCTTAAACGAACTTTTCGTAGACAATGAGACAGTCAGAGCAACTTCAGAAATACAATTACAACACCATATTAACAAACTAAATACAACAGGTAAAGAATGCAGTATGAAAATCAACAGAAAAACACTGAGATATGAAAAAAACCAGAACAGAATTACAAAACAATATTTCCTTGCAATGCTGCACATCAAACAAGTGACAAATATCACATACTTAAAGGGAGCACGTTAGCAGCAGACGAAAGAATTACTGCGAAAAATACCCACAAAATACAATAATGCAAATGAGATCATGGACAATTATGACCAATACTCAATTGCAAGCACATGACAATAGCTACCTTTTTTCGTTCGCCTTATTTCTCTATTTCCCGCGGCTGTGCTTCGCACTATGTTTTTATTGTTTGTATTTTGCGCGTGTCGGCTCAGTGCATCCGTCTTCGTCATCCATTTTATGAAAGGATCTACATCCTCCTGAATTTTCGAATAGTTTGCTTCCCAGCGATAACGGTGATTGAGAAGCGAACAGCATCTTCGGGTTGGGAGTCGTGTTATTTAACTGCCAGCCCACGTATCCCCACAAAAAATAACTACTAAAATGGCTTTATACAACACGATTTGTGTCAGGACACTATGCACCAATCTTACTGGACACTAACAACAAATGGAAACAGAGAAATCATAACAGCAGAATCATAATTCCTGCACAGATTATTGGGTGTTACATGACCAAACAAGATCAGAAACAAAGACGTCATGAGACTGGTGCGAACAACACCAGTATTAGACTACATCGACCGACAACAACTAAAACAGTTTGGTCACGTAACAGACTTACCACCACACACCCATGCCGCCCTCTCCCGCACCCACCACCACCCCTCCCCAGCCCCCTAAACTAGTAGTGTTATTTAGGCACAACGGATTTAAGGCCAAAGGCGACCAAGAAAAAGGTGGATTACATAATTATCCGTGGCGGTGAATCAGGCATACAGTTGGACTCGTTCTACAGATATTTTCATTACCTGGGGCTGAAAGCTAAAACGGGAACAGCAAAATAAGAAGAAAAAGAAGAAGAAGAAAAAGAAGAATGTGCGAGACGTCATATCCCTACTTAACCTGTGTTTATATCGGCTAATATCGCTTGAGTGAAAATCAATTTGCATTAGTAAAACTCCAAGGGGAATAACTTTGAAAACAGCGTAAGAGAAGGCAATACAGTTCATCGAGTACCATTGTTTACATAGTCAAGCTAAGCGAGGCAATTTGTTGGGAATGAAAGAACAGAATGGTTGGCCCCAACATAGTCTGCGATGGAGGAACTAAATAGGACCGTATTTGGTGCTAGCAGTTATAGTCAGATGTTTTTGGAGTGCGAGCGTGGGACAGAGTCCCCAATTCTCTGGTTTATAGGTCACATTAATGTATGTCTACTCTGTGAATAGATCTACTGCCACTCTCTGTGTCACCGTGTCACGTAAGCAGCTAAATAGAACAGTATTAGCGGATACCCATCGCAGTATTTAAATAAAATTATGTTATAGAAAATGAAAGTTGCCTTTCAGTATGGTAACCACGTAATCAATAGAGCAAAAAGGGACTTTAAGAGAAATTTTACCTAGGGACATAGTGAAAGTTTATAACTCACATCGAAACGTAAATGTGTGACTTTAAATCATATTGGTGACATATGGTTCTAAAAGTTACACCATTAAGTGGGGTAATTACGCCTGTACAAAGTTGGAAGCAATCCATTAGATGTATTCAATCAAGACTGATAAAAAGTTGTGAGCAATCCATTAGATGTATTCAATCAAGACTGCTAAAGCTACTCAACATTTTGGTTTCATGAAATACATTAGGTCCAGACTGAAAACTAAATGGTTTCAAAACTATTGGATTCAATGGCTTAAAAATACTGCTCTTCTGTAACATTGCCAGGCAAAGTCTTCTTCATAATTATTTGTTTAAATATTGTGCAAAAATACAAACATCGATGCAAACATAAATTGTCAACATCGACAGAAACTTAAAGTGTGAACATCGACAAAAATATAAATTGGGAACATCGACAAAAATATAAATTGGGAATATGGACAAAATTATAAATTAGGAACATCGACGCAAACATGTGTTGTGAACATTGACACAAACACAAATTGTGAATTCTGATACAGACATAAATTGTGAAAACTATGTCGCGATTTTGAGCATCAAAACCATATCATAATTAATTAAATCATCAAAATTAACCAAATCCTAAACATTAACTAGATCATCAAGACTAAATAGATCATCAAGATTAACCAGATCATCAACATTAACTAAATCATCAAGACTAACTTGATCATCAAGACTAACTAGATCATCAACACTAACTAAATCATAAACACTTACTAGACCATCAACATTAACTAGATCATCCAAACTAACTAGATAATCAAGATTAACTAGATCATCAAGACGAACTATTTCATTAACACTAGCTAGATCATAAACACTAACTAGATCATCAACAGTAAGTAGATCATCAAGACAAACTAGATCATCAAGAATAACTAGATCATAAGGACTAACTAGATCATCAAGACTAACTAGATCATCAACATTAACTAGATCATCAAAACTAACTAGATCATCAACACTAACTAGATCATCAAAACTAACTAGATCATCAAGACTAACGAAATCATCAAAGCTAACTAGATCATCAACACTAACTATCATCAACACTAACTAGATCATCAACACTAACTATATAATCAACACTAACTAGGTCATCAAAACTAACTAGATCATCAACACTAACTAGATCATCATAACTAACTGGATCATCAACATTAACTAGATCATCAACACCAACTACATCGTCAACACTAAGTAGATCATCAACACTAACTAGATCATCAAGACTAAGTAAATCATCAACAATATCTAGATCATCAACACCAACTAGATCATCAACACTAACTAGATCAAATTACACTAACTAGATCATCAAGACTAAGTAAATCATCAACAATAACTAGCTCATCAACACCAACTAGATCACCAACACTAACTAGATCAAATTACACTAACTAGATCATCAAGACTAACTAGATCATTAAGACTAAGTAAATCATCAACAATATCTAGATCATCAACACCAACTAGATCATCAACACTAACTAGATCAAATTACACTAACTAGATCATCAAGACTAAGTAAATCATCAACAATATCTAGATCATCAACACCAACTAGATCATCAACATTACTAGATCAAATTACACTAACTAGATCAACAAGACTAACTAGATCATCAACACTAACTAGATCATTAAGACTAAGTAAACCATCAACAATAACTAGATGATCAACACTAACTAGATCATCAAGACAAACTAGATCATCAACAATAAATATATCATTAAGACTAACTAGATCATCAACACTAACCAGATCATCAACACTAACTTGATCATGAACACTAACTAGGTCATCAAGACTAACTAGATCATCAAGACTAAGTAGATCATCAACACTAACTAGATCATCAACACTAACTAGATCATCAATACTAACTAGATCATCAAGACTAACTAGATCGTCAAGACTAACTAGATCATCAAGACTAAGTAGATCATCAACACTAACTAGATCATCAACACTAACTAGATCATCAACACTAACTAGATTATCAACACAAACTAGATCATCAACACTAACTAGATTATCAACACTAACTAGATCATCAACACTAACTAGATCATCAACACTAACCAGATCATCAACACTAACTAGATCATCAACACTAACTAGATCATCAAAACTAACCAGATCATCAACAGTAAGTACATCATCAAGACTAACTAGATCATCAACACTAACTAGATCATAAACACTAACCAGATCATCAACACTAACTAGATCATCAACAGTAAGTGGATCATCAAGACTAACTAGATCATCAACACTAACTAGATCACCAACACTAACCAGATTATCAAAACTAACTAGATCATCAACAGTAAGTAGATCATCAAGACTAACTAGATCATCAACACTAACCCGATCATCAACACTAACCCGATCATCAAGACTAACCCGATCATCAACACCAACTAGATCATCAACACTAACGCTAGTACGTATTGCATGCCCATATTTCAAGCCATCAATCGCCATCAAATAAACCACCTGCACCAGTGCTGATTGAGATGGCGCTTTGTGAGACATAGACATGAATAAGACCACTTTCCAGCTGCGAGCATGTCGTATGAGGCAACTGACAGTGTGGCCTAGCCGGTTAAAAGTAGAAGTCTCTCCAACACACGGATAGCACACTTTGCCATTGACACACAATAAACTTCCAGAGTATGAAGCACCAACAGTGTATTAATAAAAATGTATTGGAATAGTGCCAATACTTTTCTAGGACAATAAGAAGAATGACACCTACGTTCGAACCTAAACGCCTTTTTCAGGTACAACAGACACTGCAAATACGAGCTAACACATCATGGAAGAAGAGATAAATAAATTAAAATGATATTTTAAAACATATACAGTTATGAAAAGTAAATGCATTTAATTGCTTCAAATATGATAACGCATCGATGTTAAGAAACAAAGTTGAAAAATTAAGCGGATAGCAGAAATGGCTAGGCAAGGAAGGGGTACGAATGGGGAGAAAATTATGAGAAAATTGGATGAATATATAGCAGCCAGACTAACAATGACCAAAAGTCTATAAATCTACACTTAAAACTCCTAACTGGTAATACACGAAGAAGATAGTAAAATGTTCTGGGGGAAGAAAGGTGAGAGAAGAGAAAGCCTAGATGCAAGTATGCCAATGTCCATTGCCATGCAGCTGAAAACAGGAAGGTCATTTTCCCCTAGCTCGAATCGAAACATATCATCATATGAGAATGGAGACGATGCCATTGACACTAACGTCAACCTTTCCCAGGTGCCCATGACCATTTAAGTGAATGGCGATAGGAAAACAACAATTCTTAAAAATGTCATTGGGATATTTCAGGAAACGCGAATGCAGCTCCAAACAAATCTATCCCCCTGTATGGCATGCCACACTGGAGACAAATGATTAGAATAAGTGAGGTTTACAGGACATGCAGCTGGATCCGTCTTTGGGGTGAAAAACAAAGTCACAGAGGGAGATAATGATAACCTACTTGATCAGGGAGATGGGAGATGTGTCTGGATAGACACGCTTGCGAAAGGTCTAGCAACTCGTGGGCATTGCGTATTAGGCCTCGTCCTCCTGATAGGGACGACAGGCAGAAGCACAAGAGCTGAGAGAAAAGGAGTAAGTCTCAGCATTGTTTGGAGGCAGAGGAAGTGTATATGAGGTAAGTGTGGCCAATACTTGGTTTATACTAGACAATAGTGCACAGGTCGCAAGGACAGATTCCATGAAGACAGTGATCTCAAGACAGTGGATCGATGTGAGAAATATATCAGATGTGAAATGATTGAGGGGTGGAGATGGATGACACAGTCAGTGAAGCTGGATAGGTGAGTCTTGAAATGAGTGAACGACTCGTCTTCTTGTGGACTCGAGGACGAATTAGAATATCTGGTAAATGACAAAGACACTTGAAATAGATTGAATGCAGGTAGCGACCACAGGCCAATTAGGCTAGAAGTTGATATTGAAGTAGGCCCACAGCAAACAAAACCGCTCCCAGGTTGGAATTATAAACGATCCGACTGGGACAGATTTGCAATCCTGACAGGTGGGCTGTGTGAAACCATCAACACACGAAATAACAATATGAAACCAATGGTGGAAAGCCTAATCAAAGCAATAATGCAAGCATCCACTGAAACCAATACGAGGATCAGAGAAAGCAGATGTGGACATCACCAGTGGCAACACTAGACAAGCTCTATGGCAGTGTCGACAGCCTCAGAATGACCGCTGCTTTTTTCGAAAAAATAAAGGTTGACGTCTGACAGCGTACGAAGAAGAAGAAGCAGAAGAAGAAGAATAATGCATTGAACAATAAATGTTGTAGACGTCTATTGGGCATTGGCTGAATATAGCTCATGAATAATGAGCAAATACGATTACATTCCATCCAAAATTATGTTTCTAATGTCGCCAGGAAGAAAGGTTGGGCGTGCACTGAGCACGTGCTGTAGATGAGCAATAAATAGACTCACGCTACATGCAATTTGGTGGGAGCCTAGCTGTAAACGGAAGGAGGGTCGACCCAGAGAGGCTTTATGCAGAACAATCACTATGATATACCATGGCGGTTGTAAACACGGTTAAAAGAAACATACAATAACTACAGAGAGTGCCAGCGGGCTGATAGAAATGGACAATTTGGAGTTCTGTCTCATGGCGCCGTCCTTGTCGCTGAATGAAAAAAGAGACAGAAAGACAGAGAAAAAAAGAGAAAGAGAGATGTATAGAGAGGGAGTGAGAGAAAAAAAATGGAGAGAGAGAGAGAGAGAGAAAGATAAATGATCTATATTATGTATTCAATACACAATCCTTTCTTAATATCAGACCGGACATGCCAAATGTCGAACTAAAACATCATTTACTCAAAGGTGAGTAGAACACCCTACATGTACTATTAGATACACTATGGGGTCAAGCGTATGAGCTGCAGTGGTCAGCGATCCATAGCTGTCTGCTAGCGTCAGGGCATGGGAACCAGAGCTGTCAAGACCCTTAAATATCTCAATGCGGTGATCGTTATAACAGACTGTAATAGAGCAGACTGGCTAAGAGTTCGAAAAGGGTAGGCGAACCGATACTTAGAAAGTCGGATGTGTTGGACCAAAAGATGTAAATATCGCAGTCAAGCTGTAAACAACGACACAACACATCACGTTCTCCGGACTACATCCTGCTATTTGCAGTCTTTTTCGAAGCTTGGTAGTGGGAGATTGAGAACGAAGATGATGACGAAGAAGAAGAAGAAGAAGAAGAAGAAGAAGAAGAAGAAGAAGAAGAATGATGAGGCAAACAATTAATCTAAATCTTCATTTTCGTATTCCAGCGGGCGCAGGCCATCATCCTGTCCCATAACTTTAGTACTATATATTCTGTGTTTGATTTCTTCCAAACCTTAATGTTCAGGTCAGATCATCCCGTAACCAGTGAGGTCGTTCGGGTACCCACGAAAACATCCTCACAACCCCACGCCACCCATTTCTGTCAGCGGTTACTCCCTGTCCCTCTTCTGGTCGGAGATTGGTCAATTCGTTGTTTGTTGTCATACCACCCCTTTTAGGACGGCATCTTCGTCGTCTGTCTTGCACCTTTCCGTGTAGGATCGTATTTGTAAGAGCTTTTGATCTTGATATGTGACCGTACCAATGGAGTTTCCTTCTTTTGACAGTTGACAAAGAGGTCTACAACATGCTGTACTGCTGTTGTAATTCTATCTTATTTCCTCATTTGTAAGTCGATCTTTATACGTGACGTTCAGAAGTCTTCGGAAACATCTCATCTCCAAAGCCTGTATCCTTCGCTGCAGGTCAGCTGTAATTGTCCATGTCTCACAGGCAAAGAGGAATATTGACAGGACCAATGTACGCATTAATTTGATTAAACTTAATATTAAAATCCTATAATCTACTCTGGTCACCGACTTCCTCACAATGTCCAGAAAATGTCCACTAACCGCGATGTCCGCCATCCCTCTCCCTCCCAGACAATGTGGATAAAACAACTACTGCTTGTTTTTGCTTCTGTATATTAGCGTATGAAATGTCTTGCTACTTTTAGGATCAACTATTCTTGGGAAAGTCTAAACTGACTGAAATTACGTATAGAAATAAATGTCTCTGAAAACCAGTGAATTTTCCGCTTTAGGAACACACTTAGATATCAGGGTAGAACAAAAATATGCTCATTATAAAAGTGATGTTTATGTAGCAAGTACAAGAGATCTAACAGTGTTGACACGTGTTAGTAGCTAGTTGATAACCTGATACTTTAGGTCGTCTCTGCTGGCCGCAAACTGAAACCTGTCACGTTCAAGCACGTGAAGCTAAACCAGTTCCTGTCTAACACAACAGCGGAAGAAGGTCATTATATTTTGAAAGTTCCAGGAAACATGGGTCAAACTGACCTTTTTACAGTCTGTGACTTGGGATTTGGACTTCAATAGTGCTCTGTAAGTTTATTGCCCCCTATCTCAGAGAAGACGGTTGGCACCCGGGCTGGAAGGAATGGGATCAGTGTCATTTTTCAATCACGTCAAAATATGCAAATAAAGAAGGTTTTGCGTGGGGCTAGTAGCATCTTCACACAGGGTCGTTGCTGTGAACCACTGCTGCAAATGATCTGAGAGGAACGGTTGTAGTTGTCCTTCTATGCTTCACTGTGAGCGAAAGAATGAAGCTGTAAAAATCATGAAACTGATCACCTGACTGAACAGGCATTTCCTGCACGATCACCTGACTGAACAGGCCTTTCCTGCACGATCACCTGACTGAACAGGCATTGCCTGCACGATCACCTGACTGAACAGGCCTTTCCCGCACGATCACCTGACTGTACAGGCATTTTCTGCAAGATTGTTTAACAAGGCTTGTTGAATAAGTTCATAACATTGCCAGGATTTAGTATTACGTGATATGATCATACCATTTGGTCTGTCCATCTATCTTTTCAGACGGCTTGGTGAGAGACAATCCTTCCTTTCTTTGCCATGTGTATTGACATTAGCATTTTGATTCCGTGCGTTTGTAGAGTTACTTATAACAACGTCAATCCATCTATATGTTGTTATGCAGGACCTAACAATCTGTTTTGTTTTTCTTTTGTTATTATCACACGCGACTGATACATTTCGATTAGATTTTTATTTTTAAATGGCCAAACCATTAAGTTCCATGTACATCTTTATATACGATACATTGCATTGGCATTGTTCACGTCGTAAGTAGGAATTGTTTCATATGCTGCTCTCTTTCTCATCCAGTGATTGAGATATGTTATCAAGTATGTTATTCAACATGCTCTAATCTGGTGTTCTAGTGCCTATGTTATAGTCCAGGTCTGACACTGAACAAGAAAATATACAGAAAGAATGTATTTATTGTTTTTAACACACTTTTATTTATACATCGACATGTTTTTGTAAATTTTTTATGTGGACTTGGAGACGGGGTTCTTTTTTATTTTGGTATTTCCATGGTGGTTTGGTAGTTTTTGGTAGTTTTTGTGTTTTTGTAGCTTTTGGTACTTTGGTAGCTTTGGTAGTTTTGGTGCTTTGGTAGTTTTAGTAGTTTTGCTGGAGTTTGTTTTTTGAAGATCCATCACAATTTGACAGTCGGCATTAGTTAGACTGCGTCAGAAATGTCAGCTTTCTCGATTATTGGGAAGATAGTTAGAATATGAGAAAAAGAAGTCTACACAAACAGACAATGGCCATGTCAAGCTAAATCAAATCTTGTAAACAACCAGAGCTAATATGTATATGCTATTAACCGTTTGCCTTTTTGACCCCACTTGCGTGTTTGCATGTGACAGTCATGTTGAGGACTGGCATGTAACTGAGAAGCTGTTTTCGGAGTTCTTGTTTCTATTTCGTTGTCCAACCTGTCGTCATCTGTGCACACACTTCCTAGATATCTGAAATCGATAAATTGATTAAGCCATGCCCTTACGACTTAAATATGTAGTAGTTGTGTTGCTGTATGCTCTATCATTGCCTCCCTGTCTATATTAATTGTGTTCACGTTAGGTATATGATTTGCTTCATTGATGTCATGTTAATGTTATTAATTGTGTTTTTCTTTCATGATACTCACGATACTCTGGTTTTCTACAAAAGTTAGTGAATTCAATATTGTGGTTTTTGGATATCCTATAACTGATATCCTATCCAAATTAATTTTGAATAGCACATCCAATTGGTGTCCTTTCAACGCTTTGACTATTTTAAACATTGCTCCACTGTTGTCCAGAGACTACGATAGAATTCAAGTCATCACAAACACCCCCTCATCTATTGATGTTGACCATCGAATGTCTTCTCATGACCAATAATAATCTAACTTCTGTTCATCCAAATTATCAAAGTTATTTTACAAATGTGTCCCACAACAAACAAAAGTCTAAGAAAAAAACAATGAAGTTACACAATGCAGAAAATATGATTGATCGATTTCCATAAAAGTCAGTAAGTAGTTCACACATTGATATTGGGGGAGGGGGGGGGTGTAAAGGGGGGGAGGGGAGAGTGAAAATGTAGTTGTCAGTTTCTGAAGGTGGCAGCAACATTTAGTTGTGTCATCACTTTAGTTAGCGAACGCTAGGTGTCGCATGCACGTGCGCAAACTCAAATACAAGATTCACGTGATCACAGAGATACCATCAAACCACAGTGTCCTGTTTTTCCTTTTCAGGAACAAACGGACTTTCTGAAAATGGTATTCTTTAGGAAATTGTTTCTGTGTATGTTGATAAATATTTGTCGCGTGAAATGGAAAGTGGAAGCATAAATTGTTCCACACAATTTTATCAAGGACGTACACACATTGCTGATGAAGTCAGACCTGGTCGTCCTGTGCAGATTAGAGCAGAAGCATTGTATCACGGGTGCTGAAAATGACTAGTGCTGCTAGATGAGTAACGATAGAAAGTGTAGCAATTGCTAAAGGGTGTTCGCGTGGTTTATCTTCAACATACTACATGGTCCTTTGAATTTCCAGAAAGTGTGCTCACTGACTGACAAATACAAAATACACCAAATGTGTACGTTCATGCACTTATAAAGCAGCATGATAAGTGTGTCTATATTGGTGGAAATTATGTTGCGAAACAATCAATATTTGGGGACATTATGTTGAGAAACAATCAATATTAGGGACATTATGTTAAGAAACGTAAAACAATGTAAATGCAATACTAAATGTATTTCAAGTTCGCATCTCATTATATTTATCTATCAATCTCCAGTCCACTTATGTTGTTAGACGTCGTGGGAAGGTGTGACCTCCTTTGTTTAATATTTAATTAGCAGGTGAAAATCCACTGGTGGCTGGCCAGGTCAATCCCAGCAGCTGTTAACCTCTGGTATATATGATCGCCTATTTGTTTAGACTGGTGGAGGTGGAAATATAGCAAAATGGACCCCTAGCCTGTCAGTTGTCATCTAAGCCGCTCCGCTAACTACATAACCAAGACCTGAAGTTATAGCCACACCTTTTTTGCGACATATTCTCTGTGGGGCAAATATCCCTAGAGAAATTTGAGTAAGTGTGTAACTTGAATTTTGTAAAAGCCTTTATGCCTTCTTTTTCGATTTCCTACTGCTAAGGTATTTTTAACATGCGCGCCACTAAACACGAGTTTCGGATCTCACTACTAAGAGATCAGCGGAAATATTTACCGGATGATCCACGTGAAAAAAGCCCGGTCTCCGCCGTGATTTGAACCAGCGACCTTCAGCACCCAAGGTGCACACCTAACCTCGAGACCACTGCGGCCCCCGCCCCCTCCAACCCCCTCGCATCTTATTTAATTTTTTTAAATAGCCATTTGTGACATATTTAGTGACTTGCTATCGAATACGGAACTTTCATTTTCGGAATATATGGTAGTACGTGGATGTTATATATGATTAAATGATAATGTGTATAACGTAGATTTATAAATAGAGGATAGTATGGAGAAAGTGGAGTATATAATTAGATAATAGTACGCAGAAAGTAAATTGATAGAATTAGAGGATAATGTGTAGAAAGTAGATTAATAGAAGTGTATGAAAGTGTGTAGAAAGTAAATTATAGAATGAGATATTAGTTTTCAGAAATTCGATTTATGGAATTAGATAATAGTGTGTAAAAAGTGGATTTGTAAGAATATTTGATAGAGTGTAAAATTTCATTCGCAGTAAAGTTTGATAGAGTGTAGAAATTAAGTTTATGGAGTTATGTAATAATGTATAAAATTACGTATATCGATAACGTGTAGAAATAACACAGCTATGCATTGTAGCAGAGACCAGGTTTTCACTGGGGGTTTTCTATCTAGAACGTTATCACATGCATCCATATCATTCACGACCACACACAGCAAAAAACAAAGCACCCAGTGGTAGCAGATTTATTACATCATACTCATACAATAACTATTAAAGTGAGTGCAATGAGATTACAAACAACACAATAAATGCATCTTATCTAAAGAGATACGCGAAGTGTATAAGCAAAAGCTATTGAATGTTGCTCCAGGCTACCCCAACCCAGTTCTAGACGCACACTCCCGTCCCCTTATCTGCACCCTCAACAGACTCTAAAAAAAACTCGTCTTCACTATCGTATTCTGTGCATTCACTCACACTCATATCGTCTCAGGTGGGTGATCTTGACATAATATATTCAATCTATTCCATGTATACTCACATGTGATTACACATTCAATCGATCTGCGTATACACACATTCTGGAACACACATCGTTCCATTGGTGTGCTTCACACACCTTACACATATCCAGATCTCTCCTAGGCGATATGTACACTCGTGTAACCATTCAAAACATACATTGTTCACAAGGTGTCCTGCGCATACAACACACATTCAGAACTTTACTAGACACAGGGCGCTCAACACACACCTTATAGAGCGACTGGCCAAGTCTCAAAGGCGTATGCTGGTTGAGCCACCTGTATTCCATTCTATCTCACTACCATTCGTCAAACAGCCTATCAATCGCTCTTCTATTAAGTCTGCGAACTAAACAGACTCCTAGCTAAATTATGTATGTCTGTCTATATGTATGTCTGTCTCTCTCTCTCTCTCTCTCTCTCTATCTCTCTCTCTCTCTCTCTCTCTATCAGCTTGAGTTAAACTCGGTGTAGTATTATATAGTCTCAAACAGTATCAGAGCTGTCCTAAGGGATGTCTGCTCCAGCCATCACCTAGTCTGGATCTACCTCCATTTAGTCGTTATTGGAACGAATCACTCTGCATTCCTGTACACAAAGTGTCGCAGCAAGTTCTGCTGGCCTATGTCTGTCACTAATCCCATACTACCAAAATCGGAATGCTAGAGTGGTCAGCACATATCCACTACCTGCACTAGGCACATTCTTTCTTCCAACCCACTGTTTTCATTTGTTGACTTAGTATCCAGACGGAGAGTGACATTGGCACACATTCAGATACCTTTGTTCTCAGTCACCGACCACATTACCCATGCCCCAAACGCTCATGCTCCGGCTGGAACAGTTACAGTATTACTGAAACTGAAATAGACCTCGTCACCAGATTGTGAAGACATACCAACTAAGCTAATGCAGGAGGGAGGAGATGTATGCATCCGGATGTATCAAACATTATGTACAAAGATTTGGTGCAGTTCAGAATGGCCCACAACATGGAGAAGATCAGTATATATCCCCATACCAAAAAAGGGTAACCTAAAGTTATTCACCAACTACCGCAATATTACCTGATAAGCATGCCAGAAACATAATATTACGTATAATCGTGAAAAAATTTGGAAAAAAAACTTTAACTTATGAAATACACGAAAAGCAGGCAGGAATCAGACAAAACAGAGGAACACGAAATCATATCTTCAATATGAGACACATCTTTGAGAAGAGTAAAAAGTACAATGTAAACATCTATACGTGTTTCATAGAGTACACCAAGACTTTTGACTGTGTACAACATCAGCAACTGTGACAAATAATGAAGGGCATGGGTTTGCACACACTTGCTACATCTTGGCTTGGCTTGGCTTCGTTCGTTCTCAATCTCCTGCTACCAAACCCTGAAAAGGGATTCAGTATCCCTTTACCTTAGCCATTCTGCCCTGCTGCAGCATGTTATTCAGGATCACCACGTGGAGGTGTATAAGGGTCTTAGCAGCTCCAGTTCGCTGGCCCTGAAGCTAGCCGTCAGCTTGGGTCGCTGAACTATGCAGCTCATGCGCTGCTCAGCATCTTTATCCTCGGGCTACATCTAATAGAAACACTCTACAGTGGGCTATAAGCTGCCGTTAGATTTAAACCAATGTAAATCAATGAAGGTACAACACATTGATTTGAGATTCACAAGGGAGTCAGACCAGACACAGTTGCATACGTTCAAATTATATATTTAACATCTATGCAGTAAACGGTCATGCGAAAGGTAAAAACAGATGACAGTTACGGGAATTTGTATCCATTCGTAATAGGAGGGAGGAAGATTTCTGAACTAAGATACGCAGATACACAGTCATGCTGTCAAACAGCGCCAAGAGCCTGGAACGACTGATCTTGTCCGTTTAGCAGCACAGGAAAGTTCAAAACCGTTTGCTGAACATTTAGAAAACTAAGATAATGTTAACTGACAAAACAGGACGATCATCCCAGATTGTTGTTAATAATGAAAAAAATCGAAAATGTCACACATTTTCAATACCTTTGCTCTACGTTATCCAACAACAGAGACTGCTTAAAAGAAATTAGAAGACCATGGCCATTTCGTCGCATAAGCTAAATAGCCTGCAAAATATATGGAATACTACTAACAAGCAACTAAATTGACAGTTTTTGAGAACATGCATATTCTCTGTGGCAATGTACGGGTGTGAGACATGGACTATGACACAAGAAGCAGGAAGAAAATTGGAGCGTTTGAAACCAAATATTACAGAAGAATCCTAAACATTCCCTTGGATAAAGAAAGTGACAAATACAACCATCCTATAAGACCTGAATGTTGAAGAAAACTGGCTCATAAACAATGTTATGCTTCGGAAATTGAATTTTTTCGGCCACGTCAAACGTTATGAAGGACTGGAAAGAATGATCCTGGAGGGCATGGTACCTGGAAGGTGACGCACGTGCTGATCAAGGCGACGGTGGAAACAAGATATCAAGGAAACACTAAGCATGAATATCAAGTAGGCGGGAAGATTGTATGCACACCGAGATTCATATCGCCTCGCTGTGATGAGAGCGACGTTCTACAAAGGACATGGTTCATGATGATGAAATTAACCTAGAAATAAAAACAGACGGTCTTTGAAGGGAAACAACTATCACACGTTTCAAGTTGCAGACACAATGAAATCATCAGGTCACGACATCTTGAAGCCATATTTTTGTCCACACTGGCCCTCAGTTATCAGCAGGCATTCCAAACACAAATCTGACAGACATACATAACACCACACGAATGGTGCGAAAAAACGGTTACCAAGCCTTGGAGTTCTCACGGACCGCAATAATTTGAGAGAAATTGCTTTGCTATCAGTACACAACAAAATACTGAGTAAGATAATAATACAAAGAATATCAACTGTATTAGATGAAGATAATGAGGGAGTAATAATAATGGTTCAGAAGGAATAGATGATATGCTTAACGAATAGTCTCCTGCAGAAATATAATAAAATAATGCTCAAAATATCAAAGACAATCGTTTCACATATTGTGTTTCTTCAACAGCAAACACCAGCATAGGCTATGGAAGATACAGAAATGTGACGGTATCCTTAGCTGAACTATTTTAATAATTAATTACCAGTCTTTACACAAAATAAACATCTGGTGATGAGCAGATCGACGAAGCTTTGAGGTGAAAACAAAATGTCCTTTATCAATCATAAACTTACCAACTGCCATCCACTAGTTTATGTGCCAGCACAGAAATACCCACATATAATTATGTGCTTACTTATTTACTTTCCGTGTCCAAACACCGTGTCACACGGCATCCGTCCAGTATTCAGCAACCTGAGCTGCCTTGTCGTTCGCCTCCAACATGTCGTTCATGTCACAAGTTTCAGGGAGGTTGGGGCAGGACATCAGATGATCTTTGTCCTGAACTGCGCCGCATTCACATGTGTCGACATCTGATTATCCTCATTTCGTCTAGTTCACTCTGCATCTTGACACACCAGTTCGAAGTCTGTTCATTGCTTTCCATACAGCATAGGGCAGGAGGTGTCCAGGGGCAGCCTCTTCCTTGAGCTCTATCCATGGATCCTGCATTGTTTTGCGCCACCTCTCGATGCGTCGACTTTCCAGGCTTGTCTGAATGGTCTCTGTCGATTTTAAGGAAATGTGTCTTGATTTCAGTCTTGTGGCTTGTTCCTGATAGCCAAACATCGCGTGTCTAGGGTCGTTTTCCTGTTTCCCTTGTTCGATTTCCGCAAATACACCTCTTCTTATATCAAGTGGTGCAATGCCAATTATGGGATATATTTTGTTTGTGGGGGTGGGTTTAAGGCACCCCGACACTATCCATCCCATCTTGTTCACTGCTGTTTCAACTTATTTTGCATGGGCGGAGTTGTTCCAGACTGGAGCTGCATATTCCGCTGCGGAAAGGCACAAGGCAATCGCTGATGTGCGTAAGACTAATGGCTGAGCACCCCACATTGTGCGAGTCAATTTTCGCATAATGTTGTTTCTCGTACCTTACGCTTTGTCTCCTGACAGTTTGTCATATAGGTTAATGTGCGATCCAACCTTACACCCAGGTATTTGGGAGCCGGACAGTGTTCAAGATCCTGTCCTGGCCATCTGATCCGCAGTTCTCTGTTTGCCTCTCTGTTCTTGAGATGATAGGTGCATACCTGAGTTTTGCTAGGGTTGGGTTTTAGCTGGTTTTCCCGATAATACTCTGCGAGGTCATTCAGAGAGCATGTTAGTTTACCTTCTACCTCGTCGAAGTCATTAGCCTGAACAGCGACTGCTGTGTCATCGGCGTATATAAGTTATGTGCTGACTATCTGATATACGCAAATGACCTTACATTAGTTGCCCATTCACGCAACCATGGAAGAGAAAACTGTCAGCGTTGATGCATATAACCAGTAAGCGCGACCAAACACTTATCAAGATGACAGAGTCACGACATTAAATCTCGAAAATACCACATCAGTTTCAACAAAGAACGAAGATTTTACAAAGACATACGTTTACATACCTGGAAATCTCAATTACACCAGACGGCGGAATAAGCACAGCCGTCAAAGACAGAATAGACAAGCAGAATAGTTGTTGCCAGTGTAAACGTGCAAGGTCTACATCTGAGTACAGCGTAAATAGCATTATAAGAAAATTACAGAAGTTCGCTCTGTGAGTGTTTCTGTGTTAGAGAGTAACATGCAAATCTATACCCGAATTGTTATCTTTCCATCAACAGTTTGTAAGAAACATTCATTGAATTATCGGACCGAACACCATCACCAACTGAGGACTATCTGTCCAGCACAACCAAGAAGACCATCCATCCCAAACACCATCACCAACTGAGGACTGTCTGTCCAGCACAACCAAGAAGACCATCCATCCCAAACACCATCACCAACTAAGGACTGCCTGCCCAGATAAACCAAGTAGACTATCCATCACAAACACCACCATCAACTGAGGACTGCCTGCCCAGATAAACCAAGTAGACCATTCACCCCAAACACCACCATCAACTGAGGACTGTCTGTCCAACACAACCAAGAAGACCATCCATCCCAAACACCATCACCAACTAAGGACTGCCTGCCCAGATAAACCAAGTAGACCATCCATCCCAAACACCATCACCAACTGAGGACTGCCTACTCAGAGCAGCCAGGTAGACCATCCTTCCGGAATACTATCACCAACTGAGGACTGCCTGCTCAGAGCAGCCAAGAAGACCGTCACTCAAAATAGGATTACTCTTGAATTGGATCGTATGTCAGAAGAGAACCTTATATCATCATCAAAATCATCATGCTATGGGCTACTGAGTAGCGGCGAAAGAGAGCTCGACCTATGACACAAAGCTAGAGAACGATAATAGCAAAAATATCAATCGTGAACTAGATGGGTTGTTGCCTTTAAAGACACGGCGTGATGGTCATTGTCCACTACACCAGTGCTTGTCCAGGATCTAAGAATAAGCAGATGTATGCGGGATAAAATGCGTATGGTTAGAATATACGTGTACACAATTTATTAATAACATGGATGATGTACGGAGCATGTTAATTAAGTACCGTTCTCATCACATCATTTAAGAAATGTAAATGAAATTGGTTGTTTACAGACTCTGCATAGGCTTCTAAACCATTATAAAAAGGTTATGTAAAGTTAAGTTAAGATAGAAGCAAGGTGTGCCAGCAAACATAACACTGACAGCTGCAAATCTGAAGATGTGTTTATTTGTTTTTCTATATCATCATTTAGTCATGTATGTTGCTACTCATGGGATGGTAATCGTTACTATGCTATGGCCTATGTATGAAATATTTGAATGCATCTACAAGGACCATAATGCAACTGGCCCGCTGTTGTACAAAGGATACATCTAGTATAACGATGCGATAGATACGTTTGCTTTAGTCTATGTTAACTTAGACATGAGGGCATACGTGACCTATGTCACACGCTGTACAAGAACATTGCAGATATCAAGAGAGCTGGGATTTAGAGAAGAATTTCATGGATGGCAACTGAAAAGAGGATGATTCATCAGATAATCGCAAATTAGACTATAATCAAGGTAGAAGAATGGTGATAAAAGGGCGGAATACGTGACAGTCATCATGACAGTTGACAGGGAATGCTAAGAGTGTTGCAATGAGAGAGCAGAGCTCAATGCTGGGCAGTTGAAAAGCGATTATACTATATTGATGTTGAATGCACAGATGGATCAATGCTTCACGGGGAGAAATGGAGATGAGGTTTCTTTGTGTCAGTGAGAAGTCAAGTTGCCGTCTAACAACGACATTGAGTACGAGAGTGTAGATTGAAATGATGGCTTGAACTCTGACCTGTTTAACCACATTAAAAACAACCAGTGATAAAATCGATTACTGTATCCTTGCTTTGGAAAGTACGAAAGGATTGACTGTGACATGAGCGGATAATAGATTTACAAGCCTCAAATGTCAGAAAATTAATCTAGATATGTTGTCCACGCTATACTCAGGTGTATGTTAATGAACGAGATGAAGTTCTTCCCTCAAAGGACCTATTGCAAGGACTTTTTGTTGTGGATAGGGGAGATATTCTGGCGTGTATGAATGAATGTCAATTAGAGGTTGGCTTTGTCATCGCTAAACTGTCGACGCAGAGACAGTTTAAAATCAATCGACCCAAGAGGACGTATTTGTAGGTGTGTAACCAGCAGGCTGTCAGTTTACATACCCTCAGACATTTTCTGAAGGAAAGTGATCACGTCAATGTTTACCCGGAATGCAGTGAAGCCGATTATTGGTAATCACGAGCAGCTGAATAGAAAGCCCGTTTATAGGATTTGATGATAATATATTGAGTTCAATTCACATCAGTCGATTTCTTCCCATCAAAGGTCGACTGAAAAGGATCTCCAACCTTGACTGTCTCCTGTCTTGATAGTACAATCTGACGGGCTGTTTCCTGAGCACGTCTAACATTTATAAACTTTTCAACGTTGGTCCACTGCCTGTTCTTTTTGCAGATGTTTTATGCAAGGTCTTTCAATATGACAAAAATATCATAACTGTCTTAATCTGATTTTGTTCATCAATTTGTATTGTGGCCTCTAAATTATATATCCTTGCTGTATTTGTCTTATTTTTATTGTAGCGAGATGACCCTATTTTCCTGTATAACTATATTACAAAAGCTGAATATCGCTTATCCAAATGTTTGCTAATTGTCAACGTTTCTTAGCCAGGCCCATAGACGTCTCAGCTTGTGAAAACGTCGACTTCACCAGCTCTATCACAAAAACAGACGTCCTACATCAACCGGCTTCAGATATTGCCTGTTCAGAGCCTTCAATCAAGACACAAGGCCACGTGCCTTGGTAGGAGATTATCAAAAGTCATTCACATAGATGATGAGGTGAAAATAAGAATAACTCGGGCAAGTGCGGCATTTGGAAGACTCCATACTAAGGTGTGGGATAGGCGAGGGATCAGGACTCAAACAAAAATAATGGTTTACGCTGCAATTGTCCCACCTACTCTCTTATATGCACGTGCAACCTGGACCGTCTATTGTCGTCATGTCAGGAAATTAAATCACTTCTACATGCCCTGCTTGCGGAAACTGCTGAGGATTAGATGGCAGGTCATGGTTCCAAATACAGATGTGCTAGCGCGAATGGACATGTCGAATATACTTATCATAACATGTCAGCACAGCTGAAATGGGATGGCCATGTGGTACGCATGTCGAATCAACGTCTACCGAAAGAGCTCCTCTATGGTGAACCCCAAAATGGCAAGCGAGCAAGCGATGGTAAGCGGAAAAGGTACATGGTCACAATAAAGAGATCACTGATCCAATGCGGTATTAACCACGATGACAGGGAAATATTCGCCACCAATTGCACAGACTGACGCAGAACTATTGCCAAGGGTGTTCAGAGACATGAGGCATCAAGAGACAATCGGTCCGCAAGTTAACTCACATCAACACTTCTTCAATCCCTCAGGAAGAAGGTGTCTTATTTCCCTGCACAAAGTGCAGCAAACAATTCAAGGCTCAGATTGGCTTATTTAGCCATCTTCGAACTCATGAGAACAGTTTACAGTGAATGCTGACATGAGAACAGTTTACAGTGAATGCTGACAAACTGGTCCACATCGATTACGATGGACATACAATACAGGCGTCTCAGTTTCTGCAGAGCATGCGCGTGGCGCCCTGTGAGTTTTGGCTAACTCTGGCTCCTGTATTTCTATACTGTCTGCTATGACTGTAAAGGCAGATCCGCGAGTGAGAGTCCTTGCCACGGATCGTACAACCATGCTGTGCAGGCTGGCTTGTCTGGCTGTTCTGTGATCGCTTCGGTCTTTACCTGTTCTCTGCAACCTGAAAATATCTACGAGCATCAGCAGCCTCTATACCACCTCTAACTGACTGTCCCCTAACAGCTCAATCCTGAGCAGTTGTTTTCCAACCTGTTGAATGAGATGTCGCAGGACAGTATGCCCTTCTTGAATACGCCCTTAAATCGCAGTATGGAATGACCAATTCTTCTAACTCCAATTGCTAGCTGTCCATAGACATCCTTTAGAATCCTCTTATCGTCCATGCGGTAAATATGCCCCAACCGTCGAAGACGTCGTTGACTCAACATCGAGTACATGAGTTGAGTGTTTGCTCTCTGTAAGACCACATTAAGTGGCACTCTCTCTTGCCCCTTAATCCCCAATATACGCCTTACACACCTCATGCGAAAAGTGTTGAGCCGCCGTTCGAGTTTAGTGTGGGGCTCCAAGTATCGCTTCCATACATAAGTGTCGAGAGCAGATATGATAGTCCCTGACCTTGGTGTAGTGAGACAGTGAAGTCTCTCAAAAACTCTATTTGTCAGGCTGGTTATGACAGTACTCACCCTGCCAAGGGCTCTATCTATCTTCTTCTCGGTCGAGAATGACGACTATGATGAACAAAATATATAGAACGAGTGTTTATAGGCTTAGAATGTAGTATATATAACGTATGTTTGTATATAAGATTCGAACATTATGTGTAGATAGTATGTTTATGGGATTAGAATATTATGTATAAATAGTATGTTTATGGGATCAGAATATTATGTGCAGATATTATGTTTTGAAGATTAGAATATTATGTATAGACACTATGATTATGCAATTAGAATAGTCTATATAGATAGTATATAAATAGGATTAGAATAGCATGTATATATATAGTATATTTATGGTATTTAAATATTATATATATAGAAAGTATGTTTATGTGATTATAATATTATGTAAAATAGTATGTTTATGGGAATAGATGTTGTGTGATGAAAGTATGTATTTAATTTAAGATCATATATGTAGAAGTATGTTCGCAGAATTAGAATAGTAGGTGATGATTGTTTTTGCATGGGATTAGAATATTATGTATGGATAGTATGTTTATTGGATCAGAATATTATGTATGAATAGTATGTTTATTGGATCAGAATATTATGTATGGATAGTATGTTTATGGGATCAGAATATTATGTATGTATAGTATGTTTATGGGATCAGAATATTATGTATGGATAGTATGTTTATGGGATCAGAATATTATGTATGAATAGTATGTTTATGGGATCAGAATATTATGTATGGATAGTATGTTTATGGGATCAGAATATTATGTATGGATAGTATGTTTATGGGATCAGAATATTATGTATGGATAGTATGTTTTTGGGATCAGAATATTATGTATGGATAGTATGTTTATGGGATCAGAATATTATGTATGGATAGTATGTTTTTGGGATCAGAATATTATGTATGGATAGTATTTTTATGGGATCAGAATATTATGTATGGATAGTATGTTTATGGGATCAGAATATTATGTATGGATAGTATGTTTATGGGATCAGAATATTATGTATGGATAGTATGTTTATTGGATCAGAATATTATGTATGGATAGTATGTTTATGGGATCAGAATATTATGTATGTATAGTATGTTTATGGGATCAGAATATTATGTATGAATAGTATGTCTATGTGATCAGAATATTATGTATGGATAGTATGTTTATGGGATCAGAATATTATGTATGGATAGTATGTTTATGGGATCAGAATATTATGTATGGATAGTATGTTTTTGGGATCAGAATATTATGTATGGATAGTATTTTTATGGGATCAGAATATTATGTATGGATAGTATGTTTATGGGATCAGAATATTATGTATGGATAGTATGTTTATGGGATCAGAATATTATGTATGGATAGTATGTTTATGGGATCAGAATATTATGTATGGATAGTATGTTTATGGGATCAGAATATTATGTATGGATAGTATGTTTATGGGATCAGAATATTGTGTATGGATAGTATGTTTATGGGATCAGAATATTATGTATGGATAGTATGTTTATGGGATCAGAATATTATGTATGGATAGCATGTTTATGGGATCAGAATATTATGTATAGATAGTATGTTTATGGGATCAGAATATTATGTATGGATAGTATGTTTATGGGATCAGAATATTATGTATGGATAGTATGTTTATGGGATCAGAATATTATGGGTACAAACTATTTATCAAATTTTTTGCAGACCATCTTCAATGACGTAATCTTTCTTATCCTTCAATTTCTTGTTTTTTCCTGTTCTTCCTCTACTTCTTCTTCTTCCGTTTTTTTCTCTTCTTCCTCTTCCTCTTCTTCTTCTTCTTCTTCTTCTTCTTCTTCTTCTTTACCCTTATCACCTTGAAGTTCGTATGCCATCAACAAATTCTCATTAAGCAGATTTTTCAAATCTTTTTTTTTCTAACTCCACGAACTCTTTTTTTAGCCTTATTTCTCTTTTCTATATGGTCTGTGGTGTTCGTTTGCTTCTCTTCCCATGTGGGTTTCATGACAGAGATTGCCTGGGGATATTGACTTTGAGCTTTTGAGGTGTGTGAGCTAAGCAGCGCCATCATCTTCTCAATATTTCCTGTTGCCCCTGTCTTTGTCCTGCATTCTTGTCTAGACTTTCATTTGTAACACTGTTTATCCTTCGCAGTTCCAGAATCTTTCTCGTGGATTTATTGACAAAGCCTTGTAATCTCTTAATATTGAGTTTAGTTTTCCACGCTGTGTCAGCTCAATATAAAAGGAGCGACCACATTAGAATTGAAAATCTTTAAGATTGGTATGCATTCTGATAATTTCAAAGGTCCATTAATTTTGAATGTGGATATAGGTCACTCATGCCTTGTGTATTCTGACTTTTACACCCTCATCCGCAGCCCCTCTATTTGGTATGGTATTCCCTATGTATGTGAAGCTCTCTACCTCCTCCAATTATGTTCCTTTCAGTTGGATATTAACCGTGTTGTTTGCCCTCATTTAGTTTTACAATTTAGTGTCTTTTTTGCAAGTATTCTTATCCCTACTTGCTGAAGACTTCGTTCAAGTGCATTTATAATATTCTGCATTTTAAGTTGGTTATGAGATTAAAGCGCTTGTTCCACAACATCTTGGTCCTTCAGTTTTAAAATAAATCGATTGAATTCCAATTTTCTTATTGGCTGTAGTTCATTTTATAATCCTCGTCGTAGTTATTGATTTTCTTTTAAATGTAATGCAGATGTGCAGGATAAATGGTGCGTCAGTTTAAGACTAGATGGACAAAAAAATTGGCGTCTCGATGGAGTTACAATTTTAAGATGAAGACAGAGAGAACAAACCACGATGTTGTCTCTTGTATTAGAGGGGTCATATTTGATTTCAGTTTTCTTCGATCAATATAGAACTAGACAGCACTGTTCATGAAGAATAAAATTAGGCTATTTAATATGAAAGTAAAGTCAGTCCTGATATATAGCAATGAGACATGGAATGTGGCTCAAGGTATTACACTCAGAATGCAGACCCCATTTGACAAGTGTCTCCGTCGTATACTGCCTGTTAGATGGCCAGAGATAATATCAATCACAGATCTTCGAGAGAGAACAAGGCAGCAACCATTGCAGTAGTCAATTGGGGAAAACACAGTGGGGATGGATATGACACATTCTCCAAAAGAAGCAGGACAGCATGATTAGACATTTGCTGGATTGGAACCCTGAGAGAGAGAGAGAGAGAGAGAGAGAGAGAGAGAGAGAGAGAGAGAGAGAGAGAGAGAGAGAGAGAGAGAGAGTGAGAAACGAGTGGAAAGACCGATGATCATCTTGCGACAAACAGTGAGGAGGAATTCAGTTTGTGGACATAATTCAAGAAGAAGACTAAGAAAAGAAAAATATCGAGATCATCTGATCCGGTCTTATGTTCCAAGAGGAACCAGATGTATAAATAATGTAGAAGTCCATTTTCAAACTAAAATATTTTCGTAATCTGTATGTCTGTTTTAAAGCTATGCCATTGTCATGGTGTATGTAGGTTTCCAAGCTAAGGCATTATGTAACAGAAGTACAAGGGTCCAATGAGCCAACGACAGGGAAGCCCTAAGAATACCGTTCGTGGTACCCACGCATAACTTGAGAGCCCTGTCCGAGACATGGAGTTCATAAAACGGATCAGTGTTTGGAATTCTTAAACAATACTCGTTTAAGACTGTACAGTCGAAAAGGTTACCTCCCGCCGGTTTCTACTGGAATCCCACAAAATGGTAGATCACATAGTAGGTTCAAAACAATGTATCCTTTCTCTCGCGACACCGTAGTGCAAAGAAAGTTGAGGCGAATAAACTGAAGACAAATAGACGTCATTGGCCTAAGTGCTGAGAATAGGGTATATGCTGTGGGATCAGAGTATTAAAGACAGAGCAGAGACAGAGGAGAGCAAAGAGCAGAGAAGACAAGAAGTTTACCGTGCAGTTAGTATTTAAGATATAGAACAGAGCAGAAGCTAGGATAGACGGCAGAATATTGCCAGTGAGTAATTGGAATTGCGAGTAAGAAATAGAAGTCACCGAAGCAGACTAGCACTGCGATGAAACCAGAGACCCCGCACGTGTAAGAATCTGTCTGTGTGTGATGTTCTGTTTGAGTCGTCCCTGACACCTGTCACACGTGACGCCGACTTCAAAGTCCCAGAATGACATTCGTCTGCATTCTCGTCAGAGAGAGACGTATTCCTTCAACACGAAGCTGAAGTCTCGGACAACACGTCGCAACAGATGTATTACCCTTCGCCTGACAACCACAGTAACGGAATCACTGGTGTATATCGTAGGCACGAGAACCGCTACAGTCGTCGTGTTTCTGACTAGACGACGAAGAAGAATAACCAGCAGATCATTGTAAACATCTTCCTGACGTTAAAACGAGACAAGAGGCTCAGAAGACACCTTCGTTGCAGAAGCTGAGAGGTGGGACATACAGCTTCCAGACGAGCGAGGACAGAGAGATAGGACTGAGAACAATTAGTTAGACTTAATTTTATAAACGCAAAGGGATATAGACTGTGAATTGAACATTTGATAGATTTGACCACGTGATAGAGCCTTAGGTTATTTAAGTGCGTGCATTGGGCCGACAGGTGCAAAATAAAAACCACAGTGTAACGCCCACACGCCTTGGGGAATAGAGAAATTAGGCGAACGCAAAAAAAAAAAAAAAAAAAAATTTAAGTGCGTTAGAAATAATTGTGCTAATTGCACGAAACTCTTAAAAGTCAATATAGTTAGAGATAGTTAGAGTTGGTAACGATAGAAACCGATTCGCATGCCTTGTATTATTATTATAATGTGAATGGTGTGAGTTGTGAGCTAAGCAGTGATAGTTGTCAGAAACAAAGGTAATAATTTGTGATAGAGTAAGTCTGATACTTAGATTTAAATAACACGGTGATTTAGGATTGGCAATAACCCTACGCTGCTACATAGATATAAACAATACCGTGACCTAGGTTAAGAATAACCTTAACCCTGCAATAATTATCGTTGCATATGTCGGTTTTCAAGCTAGGACATTATCGTCGTGAATGTCTGTTTTCAAGCCAGGACATTGCCGTGGTGAATGTCTGTTTTCAAGCTAAAACATTATCGTGGTGAATAGCTGTTTTCAAGCCAGGACATTATCTTAGCTGAATGTCTATTTTCAAGCTAGGACATTGCCGTGGTCAATGTCTGTTTTCAAGCTAAAACATTATCGTGGTGAATAGCTGTTTTCAAGCCAGGACATTATCTTAGCTGAATGTCTATTTTCAAGCTAGGACATTGCCGTGGTGAATGTCTGTTTTCAAGCTAAACTTCGATAAAGTTAGCAAACTTCAAAACCAAGCCATGAGAATTATAACAGGGGGCATGAAGTCAACGCCAATTGTAGAACTTGAAAAGATTACAAAACTGCAATCCATGACCGATAGAAGAGACTGCAGAGCCCAGCTGCAGTCAGAGAAACTCCGAAGACTGACCGACCATCCAATGCACCAGAGACTAAACAATTTGGGAAATGGGAAACTAAAGCGGAGAAACTTTGCAGAAATAGCCAAAGCAAAGATGCACGAAGATCCCATAAACGCACTAACAACACCAAAACCCATCACTACTGTACGGAAACCTACCTGGAGGCAGGATTTATTTCCAGAGGTGGTAGAAAATAAACCAGGTATTGGAAACAAAAACTGCCAGACTGAAAAAGAAAAGAGAGATACTACCCTAAGCTTCATAACGAAAAGCTACCCAAGCATGGACTGGACCCATGCATACACCGACGGTTCTGTAACAAACACAACACAGAACGGAGGGGCAGGAGCATTCCTGAACCTACCAAATGGCAGAAAAATAACACTGTCATTCGCTACTGGTAGGTACACAAGCAATTTCAGAGCGGAGGCAGAGGCACTGAGGGCGGCAGTGGAAGAAATGGTGACACACAGTGAAAATGAGAGCCATATAGTCCTGCTGACAGATGCTCTCGCCGTAGTCCCAGCGCTAAAAAGCCAGAAAAACACTGAGCTTAATGACTTAAGAGCAGCACTCTGCAAACTGTGCCAGCAGTCCGCACCAAAAAGGGTAGTGGTACAGTGGATCCCATCACACTGCAACATCCAAGGCAACGGGGAGGCAGACAGACTGGCAAAAGAAGGTGCAAGACTACCACAAACAGATACCAGTATGACGTACGAAGAGTCAAAACGGCTTATCAAAGCCAGATACATGACCAAATGGGAAACCGAACATACTGGTTACACCAAAAACGATGCCTATTACCAGTTGAACCGAAGAGAGCAGGTTGTTGTCTTCAGACCGCACTGGCCACAATAGACTGAGGTACCACCTATTCAACAAATTGAAGATAGGGCGTACCGACGAATGCCCGTGCGGTACTGGTAAAATGACCGCTGAACATCTGCTGCAGAACTGCCCGACATACGAGGATCAGAGATAGCAGATGTGGCCATCACCAGTGGAACTGCAAGACAAGCTCTATGGCAGTGGCGACAGCCTCAGGATGACCTCCGCTTTTTTCGAAAAAATAATGGTTACTGTCTGACTGCGCACGCAGAAGAAGAAGAAGAAGCTAAAACATTATCGTGGTGAATGGCTGTTTTCAAGCCAGGACATTATCTTAGCTGAATGTCTGTTTTCAAGCTAGGACATTGTCGTGGTGAATGTCTGTTATCAAACTAAGACATTATCGGTGTGTTTGGATATTTTCAAGCTAGGACAATATCTTGGTGAATGTCTGTTTCCAAGCTAGAACATTGTCATTGAGTTTGTCTGCTTTTAGAGGTAAATTATACGATACAAAATATGTGTGTATGGTTAAACTATAGGATATATATATGCTCTGATTAGCGTAGTAGTAGAGCCCTCAGATTTCACTGCAACGCTCATCATCATGTAGCATGTCCTTTGTAGAACGTCGCTCCCATCACAGTCTGTCTGAAAGAAACTCGTTCCCTTGCCAAAACTTCAGCTTCCGCCACTGTCATACTCAGGCACTCCTGGAAATCGTGGTGCCATCGTCTTCTTGGTCTACCCCTTCCTCTTTTGCCTGGCACCATACCTTCCATCACCGTCCTCTCATGACCGTTGTGTCTCTTGATGTGACCAAAGTATTTGCATTTTCTAGCCAAAATGGAATTGATAAACCAGTTCTCCTCTATGCTCAACTCTTGCCGAATGTCTACATTTGTACTTTTCTCTGTCCAGAGTATTCTGAGGATCTTTCTGTAACATCTGCAACGCTAGAGAGTTCAATTCCGATACAGGCACGATCCTGTTGTAAATTGGATACATCAATTACTGTTTGGGAATGAAATGCAGTGAGCTAGTGAAGGGGCCACCCCATCTCATAAGCAATCTCTGGTCTCATGCAATGAGTCTATAAGACCTCATCTCTGACAACAGTGTCCGCTATTGGCCTACCTTTACTGTTATCAATTGCTCGTTTGCAGGATTAAAATATATGATTGTGAGTCAACATCGGAGAAGAGTTCAATTGATCATCACCTTAACGAATGCCACCTTAAAATTTAATTTGAGTCGCCGAAAAAGCCCCAGAACATTTAGAAGAGAGTCATCGATCACCAATGGACTTAGACCTGTGAATCTTAAGAGCTGCCATACTTCAGTCGTTCAAGTGACGTGACAATTTCATTTGAGACTCTTAAGTCAGGTCTGATCTCGACTCCTTCCATTTCGTTAAACAGGTCATCGCGTCCGGAGGCTCACAATTTCTGGACATGCGCATTGTGGAATCTCTCTTCATTCTTCTACGAAGCGAAAACAAAAGACTAATTGAACGTCAACTGAATATAGCATTAGGCTTTTAATGCGATAGGACGATTGATTCCTGCATTTCAGCTAATCCTCAAACTTTCTGTAATGGTCTCCTTGTCACTATTCGTCACTCGCAGAATCAATGGGTAATATTGCCTGTTTGAGCAAGCACACTAATGGTTGACTATTTAAATTAATCCACCTAGCTACCCTTTCATCTTAGGACAGCAAAGGTTGATCTAAAACTATTTCTATTTTTGTCAAGATTAGAGCTTCACTTCACGCACGCACGAGGCACATTGGCATGGTTACCTATCGCATCGTCTTTTACCACGTGTTCTTTGACTTCCTCACTAGCTTATTTCCCAGCTCCATTTTAAAGCATATCTAATATTACTGTTATGTTTATCTATGATGGTTCGTCATATCGCTATACATTAGCTCTTTCCGTCTTGTCGGACGATAGTAATTGTGCTTTGAAAAAAAAGGTATGCAACTACAGTCCATGACGGTAACGAATGTGACTTGTAAGACCAATTCGGGCCGATAAGCGTCTTCCACAGTGTGTGCAAGGAAAGTCACGACCGTGTGCGGCATCGCATGGTGTGGCGTGTCTTCTCAAACTCTGAATCTTTAGCCTATCAGCATTCAGTATCTCCTTTCTCTGTAGTTCACGCTTAATCATGCCCTTCTATGTAGTGCGATCCATGGCGTCCTGTTCGCATGATTCCATGCCGATTCCTGCGTCATTCATATCCCGCTTGCATACATCCTTGTACCGAAGTAATTTCCGGATCTGAGACGCTTTCTCAAACTGTAATTCTCCATAGAGAAGATATTTTGGTATTCTGCCATCATCCATCCTCCGAATGTGTCCCATCAAGCAGAGCCTTCGTTGACTAAGCATGGACAAGTCTGTGACAGTCCCTGTTCTATAACACCTCTGCGTTGGTGATCTTATATTGCCACCTAACCCCCAGGATTCTGGACAGGCATCTCGTGTGACAGCTGTTTAGCCGCCTCTCCTGGTGCATATAGGTAGACCATGTCTCACTGCAGTAAAGAACGGTGCTGAGCACACAGACCTGGTCAACAAGTATTTTTATATTAACAGTGAGCTTCTTGTTCTCGCAGACTCTATTTGTTAATCTGCTTATTTTTATTGCTGCCTTACCTATCCTGATATTGATCTCTTGGTCTAGGGATAGTTTATTACTGACTGAGGATTCGAAGTAGGTAAAATGATTAATCAATGCAGATTACTGGTTTTTGTTTGTTTGTATCCTGGACCATAACTTCTCGTTTTGCTGATTGTTAACTCGAACTAACAGCAGGAATCCGAAAATGCAGATAGTAAGCTTTGCAGTTCCTCCTCTCAATGAGTCGTAATTGCGGAATCATCCGCAAAGAGCAATTCTCTCATCAGCACCATGTTTATTTTGGTCTTCGCATTCGTCTTTTGGGAATTGTATAGGCCACCATCTGTGCGAGAAGGAATGAACTGGCCACAAAATGAATGCTTCAAGAGAAATGAAAAAAATATTACAAAGAGGGTTGGAGCAAGTACATTGATTTGTTTTACTCCGGCGGACTTCATTGCAAACTCCTCTGTGGACGCACCCTCAAAGTTGATGGTGCTTTTCATTTCAATGTGGAACGACTCGATAATGCTTAGAAGAATAGATGGGCAACCAACCCTCCTGAGTGCTTTGAAAAGACCCACACGACTGACCAAGTCAAATGCGTTCGTGAGATCTATGAAGCCAATATACAATGGTTGCTTTTGTTCTCTGCATTTCTCTTGCAACTCGTAACGAGAATATCATATCGGTGGTTGACCTATTTCCGTGAAAACCGCACTGTCACTCTGGTGTCATAGGAGAAAAGGTTCTTGTCTCCTATGACATGAAGTATGCGCAGAACATATCTGGCAAGTATCTTCCCAACAGTACACAGAACCGACATTCCTCTGTAGTTGTTGCAGTAACTCCGGTCTCCCTTGTTCTTGTACAAGGTTACAATGCTAAAATCTTTGAAATCCTGCCGGACCTGTCCTGCACGCCAGCATAATGGTATCAACTTATGTATCTGTAGTGAAAGTATGTCCTTTCCATTCCTGATGGCCTCTATTCGGATTCCATCTTTTCTTGGAGCCTTGCCAGAAGCAAAGTCAGCAAAAGCACAGTTAATTTCTGCAATGTTTTGCAGCGAGTCTAGATGACATTGAGGGCGTCATCTGTAGCTCTGCCTCGCTTAAGTAGAGTTCAAGATAGTGCTCTAACATCTGTTAAGGAAGCTTCTTCCTCTTATCGGTGATGATTTCCCCAGAAAAAGCTTTTAGTGGCGCAGTTTTTTCACTGTCGGGCTGATGGCTTTCTTTATCCCTTCATACGTGCCTCTGATGTTACCATTATTGAAGTTTCTATTATTGAAGTTTCCATTATTGAAGTTTCTATTATTGAAGTTTCTATTATTCAATATTCTCACATGTATCCAATAGTCCTTTTCACAAAAGCTGTTGCTGCTGCTTTGAGGGTAGCTTCTTTGATTAAATTCCACTTTTCACTCGCTGTACAGTCTTCTTTTGTATCAGAGAGAACATCTGCAAGCTGCTGATGGAACCTGAAACACTTTTGTGGATCCTTGGTGTTGACTAAATGTATCCTCAAAATGGGTTTGTGCTTCCTTGTGAAGATTTTCTTAGATCTTAGTTTGACGCAGGCAACGACCATCGTGTGGTCTGTATCACCGTCAGGCCTCGGGTATCTGCGTGTTAATGATGTGTGCTTCAGATGTTGTCTTTTGGTGTTAATAAAGTCCAGTTTGTTCAAATGACCGAATCGTGGGTGTTTCCATGATACCTTAAGGCGATCTTTTGTTGCAAAGAAAGATTTTGTGATGCAGAGATTATTTTTTGTGCAGAATTCCATTAGCCTTTGCCCATTTTAATTCATAAGCCATATATTGTGTTTGCTTAAACCAACTGGCCATGCATTCGTGACCGATTCTACTCGAGAATTTAGATCACCAAGTATGTATAGGCAGTCCAATTTTGGAATTGCACTCACTGTATTGTCTAACTCTACATAGAAGGAGTCATATTGTTAGATATTGCATTGGAACCTGTTTTCTGGTAACTCTGAAAGTTGGTCAGAGTCCACCATGCCTGACAACCAACGATGTGCGGAGGAGCACACACAAGAGGATACAAAGCTTTATCATAGAGCGAGGAAGGGCAGCCTCAGCTCAGTGTTGTGGCAGGGCAGACCAGGCCCTTAGCCTTGGTTAGCGGCTGGTCTAGGAGTGAAGCCCCGAAAGCCAAACAGATAGAGCACTGCTCTGCTCAGCTTGCCTTGTTCCAAAAGTATTGGTATCATCTTTCCCTTGGAGCAAACAAGGCAGACCGAGAGAGGGACGGTCATGCATGGGCAAAACATGGTCTATATATTTCAACCCGGGCTTTGTTCTATGGTGAGATGCAATGCCATCCCTGGCCTTAACAGGTCTCGGAATCAAAAACGGGAGACAGCAGTTGACTGGTTATAAGCCTTTACGAATTGGCGTACTTGGGGGAGCCATCGGCTGTCTCCGATGGTGGGATATACTTCCGGGTGTCACTGATTAACTAACGCCCGCCTAAAGCTGGGCAGCCCTCAGCCAATAAGCCGGTGATCAGCCACAGCTTGTCTATTTCAATGGGTACTTCAAATCGAAATCCAAATCGCCGGATCTAAAACTAGTGTAACAGGCAATAAAACTAAAAATGAAAACTTCAAGTTCGGCTTGCAATTTGGAATGTCAGGACCATGTGTTGAGACATGCCACTGACTTCAGAGACATTTGTGACGTGAGAAAAGCGGCTGTTATTGATGCCTAACTTAATCGTCTTGGTATAGATATTGCTGGTCTGCAGGAGACACGCCACCGCGAGGATGGGTCACTTAGGGAGAACAATTATACCTTTTTCGAACAACGTGGGGTCCGTTTTGCAGTGAAGAACTCGCTATTATGTGCTATTGAAAGTCCAGTTGGAGGATATGAAAGAATGTTAACAATGAGATTGTCTATCTCTTGTGGATTCGTAACACTTATTGCTGCTACGATCCGACGCTTACATCATATCTCTGTACGCAGATTCTATCCAAAGTGCCAGGCTGTCTTTGTGGTTCTTGTGTTGCTTGCTTAAGATACGTGTTATTGTTTCGTCTGGCTATCTAATGCAGTATATTATTGCTGCTCCAACTTAAAAAATAGCACACTTCGCTGAACAAACAAATGCACGTGTTACGTGTACCTATATAAATAGCAGATAAACACTAAACACCATGTTTTGTTAATGTACAAAACACTCAGTGACTGAGCTCTAGATGTTTATCGTTCGGTTTTTATTTGTGGTGTGCCCTGATTTAATTCTCTTGGCCATTACGTTTGAAGAGTCGATTAATTTCCATGTGGATAGAGGTCTCCTGTATCTAAGTAGCACATGCGCTTGAATGGAGTGACAGTGTAATTATTGCTTGTTTTAGTACTCTGTTCTGCTTAATACTCATTGTTCTCCCAGGGAAGGATACCCTCTTTGATTATATCTTACAGGAAGCCTGTAATAAACCATATCACTTTCTGCGTCCTCACAGTGATGTTTTCTGCAGCAATTTTGTGCACATGATGAGGCTTCTAGCCATATGAACAACTTCCGTTGGTCGGCATTTATGACAGACACGTGGGTGTGCTGGTCCTTTTCCTGCTGCCCGAAGAAGGGACACTGGGTCCACACAAATATTTACTTCAAATACAGTTGTTGAGAGCGACGGTATCTTACATTGAGCAGAGCGCAGGTGTCTTGAAGGAAACGGTGTCGGGTTCTATGATCAGTCTTGATAGGTTATTGTTGAGTTGTACACACTGTAGAACACCAGGTTCCAATCACGGTGTGAAGGGTAGCGTTTGACCAGGGGATTGTGGGTTTGGTTATACAAACTCTACAATACCAGGTCCCAATCACGTTGCGAGGGGTAGCGTTTGACTAGGGGATTGTGGGCTTGGTTTTACAAACTCTACAATACCAGGTCCCAATCGCGTTGTCCTCGGTTGACAGACTGGGCATGTTATAGGTATTTTTCATGGTAATATTGCTTTTCTCAGTGGACCAGCTGTAAATGAGTACCTGATCGAACTACTAAGTTCACCGCCGAATTTACGTAGTTTGAGCTCTGTTGTCAGCACTTTCGGCAAAGGGACTGAAAGGGACTGGGCATAAATGAGGCCTCTGCGTGCAATGAATTGGAATGAGCAAAAATAAGGCGTCCCCTTGCAATTAAGGGGACTGAGTATAAAAGAGGCCTGGTGCAATGAAATTGGTTCCATAATCGGTTCCATAATCGGTTCCACTTGTTTTATTTGATGTGACAATCCAACAGAATTTCAAGGTACACAATGACAAGCTAACCGCTAGTGTTATATGTAACGATCAGATAAGCTGTCTAACACGTCTCTGTAATAAAGGAAACGAGAAAAGGAGGTAGGCATAATGTTTGCTGGACAGACTTTATTTCAGAATGACAGAAAACGTATTATTAAAAGCAGAAATGCTATCAATAGGCAGACTTAAGAGGAGGTAGACAATTTAGCAATTGGAAACGTTATACAAAGTAAGACAACGTACGGTAATCTGATCGTAAGAAAAACTGAGAAATTTCTTCTGTCCTTTTAGCTATGTGACATTGTCGGTGAGGCGGTCTGTTAGGATTAGGACTGTTAATGTAACCTATTGACGGTCGTTGTTGTTGTTTTCCTTGCTACTGTTTTTCGTTGTGGGGCCGGGGAGGGGGAGGGGGTTAATATAATGAAATGTAATCTCTAGGACCACATATTATACGAGGACAAAGACGAAAAATGTGGAGTATGAATATTTTAGAGCGTATGTGTCAGACCTGGCCTAAAGGAATAGGACTGACACTGGGAATGTTTTTGGACGGAGAATATTAGCGTAATTGTAATTTATGAAATTGGATAGTCTAGAAATAGGCTGACGACGGTGTCAACTACGGAAGTAATCAAGAAAATCTGACACCAGAGGTTGAAGAACACTATCATCCCATAAACCAGCCGGAGAGTGGCTCTTCGTGAAATTGAGTGAGGAGTAATAAGTTGAGGGCCTTTGTCAGTGCTCGGAGAATGAAAGCATTTTTAATACGCCTGTGTTGCCCTCAAGCTTTATCGCTTAATTCTGTATACGCATTTGGTCGTTCTTAAAAAATGTTGCATTGTCTTTCTTTTATTCTATCTATCTATCTATCTATCTATCTATCTATCTATCTATCTATCTATCTATCTATCTATCTATCTATCTATCTATCTATCTATCTATATATTTATCTATCTATCTATCTATCTATCTATCTATTTATCTATCTATCTATATATTTATCTATCCATCCATCCATCCATCCATCCATTCATCCATCAATCCATATATCTATCGTTCTATCTATCTATCTATCTATCTATCTATCTATCTATCTATCTATCTATACATCTATCTATCTATCTGTCTATCTATCCATCTATCTATCTATCTATCTATCTATCTATCTATCCATCTATCTATATATCTATAAATCTATCTATGTATCTGTCTGTCTATATATCTATATATTTATACATATAAATCTTTTCTAGCTAAAATGGAATTGATAAACCAGTTCTCCCTTATGCTCAACTCTTGCCGAATGTCTACATTTGTTCTTTTCTCTGTCCAGAGTATTCTGAGGATCTTTCTGTAACATTTTGACTCGAAGGATTCGATTCTTTGTCTAGAAGTTTTGGTAATCGTCCATGCTTCACAGCCATAAGCTGCCACAGGAAAAACACAGGCTCTCAAGACTTTTCCTTTTATCGTTTTGTTGGTGCCCTGCCATAATTTCTTCAGGCTGTTCAGTCTCTGCATTGACATAGTTAGTCTTCTTCTGATTTCTTTCGAGCAGTCACCATTTTTGTCGATTCTGGAGCGCAGATATTCAAAATGTGTAACCTGATCTATTTTCACCACCCACTGTAAATGTGTGCTGACATTGTGTTTTATCGGTGGTCATTATCTTTGTTTTGTTTATGTTTATGAACAGATTTTGATCTTTACTATGTCCATTAACGGCTGAAATTAGCATCTCTAGCCCTTCCGCACTTCTTGATAGTATCACTGTGTCATCTGCATATCGTAACTCTGGAATCTCGTACCCCCCAATCGTAAATGGGTCGAAACTTTCAATGTTCTCATCTTCTCGCACATTTCTAATTATACATTCCGCATATATGTTGTACAGATAAGGTGAGAGTATACATCCCTGTCGGACTCCCTTTTGTACTGCAAACCAATCTGATGTTTGCCCAGATACTCGGACAGCGGCTTGTTGATCTTGGTATAAAGTTTCAATGAGATGGACTATATGCAAAGGAAACCCCATTTCCTTCATGATTCTCCACAGATTTTGATGTTTTACTGTGTCGAAGGCCTTGGTGTAATCAATGAAACATGTGTACAGGTCTACATTAAGCTCTCTACATTTTTCATAGATATTCCTTAAATTGAATATGTGGTCCTGGGTCCCTCTGTCTTTCCTAAAACCTGCCTGGACTACGTGAATTTCAGATTCAAACCTTTTCTCTATCCTTCTTAATAGGATTCGCAGAAGTATCTTGCTAGCATGGCTGATCAGTGCGATAGTTCGGTAGTTCGTGCACAGCTTCAGGTTGCCTTTTTTGGGGAGGGGAATATAAATTGATTTCTTCCATGCTTC
>JAVGWX010000001.1:168552124-168664624 GCA_036924085.1 Ariolimax columbianus | reverse complement strand
TTTATCCATGTACACACTTGTACTTCTTGTTGCATCCATGTACACACTTGTACTATTTGTTTCATCCATGTACACACTTGTACTTCTTGTTGCATCCATGTACACACTTGTACTATTTGTTGCATCCATGTACACACTTGTACTATTTGTTTCATCCATGTACACACTTGTACTTCTTGTTGCATCCATGTACACACTTGTACTATTTGTTGCATCCATGTACACACTTGTACTATTTGTTTCATCCATGTACACACTTGTACTTCTTGTTTCATCCATGTACACACTTGTACTATTTGTTGCATCCATGTACACACTTGTACTATTTGTTTCATCCATGTACACACTTGTACTTCTTGTTTCATCCATGTACACACTTGTACTATTTGTTGCATCCATGTACACACTTGTACTATTTGTTTCATCCATGTACACACTTGTACTTCTTGTTTCATCCATGTACACACTTGTACTTCTTGTTTCATCCATGTACACACTTGTACTATTTGTTTCATCCATGTACACATTTGTACTCCTTCCTTCATTTATGTGCACATTTTTCAGAAGAGAGATTGTGGACAGACTAGAAACTTTATGAAAACCAACCACAAGAGCAGAGATACTTCAGGGTGGGTTACTCAACTACAGACCACATCTATAAAGCCAATTAGCCAACTAGCATGGGAAATATCCATGGGTCTTGTGTTTATGGACTTTGAAAAACCTCTTCGTCAGAATTGCAATAACTGCAGTAGTAAATGCCCTATTATTAAAGAAACCTAGGTTTAGCCGATAGAAGAGATAATAGAAGATTGGGCAAACACGATTGCTCAATTTTACGGGCCAATCAAGCTACCACCACAATCCGTCATTTCCCATGGCGATTCAATATTCCCAATAATAGTGATAGAGTAAATCTCACCCAGCACGAGTTGTCTCATGACACACCTATCCTCGGTCCCACCATCAGAGAGACTGAACAATGACTCTAACGAAGCATGCGAGGCAGTGGATTTATAATTAATAAAAAGAAAACACAATATATACAGAACTTGTATATGCACTTGTGGTACCGGGAAAATGACCGCTAAACATCTGCTGCAAAACTGCCCGACATACTAGGACCAGAGAAAGCACATGTGGCCATCATCAGTGGCAACACTAGACAAGTTCTACGGCAGTGTGGACAGCCTCAGGATGACCGCTGTTTTTTTCGAAAAAATACAGGTTGACGTTTGACAGCGTACAAAGAAGAAGAAGAAGAAAGAAGATATACAGAATACGTTCTGCTCACAACTGGAACTACATAGGCCAGAAAAATATACAGTAAGAAACATGCATTGGCATGAAATTTCAAACTCCTTCAAAAATCCAGAAATAAAACATTGAATAGCAACATAAACTGAAAGCTTTATTCGTAGAAAATCCATACTTCATCACGATGAGAAATAACAAGAGAAGAGCTTCATTCAACAGCATCGTTCCTACAGCGATGGTATTTGGTTGAGGGATATGGAACCTAAGAAAACAGATGATGGGCAAGGTCCTTAGGGTCCAAATTCCCAACATAGAAAGCATAAACCCAACCATATTCAATGGCGTCGGAGATATGATTCCCAACATAGAAACCACACACCGAACCATATTCAATGACGTCGGAGATATGATTCCCAACATAGAAACCATACACCAAACCATATTCAATGAGGTCGGAGATATGATTCCCAACATAGAAACCATACACCGAACCATATTCAATGACGTCGGAGATAGGATTCCCAATATATAAACCATACACCGAACCATAATCAATGACGTCAGATATATGATTTGTAAAGAAACTTCAGATAGGCCTGGCATGTGCTGCATAAGCTTGACAACAGATCGACATCAAATGTGACTTTCTGGTGAATATACAACGTTAAGATTCCTTGGGAGACGTCACGCCAATGAAATGGAGAGACGGCCTGGGTAACGATTTTGGTCCAACACGTGGTACTCCATGTATTACAAATGTGTGTGTGTGTATTTATATGTGTATGTGTGTGAGTGTGTATGTGTGTATCAGTGTATGTAAAACGGATGGTATTCGAAGTCCGCAACTTCCAGATGCCCCCTGGTGAGATTGAGCGCCTGGTACTAGCGGAGGGGGACAAGTAAATTCGTAGATACCATGCACATTATGTCCAAGTATAAGAGACCTTTGCAGTTGAAAATTGAAAATGGCAGGTTGTTAGTCAGCTGATCTGGCAAAATGTAACGAAACATCAACACAATGGCCTAAATAAGGACGACCCCTTCAATAGGCAGACACAACAAGCCAAACACATGTTTGTCTGCACACTCGATTGCAATTATATGCAAAATGAACTTCTACATCGCGACTAAGCTAAAAAGGTTATGTATATTTATGTATATATATATATATATATATATATATATATATATATGTATTTATATCACTTACTTCAGTTGGCAACTGTCAAAAGACGGAAACTCGCTTTGTACTTGCAAATACGATCATGTACGGAAAGGTTTACAGCGGATGACTAAGAGGTCGTCCCAAAAAGAGATGGCAGGACAATATAAAACAATTGACCAATGTCCGGCTAGAGGAGGCACAGGCTGCGGCCGCTTACATAAAGAGGTTGCCGGGAGTTTTGGGAGTGTCTTCATGTTTGTCAAAACGACGTCACCGGATACGGGATGACTTGACTTGACTTCACAATCCATTTGTAACATATATGTTTACATGTTCTCTTTGTTCAATAATCCTGTATTAGTTTTTGCTGGGCTTGGCTTGTGTTCGTTCATTCTCAATCTACCGCTACCAAACCCTGAAAGGGCTTAAGTAGCAGAATGTAGTCCAGATAACGGAATGCGTTGTGTAGTAGTTTACAGCTTGACTGTGGTATTTGCACCTTTTGGTCCAACACATCCGACTTCAGCAAGCATTTTTTTAGTACCAGGTTAGCATTCCCTCTTCGATCGCTTCTCCATAGGCAAACTGCCCTACTGCAGCCTGTTATCCAGGATCACCGCGTGGAGGTGTGAAGGGTCTTGGCAGCTCTGGTTCGCTGGCCCTGACGCTAGCAGTCAGCTTTGGGTCGCAAACCGCTGCAGCTCATGCGCTGCTCAGCATCGTGATCCCGAAAACGTTTTGATCGCTGTAGTCCAATAAACTGGAACAAGACTAAAGACATTCGTTCGTTCAGTTCAGTATGTGGTTATCTCTGTATGTACCCAAATGAGTATACGTGCTATAGTCTTTAGACATGGTTGACATATGGTTCATAGAACTGACTTGCTTGTGCGCCCCCATATGCGCTCATTACCTTCCCTTCCATACCATTGCTGCTACAAGTGCCAGCGACATTGCAAAATCACCTAGCTCCATTGACGGGTCCAACATTTAGGCTGACTACGTTATGTGCCCACTTACAGCTGGATCGACTTTCAGATTCGGTCATACAACCAAAAAAAGAACCGAAATACAAGCTCTGCCAAATTAATAACGACGTCCAAACAGCAAGAGAAAGCTGGAAAAACAAAACAGAAAGTCTCAACTTAGACAAAGAAGGGAAAAAACTCTGGAAGTTAGTCAGAGCCATGATTAACGAAACCCCGTCAAATAAACAAATTACCATCAAGCAGGGTGAAAACTTGCTCACTGGAAAAAAAGCCGCAAACGCTTTTGTCGAACACAATGCCAAAGCGAACTACATAGATGTCCCTGCAGATAGGCATACGGACATTAACGAAGAGCAAAAGGGGCACGACAACATCAATATGGCACCAGAAGAGCATATGATGGCAAAACTAACAATGAGCGAAATGGAAGAGGCCATGAGAACATTAAAGAAAAGGAAATCTCCCGGAAAAGACGGGATAACAAACGAAATGCTGATGGGGCTGAGCCAAACAGCAAAGAGGAAACTGCTATCAGTCCTGAACCAAAGCTGGAAAAGGGGTATTGTACCCCAGGCATGGACAGACGCAGTACTTGTACCAGTACCAAAGAAAAGAAAAGACAAAACAGATCCAAATGGATACAGGCCTATCAGCCTACTGAGCTGTGTCGGCAAACTGTTGGAACGTATGATAAACACCAGACTGATGTGGCATCTGGAAGAAAAACGCATGCTAATTCCACAGCGAGCAGGCTTTAGACAGCACAGATCCACTGAGGATTAGGCCATCCTCATAGCCCAGGAAATAGAAGATGCCTACCAGGAGCAAAAGCATACAGTAGCGGTTTGGGTGGACCTGGAAAAGGCATTTGACAAAGTCTGGAAAGATGGACTTAGAGTTAAGGTAAGAAGAAGTGAAGTTTGTGGGAAAATGTACAAGTGGATCAACCACTACCTCAAAAACAGAACGGCCAGAGTCCAAGTACAAATGCAGATGAGCAAAAAGGTGACACTTGAGCAGGGAGTACACCAAGGGGGAGTACTGTCAGCCACACTCTTCCTGGACTATATAAATGACATTACAGATAATATACCAAGAAGAGTTCATAGCTCATTGTTTGCAGACGATCTGGCTATGTGGATCACTGAAAAGAATCTCACCATAGCAAGAAATCGGATGCAGCAGGCCCTAACATCGCTGGAAGAGTGGGCGAACTCATGGCTGGTCAAAATATACGAGGACGAAACCACAAGTACAATATTCTCGCTATCAATCAAACCCTAAAACACCAAATTAAGTCTAAACGGCAAATACCTTCAGCCAAACGACAACCCAAACTATCGGGGAGTCACATTTGATCGGCGCATGACATGGAAAAGTCAGATCGAGAGAAACCGAATGAGAGCCAGAGAAAGAATGGCAATCATGAGGAAACTTGCTGGCACAAGCTGGGGAGCAGACGGAAGCATACTAAAGAAACTGTACACTGGAAGAGTGAGACCAGTTCTCGAGTATGGCATTGCAGCATGGACAACAGCAGCAAAGACGAACTTCGATAAAGTTAGCAAACTCCAAAACCAAGCCATGAGAGTTAAAACAGGAGGCAGGAAGTCAACGCCAATTGTAGAACTTGAAAAGATTACAAAACTGCTATCCATGGCCGACAGAAGAGACTGCAGAGCCCAGCTGCAATCAGAGAAACTCAGAAGACTGATTGACCACCCAATGCACCAGAGACTAAACAATTTCGGAAATGGGAAGCTAAAGCGAAGTACCTTTGCAGATATAGCCAAAGCAAAGATGCACGAAGACCCTATGAACGCACTAACCCCACCAAAGCCCATCCCTACTGTACTAAAACCTACCTGGAGGCAGCATATATTTCCAGAGGTGGTAGAAAATATACCAGGTATTAGAAACAAAAACTGCCAGTCTGAAAAAGAAAGAAGAGATACTACCCTGAGTTTCATTACAGAAAACTACCCAAGCATGGACTGGACCCATACATACACCGACGGTTCCGTAACAAATACAACACAGAATAGAGGGGCAGGAGCATTCCTGAGCCTACCAAATGGCAGAAAAATAACACTGTCATTCGCTACTGGAAAATACACAAGCAATTTCAGAGCGGAGGCAGAGGCACTGAGGGCGGCAGTGGAAGAAATGGTGACAGGTAAAAGGAATGAAAGCCATATAGTCCTGCTTACAGATGTACTGGCCGTAGTCACAGCACTGAAAAGCCAGAAAAATACTGAACTTAATGATTTAAGAGCAGTACTCTGTCAACTATGCCAGCAGGCCGCACCAAAAAGAGTAGTGGTGCAGTGGGTTCCATCTCACTGCAACATACAAGGCAACGAGGAGGCAGACAGACTAGCAAAAGAAGGTACGAAACTACCACAACCTGATACTAGTATGACAATACGAAGAGTCAAAACGGCTTATTAGAGCTAGATACATGACCAAATGGGAAATCGAACATACTGGCTACACCAAAAATGATGCCTATTACCAGTTGAACAGAAAAGAGCCGGTCGTGGTCTTCAGACTTGGCACTGGCCACAATAGACTCAGGTACCACCTATTCAACAAATTGAAGATAGGTGGCACCGACGAATGCCCGTGTGGTACCGGCAAAATGACCGCTGATCATTTGCTGCAAAACTGCCCGACATACGAGGATCAGAGAGAGCAGATGTGGCCATCACCAGTGGCAACACTAGACAAGCACTATGGCAGTGTCGACAGCCTCAGGATGACGGCTGCTTTTTTCGAAAACATAATGGTTACTGTCTGACTGCGTACGAAGAAGAAGAAGAAGAAGAAGCTCACGACGTGACTCCACGCTAGTATGTTCGGATTGTAAAATCACTAATCTGTACTCATATACAAACAAACGTACTTACACACAAAAACAGATACATACATAAACATAACAATTACTATTCATCATGTAGCATGTCCTTTATAGAACGTCGCTCCCATCACAGTCTGTCTGAAAGAAACACGTTTACTTGCCAAAACTCTAGCCTCCGCCACAGTCATACCCAGGCATTCCTGGATATCTTGGTGTCATCGTCTTCTTGGTCTACCCCTCCCTCTCTTGCCTGGCACTATACCTTCCATCACTGTTCTCTCAAAACCCTTGAGTTTTCCTCTATTCTTAACTCTTGCCAAATGTCTACATTTGTCTTTTTCTCTGTCCACGGTATTCTGAGGATCTTTCTGTAACATTTTGACTCGAAGAATTCGATTCTTTGTCTGAAAGTTTTGGTAATCGTCCATGATTCGCAGCTAAAAGCTGTCACAGGAATAACACAGGCGCTCAAGACTTTTACTTTTATCATTTTGTTGGCGCTCTGCAATAATTTCTTCAGGCTGTTCAGTCTCTGCATTGCCATGGCTAATCTTCTTCTGATTTCTTTCGATCAGTCGCCATGTGTGTCGATTCTTCTTCTTCTTCTTCTTCTTCTGCGTACACAGTCAGACAGTAACCATTATTTTCTCGAAAAAAGCGGCGGTCATCCTGAGACTCTCGCCACTACCATAGAGCTTGTCTTGCAGTTCCACTGGCAATGGCCACATCTGCTCTCTCTGATCATCGTATGTCGGGCAGTTCTGCAGCAGATGTTCAGTGGTCATTTTACCAGTACCGCACGGGCATTCGTCGGTACACCCTATCTTCAATTTGTTGAATAGGTGGTACCTCAGTCTGTTGTGGCCAGTGCGGAGTCTGAAGACAACGACCTGCTCTCTTCGGTTCAACTGGTAATAGGCATCGTTTTTGGTGTAACCAGTATGTTCGGTTTCCCATTTGGTCATGTACCTGGCTTTGATAAGCCGTTTTGACTCTTCGTACGTGATACTGGTATCTGTTTGTGGTAGCCTTGCACCTTATTTTGCCAGTCTGTCTGCCTCCTCGTTGCCTTGGATGTTGCAGTGTGACGGAACCCACTGTACCACTACCCTTTTTGGTGCGGACTGCTGGCACAGTTTGCAGAGTGCTGCTCTTAAGTCATTAAGCTCAGTGTTTTTCTGGCTTTTTAGCGCTGTTTCTACGGCGAGAGCATCTGTCAGCAGGACTATATGGCTCTCATTTTCACTGTGTGTTACCATTTCTTCCACTGCCGCCCTCAGTGCCTCTGCCTCCGCTCTGAAATTGCTTGTGTACTTACCAGTAGCGAATGACAGAGTTATTTTTCTGCCATTTGGTAGGTTCAGGAATGCTCCTGCCCCTCCGTTCTGTGTAGTGTTTGTTACAGAACCGTCGGTGTATGCATGGGTCCAGTCCATGCTTGGGTAGCTTTTCGTTATGAAGCTTAGGGTAGTGTCTCTCCTTTCTTTTTCAGTCTGGCAGTTTTTGTTTGCAATACCTGTATATTTTCTACCACCTCTGGGAATATATCCTGCCTCCAAGTAGGTTTTCGTACAGTAGTGATGGGTTTTGGTGTTGTTAGTGCGTTTATGGGATCTTCGTGCATCTTTGCTTTGGCTATTTCTGCAAAGTTTCTCCGCTTTAGTTTCCCAGTTCCCAAATTGTTTAGTCTCTGGTACATTGGGTGGTCCGTCAGTCTTCGGAGTTTCTCTGATTGCAGCTGGGCTCTGCAGTCTCTTCTGTCGGTCATGGATTGCAGTTTTGTAATCTTTTAAAGTTCTACAATTGGCGTTGACTTCATGCCACCTGTTATAATTCTCATGGCTTGGTTTTAAAGTTTGTTAACTTTATCGAAGTTCGCCTTCGCTGCGGTTGTCCATGCCGCAATGCCATACTCGAGAACTGGTCTTACTCTTCCAGTGTACAGTTTCTTTAGTATGCCTTCGTCTGCTCCCCAGCTTGTGCCAGCAAGTTTCCTCATGATCGCCATTCTTTCTCTGGCTTTCATTCGGTTTCTCTCGATCTGACTTTTCCATGTCATGCGCCGATCAAATGTGACTCCCAGATAGGTTGGGTTGTCGTTTGGCTGCAGGATTTTGCCATTTAGGCTTAATTTGGTACTTTGGGGTTTTAATGAGAGCGAGAATATTGTGCACGTGGTTTTCTCCTCGTTTATTTTGACCAGCCATGAGTTCGCCCACTCTTCCAGCGATGTTAGGGCCGCCTGCATCCGATTTCTTGCTATGGTGAGATTTTTTTCAGAGGTCCACATAGCCAGATCGTCTGCAAACATTGAGCTATGGACTCTTCTTGGTATATTCTCTGTAATATCGTTTATATATACCAGGAAGAGTGTGGGTGACAATACTCCCCCTTGGGGTACTCCCTGCTCGAGTGTCACCTTTTTGCTCATCTGCCCTTGTACGTGGACTCTGGCCGTTCTTTGTTTGAGGTAGTGGTTGATCCACTTGTACATCTTCCCACAGACATCACTTCTTCTTAGCTTGACTCTAAGTCCATCCTTCCAGACTTTGTCAAATGCCTTTTCCAGATCCACCCAAACAGCTACTGTGTGTTTCTGTGCCTGGTAGGCATCTTCTATCTCCTGGGCTATGAGGATGACCTGGTCCTCAGTGGATCTGTGCTGTCTAAAGCCGGCTTGCTGTGGAATTAGTATTCGTTTTTCTTCCAGATGCCACATCAGTCTGGTGTTTATCATCCGTTCCATCAGCTTGCCGACACAGCTCAGTAGGCTTATGGGCCTGTATCCATTTGGATCTGTTTTGTCCTTTCCTGTTTTTGGTACTGGTACCAGTATTGCATCTTTCCATGCCTGGGGTACAATACCCCTTTTCCAGCTTTGGTTCAGGACTGATAGTAGTTTTTTCTTCGCTGTTTGGCCCAGCCCCATCAGCATTTCGTTTGTTATCCCGTCTTTTCCGGGAGATTTCCTTTTCTTTAGTGTTCTCATAGCCTCTTCCATTTCGCGCATTGTTAGTTTGGCCATCATGTGCTCTTCAGGAGCCGTATTTATGTTTTCGTGTCCCTTTAGCTCTTCGCTAATGCCTGTATGCTTATCTGCAGGGACCTCGATGTGGTTTGCTCTGGCATAGTGATCGACAAAGGCGTTTGCGGCTTTCTTACCTGTGATCAAGTTCTCGCCCTGCTTGATAGTAATTTGTTTATTTGACGGGGTTTCGTCGTTCATGGCTCTGACTAGCTTCCATAGCTTGTTCCCTTCTTTGTCCAGGTTTAAACTTTCCGTTTTATTTTTCCAACTTTCTCTTGCTGTTTGCTTGAGAGTGTGTTTGTACTTCGCCGCGGCGGCTTTGAGGGCGATGTTTGCCTCCATGGATTTTTCTCGTTCTGCCATGTTCCTAGCATTTGTTACTGCATCTTCCACTTTCTGTAACTCATCATTCCAGTAGGGCTTATAGTTTTTCCTAGCTCCTCTTGGGATGGTTTCAGTGGCGGCTTGCATTATTGCCTTGCTTAGGCTCTCTACCATGGGCTTCATTTTGGTGTTTCGTGTGTTGATGGTTTCACACAGCCCATCTGTCAGGATTGCAAATCTGTCCCAGTCGGCTCGTTTGTAATTCCAACGTGGGAGCGGTTTTGTTTCCTGTGGGCCTACTTCCATGTCAATGGTTAGCCTGATCGGCCTGTGGTTGCTACCTGCCAGTTGGTTTAGCACCTGGCGGTCTATTTTATAGTGTATGTCCTGTGTGGAGAAGGCCAAATCTGGAGTCGAGGTGGTATGCCATGTTCTTGAATAGAAGCTAGGGCTATCCTCCGGCCTATTGATTAGGGAGAGATTTGCATCTATCTCCCAATCTTCCACTTCGTCACCTCTGCTGTCTGTGTCAGAGTATCCCCATCTCTCCGAGTGGCTGTTGAAATCTCCAACTACTATGCAGCTGGAGTCTCTGACCTCCATACTCGAGAGCGATAGGTCTCTGTTTGGTGGTCCGTACAGATTGAAAATGCGGAGCTTCGTCTCTTGAGCCATTATGTCAACTCCTACAATTTCTGCTTGTCCGGTGTGATTGACAGGTACCGCGCTACTCGGTATGCTGTTTCTGGTCAGTATCAAAACCCCTCCTTTGTGGCCTTCTCTATCTAGACGGAAGGTCTGGTATCCTCTGATTGAGAATGTATGGTTATTGTTGAGGTGCGTTTCCTGGATACATGCCACGTCAATCTTACCTTCATGCAGGTGGTGTGTTAGGGAAAGTTTTTTGTTAGTGACTCCCTCCGCATTCCACTGTAGTATTTTGAGGGTCTTGAGGTTTTGGCCAATAGACGTTACCCCATAGCCATGTGCCTTGACTCCACGACACATGGGTGGTTGACCACCAGTAGTCAAGGGTGGGCCCCTTCGAGGCGTGAGGCCCGGCGCTATCGCTGCCTGGCGGGTCTCCTCAGGATGAGCGCCATACGTTTTTCGAATAGGTTGTGCTGCCATCATACTGTGATTTACGTTGCACTGTTTTGTTAGGCTTGCGGCCCCGTGCATCCGATTTCAACAGGCGTTTCTGTAGGGATGCCCTCCTTAGCCTTTGGCTGTCCCCAGCCTATCTGCAAGGCAGCGGTTGTTTACGATCAGAGTTTTCTCTCCTATGGAAGTTGTCTTACCAGACTATCGAGTCTTCACTACTCGTGTCTATAGGGTGCAATGATGATATGTGATATATGAGATGGACTGGTTTACCCGGAAGAGAGGCAGTCCAGTGTGTCTGTATCCCAGGATCGTCACGTCCTGCCAGAAACGTAGCATTTGCATGTGAGTGGGGTATCTCTTTTTCCCTTTATTTTCTTGGCTTCTATGCAGGGATGGTACGCCTAGCATTCCCCGCCACCTGGGGTGTTGACACAGTGGGGCAGGTGTGCAATGTCCGCTGGTCTGCATCTCTTCTGCGTCCAGCATGATAGTTATGGCTGATAACGTACAGAGGTAGATATCGTAGCCGGAGTGCATTCAGCCAGAGGACAAGCCTGGTAATGTCACGGAGATGTTGATCGCCTGGTGTGCGGACAACTCTCATGGTCAGTGGTTGGGTCTTGACAGTTCACAGTGAGGTGGCTGCTCTACTGTTTTCGACACCCTGACCAGGTTCTAAGTCTTTGGTTGGTGTTTTTTCGCACCCCATCGCCGTATAGGGTGAGTATCAAGCAGTTGTCCGCCCGCTTTGATTGGCGGGCGGCAAGAACCTCTTACTGTGGCTCTACCTGATAGGGCTGGGGCGCAAGCCCCAGGTCCCGAGCATGTAGGAGCCTCCCATTGCAGTGGTGCTGAGATTTTGGGCGGGATTGCGGCTTACAGAGGTTCGGCCGTAATCCCCCACATGGTAGCCTCGCGCCCTTGGCTTATCAGCCTGGTACGTGAACCAAAGTGTCTGCGGCTCCTCTCGATTTGAGCTGGTTTTCCGTAGCAACGCCCTGTCATTTGTAGGGTAAAACTGACCTGTCTTCAGATGATCTATTTCCAGCACCCATTCACTATTTGGTCAGACGAATTTATTGAGGGCTTTTGTTTGTCAATGACCAGGTATTTGAAATCTGCGGTTTCTGCGGAGTTAAACACGATTTCCGTAGCGTTCTTTCATTTGAGTGTTTGAGAGCTGACTTGTCATCCGTGAGTCTAATACCAGCGTACGTTCATTATTAGACCCAAACGGCAGTGCTCTCGATTTGTTAGTTGTTCTACAGTATTGGCGTGTTCAGTCAAATTCAGCCGCAGGTTCCACACCTGGTGGTGCCCTTCCGTCAATTCCCTTAGCGAGACAATCAAGTTTCTTAGAGGGTAGCCCCAAAATTTTCGAGGGTCTAATTCCAGTACATGTTCTCTATTAGACCCCACGAAGGTGTACTTTTTGATAGTCATTCTGCAGTATTGGCGTGGTAAGTTAACTTAGGTCTCAGGCTCCACTCCTGATAGTGCTCTTCCGTCAATTCCTTTATCAAACACTGGATGCAGACAAAACCGAGCCACAGGGGGCATAACCCCAGATTTCTGGGGGTTCAAGTCCAGCACCAGTTCCATATTAGGCCCCAGATGAGTGGTCTCGGCATGTCAATCATTTCAGTGTTGGCCGTGTTGAGTAAAATTAAGCCGCAGGCTCCACTCCTGGTGGTGCCCTTCCGTCAATTCCTTTAAGTTTCAGCTTTGCAACCATACTTCCCCCGGAACCCAAACACTTTGGTTTCCCGGAAGCTGCCCGCAGAGTCATCGAAGCAACTCCTGCGGATCGCTAGTCGGCATCGTTTATGGTCAGAACTACGACGGTATCTGATCGTCTTCGCGCCTCTGACTTTCGTTCTTGATTAATGAAAACATTCTTGACAAATGCTTTCGCAGTAGCTCGTCTTGCGGCGATCCAAGAATTTCGCCATTAACGCCGCAATACGAATGCCCCCGTTTGTCCCTGTTAATCATTACCTCCAGTTCCGAAAACCAACAAAATAGAGCCGAGGTCCTATTCCATTATTCCATGCACCATTATTCAGGCAGCCGAGGCCTGCTTTGAACACTCTAATTTTTTCAAAGTAAACGCGCCGGCCACCAAGGACGCTCAGCGAAGAGCACCCGTGGGAGAGAGCCGGCAGACGGTAGGGCAGGAGACAACGGGCAGTGAACCGGCGCGAGCCGGACCGCCCGCCTGCGCCTGAGATCCAACTACGAGCTTTTTAACTGCAACAACTTTAATATACGCTATTGGAGCTGGAATTACCGCGGCTGCTGGCACCAGACTTGCCCTCCAATAGATCCTCGTTAAAGGGTTTAAAGTGTACTCATTCCAATTACGGGGCCTCGAAAGAGTCCCGTATTGTTATTTTTCGTCACTACCTCCCCGTGCCGGGAGTGGGTAAGTTGCGCGCCTGCTGCCTTCCTTGGATGTGGTAGCCGTTTCTCATGCTCCCTCTCCGGAATCGAACCCTGATTCCCCGTTACCCGTTACAAACATGGTAGGCATGTCACGTACCATCGACATTTGATAGGGCAGACATTTGAAAGATGCGTCGCCGGCACATGAGGCCATGCGATCAGCACAAAGTTATCCAGAGTCACCAGTGGGGACGCCGCAACCCCGCGAGGGGAAACGACGATTGGTTTTGAACTAATAAAAGCGCTCTTTCCGCGAGGGTCGGAGCTTGGTAAGCATGTATTAGCTCTAGAATTGCCACAGTTATCCAAGTAGGATCGTGTCATCTAAGGAACCTCGACTGATTTAATGAGCCATTCGCGGTTTCACCGTGAGACAGTGTGAACTTAGACATGCATGGCTTAATCTTTGAGACAAGCATATGACTACTGGCAGGATCAACCAGATATCTGTCGGAGACGTACGTACAGCACACACCGGTCGGCGGAGGAAGGGTGTGTAAAAAGCCTCGCTGGGACGACGGCCGCAGGAACCGACTGACGGGACGGATGGAGGGTTGTTCCACCCGTCCCTCACTCCGTCGACCTAGGACCGCCTGACAGGGGCCTCCCACACGCACCAGACGACCGACCGACCGGGCTCGCTCGAGGAGGGATGGCAGCGCTCTGTGCAGAACGGATCCCAACGACCTCGGCGATGAATTTCACTGGGACTAGAGACAATTTGGCCTGCCGGCCTGCCCTTCTCCGTAGGGAGAACGCAGGGCCTCGAGGCAACGATTCCTGCTTTCCATTTGCCGGTCACAAGCTCTTTGCGAGAGTCGGACCACCAGCGAGACGTACTGTCGAGCTCTGCTATAAGCCTTAGATAAATCACCACGGACGGACCACGTTTCCTGATACGGACCAGACTAGCGCACCTCGGTGGAGGAGCCACTACCACAAACCGCACCCAATTCGCACTACGGGGAAAGGCAGGCGAGCGTTTTCCGCAAGCCCGCGCTATCGCTCCGCCTGGCGGGACTGAGATCGCTTTACGAACACTGGTTGAAATTGAGTCTCTGCGGCGAGACAACTACCCCAGATGGTGTTGGGTTCAATCCCTATCACAACACGATTCTAGAGCCCAGATATTTACAATGTGTCACCTGATCTATTTCCTCACCACCCACTGTATATTTATGCTGACATTGTGTTTTGTCCGTGGTCATTATCTTTGTTTTATTTATGTTTATTAATAAGTTTTAATCTTTACTATGTCCATTTATGGCTGAAATTCGCTGTTCTAACCCTTCTGTACTTCTTGATAGTATCACTGTGTCATCTGCGTATTGTAATTCTGGAATCTCGTGCCCGGCAATCGTAAATGGGTCGAAACTTTCAATGTTCTCGTCTTCTCGAACATTTCTCATTAAACATTCCGCATATATGTTGTAGGTGAGAGGATACATCCCTGTCGGACTCCCTTTTGTACTGCAAACCAATCTGATGGTTGCCCAGATGCTCGGACAGCGGCTTGTTGATCTTGATATAATATTTCAATGAGATCAATAATATGCACAGTAAACCCCATTTCCTTCATCATCTTTCACAGGTTTTGATGTTTTTACTGTATCGAAGACCTTGGTGTAATCAAGGTCTACATTAAACTCTCTGCATTGTTCGTAGATATTCCTCATATTGAAAATGACGCCCCTGGTCCCTCTGTCTTTACTAAAACATGCCTGGCCTAGGTGAATTTCAGATTCAAATCTTTTTTTCTATCAATCTTAATAGGATTCGCAAGAGTATCTTGCTAGCGTGGCTGATCAGCGCGATAGGTCGATAGTTCGTGCACAGCTTCAGGTTACCTTTTCGGGGAAGTAATATAAATGGATTTCTTCTATACTTCTGGCCACTCTGCGGTGTGCCATATCTGTTTACACAGGTTATGATAGACTCGAGCACTTGCCTCCCCTCCTTCATGTATTAGCTCTGCTGGGATATCATCACAGCCTGTGGACTTTCCCTTTTTCGGGCTTTTGATTGCCGAGCGTACTTCCTTCAATGTTGGTTCAGGTTATTTCTCATTCTTTGATAGGATTGTAACTGAGCGCTTTATGCTATCTCCATACATGGTTCTGCAGTACTCTCTCTCTTCTATTCAGTATGTTTTTGGTTTCTGTTAACGTGTTATCCTCTTTGTTGTTGATAACATGTGGAACCGGACGGAATTCCATTGCCAGTGTTCTTATCGCCTTAAAGGCATTTCTTTCCCTGCCTTGATGCTGTAGTTTTTCTATATCCTTACAAGTTTCAACTATGTATCTTCTATTATCTTTTCTTATTTTTCTTCTAACTTTACTTGCGTAGTTTTTATAGGATGTTTTTCAAACAGATACCAGTATGACGTACGAAGAAACGGCTTATCAAAGCCAGATACATGACCAAATGGGAAACCGAACGTACTGGTTACACCAAAAACGATGCCTATTACCAGTTGAACCGAAGAGAGCAGGTCGTTGTCTTCAGACTTCGCACTGGCCACAATAGACTGAGGTACCACCTATTCAACAAATTGAAGATAGCGTGTACCGACGAATGCCCGTGCGGTACTGGTAAAATGACCGCTGAACATCTGCTGCAGAACTGCTCGACATACGAGGATCAGAGGGAGCAGATGTGGCCATCACCAGTGGAACTGCAAGACAAGTTCTATGGCAGTGGCGACAGCCTCAGGATGACCGCCGCTTTTTTCGAAAAAATAATGGTTACTGTCTGACTGCGTACGCAGAAGAAGACGAAGATATGATGTGTTTGTCCCCTGACTTCCCATTTGTTTTAATTGTTTCCTTTCTTCAATGTTTCTATGTTTCCTATGATATATAGCTCTGTTTCTTGTGCGACATCCTGGGAATCATTCGTTGGCTGTCAAGATTAAAATATCACTTGAGTTTGATGTCAACTCATCAGATGTCATCGTTTCATGTACCGCAAGCAGCGCCTCAAATGTGTTTTCTACTTTGATGTTGTATTCAGTAGGTATTGCTGTTACATCCAAGCGTATTGGCTGACAACCTTTGTTAATCCTACATAGTCTTGTTTTGAAAACTGCAAACAGTAATTCATGGTCCGTATCGCAGTCCGCTCCTGGCAGCGTTTTTGTTGCCAGCACATTTGACCTCCATCTTTGTTGTACCAGGATGTAATCTATTTGATTTCCTCTGTTGCCATCAGGGAAGGTCTACGTTTATAGTCTTTTTGGATGTTGTTTAAATAAGGTGTTGTCAATGGAGAGGTTATTTTTCATGCAGAATTCAACCAGTTTTTATCCTCGCTCATTTCTATTTCGCAATCCAAGTGGTCATCGAACACTTCTCTCATCTTCGGCTCTTTCCTCTCCAATTTTCGCATTGAAATCTCCAATGATGATCAAGATGTCTATTTGTTCTACTTTTTCCATTGTTTCTTGTAAGGTGTTATAGAAAACTTTCATTTCGCAATCATCAGCTGGTGATGTTGGAGCATAAGTTTGAATTATTGTTAAATGTATTGTATTGCTATACAATTACTATACTGTAGGTAACTCATGAAACGTACTATCGAACAGCCTACAACTGTTTTCACAAGAGAGAAAAATGAATGCTAATAAAAACATCAAGTCACTTCTAATGCGGTTTACGTTACGGATGTGCTCGTATCATTTGCTCCTCGTTACAAATGTCAATGAGAAGCATCAGCTTGACCCAGATGCATATCAAAGTGTCACTGACAATTTCGAGATTGGATGAAAACTGATCAACTTTATCAGACAACATAGTATCAAGAGTTTGTATTGTAAGTGACCTTGTGGAAATAGTATGGGGTATCGCAGTGAGGTAAGGCACTCGTCCTTCATGGAACGAGCAAGAGCAGTAAATGGTGGAGTGTTTCAATCATACATTATTAAGCGAGCTGCCTACTTTACGCGAAGAACGGTTAAGTCGGAGGTCCTTTGTACACGCTGTGCATCTAAACGAACAATTGGCCCTTGGAATTAAGAACAGAATGTTAGCCTATGCCGAGCAAGCTTTTTAAATGTAACTGAGTTTCTATGGGCCATGTTTGAAGGTGTCAAAAGGTCCACCTCCACCATGATGTAAAGAGATAACAGATCAACGACATGTGTACGTGCGCACTCGTGCAAGTATATACATATAGATCTAGACCTCAGAGTAGAAGATCATCGGCTACAAGTATGCAGAAAGTGGTAATGTTCTGCTGCTTCTACGTGATCTGTTAGCGAAATAGGTGTTCCACATTATAATCCAATTGTGCAATGTGCATTTTCAATCTGTCGAACACGCATAGATTCTGACATATTCCATGGAACAGCTATGAGTTTTGGGTGACATCAGTCAGCAATGAGGAGCTTCATTCGATCCGTTTTATTGAATCGTCCCTCTCCCTAATTTCCCTAGACATATGTCCTAGTTCATAAGCCCAAGCTAAGAACCACCAACAACTTTATTTTTGACGCTTGTATTAGTTTCCTTCATCGCAGGCTTGCATGATTGAACAGATATAGGTCTTAATGTCATCAATGACACGAGCAGGGACCCCCCGAGCATCAACCTCGGCAAGTGTTAAATTAATATGTGCTAATTTGAAGACTAATCTAGACAAATTAGTTTAAGATCCAGTCCAGACGGTGACATTATGAGATAACAATAGGCGTCGATGATACATCTGTCTCTCGGGACGGAAGATTGCTACAGCGCGACCCAGAATGATGTATGTGTTTCAATAATTGTCATTATAATGATTTTCTGCAAAAGTTAGAAATTGTGTTATGGATGGAAAGAATTTTGTTATTGATGGAAAGAATTGTGTTATGGGTGGAAAGAAGTGTGTTCTGCAGTGTCAATGTTAAAAACAAGTAACCACAAGGACAGAGAAAGCTGATTCACTCAGCTACGTGTAAGGAAATATAATTATTCACGGCACTCCTCTTGGCTTTGTGTCATTTTAATTTGATCCTCGTTTTGATCTTCAAATTCGTTATTGTGTACATCTAGCAACATGTTACCTCTTTATTGTGTACATCTAGTAACAGGTTACCTCTTTAGTGTGTACATCTAGTAACATGTTACCTCTTTATTGTGTACATCTAGCAACATGTTACCTCTTTATTGTGTACATCTAGTAACAGATTACCTCTTTAGTGTGTACATCTAGTAACATGTTACCTCTTTAATGTGTACATCTAGTAACAGGTTACCTCTCTAGTGTGTACATCTAGTAACATGTTGCATCTTTGTTGTGTACATCTAGTAACATGTTACATTTTTAGTGTATACATCTAGTAACATGTTACCTCATTATTATGTACATCCAGTAATATGTTACCTCTTTATTGTGTACATCTAGCAACATGTTACCTCTGTATTGTGTACATCTAGTAACATGTTACCTCTTTAGTGTGTACATCTAGAAATATGTTACCGCTTTATTGTGTACATCTAGCAACACCTTCCCGCTTTATAGTGTATAACTAGCAACATATTACCTCTTTATTTATTATGCTGAACTGACTTCCGCTTTCTCACAACAAAAAAGTGAAATATTGATAAATAAATAAAAGCCAATGAAGGCAAATATAATTACATGTATTAGTGTAGGACATAGATCTGGTATAAGTGTCGTGTGATCATTAAATATGTCAAAATATGTTTTACAATGACGAAGAGAATGAGTAAATATGAGATTAAAATAATGTGAAATAGATTTAGCAAAGGATAATTGCAAGTGTTAACATATAGAATGAAACAAATTTACATCAAATATAAAATACGAAAAGGCACAAAGCAATGTATACTCTAGTTAAATATACCACACTAGACATGTCTCAAGCAGCAGAAAAAAGGTTATAAATCAATGTGTCGTAGTCAACCAATCTAGTATCTCGCATTTGAATGTTTTACTTTAGCAAACAAAGTAAAAATAATTTGCAGAAATAAATATGTATTTTTGACATGATCAGACTAAAGGCATTCAACAAAATAAAAACTGGAGATATATGGGATAGATTGCGGATAGACAGGACACACCTTCATAAAAAAACAAAAAACAAATAAACAAATCAGACCAGTGTTTATTAAAGCAGACAGAACGAAAAGATCTATAAAACAAACATACTACACGTTACAGATGACAATGCGACCTCTAAAATATACTTACTAAATATAACATAGATGACAATACGACATCTAAAATATACTTACTAAATATAACCTAGAAGACAATACGACCTCTAAAACATACTTACTAAAAATAACCTAGATGTCAATACGACCTCTAAAATATACTTTTTAAATATAACCTAGATGAAAATACGACCTCTTAAACATACTTACTAAATATAACCTAGATGACCATACTAATTCTAAAGTATACTTACTAAATATAACTTAGATGACAATACGACCTCTAAAATATACTTAATGTGAACACATCATTAGACACGTTCTTAGTTCCTAGTCGACCTGTAAGTCTACAGGGACAGATGCTCGTGTGCAGGTCCCAGCTCTGGTATGAGCTGGATATAGCCGGCAAAAGAATTTCTTGCTTAGTGGAATAGGCTTGAGCAGCGTAATACTCAGCTGCGTTAGGTGGTTAACCGATGCACGAGTTCATCTTAATAGATTCAAACACTAGATCAAAGTAGACTCCAGCCTATTAGGCGCCATTTATGCGGTTCTAAACTAACCACCCAACCATGACCGGTGTTATGCAATGTCACACAGTTATTTGCCTCTTATGACATGTTCTCTGTGATGCAGGGGTGCGATTCTTCTCCTTGTCATTCACAAAGATCCCGGCAAACCACCCGGGTAATTAGACACGAGAGTCAGAAATTCATTGTGATATCGGTAATGATGATGAGAGCTACTGAAACAAATTAAAACTCCTAGGTTAATTTATTGTAAACTATGTTGTTCTGTTCTGTTTTTAAGAATTGACGTAACTGCACTCCGGGCATATCCATAGGTGCTCAGTCTCTCTCATCAAATGGCGTAAGGTATGGATGCTGATGGTCCCTGTAGCTCGTTGGTTGTATACTCTCCTGCGGCGTCCTCTCATGCGCCCCACTCTGCTCGAACTTCGTGTAATGTCGACACTTTGCAGTCTGTGGATTGCTGCTTCATTTATTGCGGTGTCCTCATTCAGCAGGCGGTCATTGAGTGATTTCAAAATGTCACTTCTGTCCATCACCAATGTGCCAATGATGGAGCCCATGAAGCCAATATGTCAGCTCCTTCATTGCCCTGAACCCCGGCATGAGCAGGACAGTAGATCCAGGTCAGCACCTGGAGGTTTGAGGCCTCAACAGCAGCTATCCACTTGTAGATAAACCATCCCTTCTGCACTTTCTGAAGTACGGCTTGCGCGTCTGTCACGATGACTGCCTTTGTTATAGAAGTCTCAGATATCCATTTCAGTGCTGAGGTCACTGCTTCCGTCTTCATTCTCATACTGGAGGTTGTTGACATGTATGCCCTACTGCGCTCAGCCATGACCTCTCCTCTCACTCTAACCGAGAAACCCCAGCCTGATGTCCCACTGCGTACGACTGATCCGTCGGTGTATATGACAGCGTCACTCTCCTGGGTGTTCTCAGTTATCAAAACTATAAGAACAACAGCATTGTCAGAAGGAAATATGTTCTCTTAGGTTTATTATTTCTTGAAATGTATACTTGTCTTTGCCATTGCTTTGACTAGCTAGACTTGACTTTGTCGAGTTGAACATGGGACGCAGATGTGGTAGAGTTTAGGTATAGGTGAGTAGTTTACTTGTCTACAGAGTTACACCATGTATCTACATCACGACACGACTTCAACACAAGAAACAGTAAACACTATCATGACCATAAAACAAAACAATATCATTTATCACAAGAATATCCGTTTTACAATATCAACAAAAAGCAAAGGGCATCTAAACTAAATAAACATTATATATATATATATATATATATATATATATATATATATATATCACTATCACACAAATTTCAAGATTTGATGGTGTTTAACTACGTGTCAGCCCAAATTATATATCTAAACCTGCAGCAATCAAACTTCCCACCTTCAAGAAATACTACAGCCACAACTTAATGGCTCCATTTAGCTCGCCGTCTTTCTTCTGCACCCTCAACACACAATCAGAAACTCGTCTTTACGATCGGATTACATACTCGTTCTGTACATTCACATACAATCGGTTCACGTATCATCAGGCAATCTGTGCATTCATATGTAATTAGATCACGTCACTTATAATGGTATCACGTACTCACTTGTGATCACGTATTCGGTCGATCTGTGCATTCACACCTAACCAGAACACACATCGTTCACAAGGTGTTCTGCACGTTCAGCACACATTCAGATCTCTTACTGTTCACAGTGTGTCTATCATAAAAACCTATTGAGTGCGACTGGCCAACTTGAGTTGTAGTAAGGTACAGTCACCCTGCAAACTATATCATTTCAAGACTCACTCTCAGCCTTCCTGACAGCCTCTTAGCCTTCCTCCCAGCCAGTCTGCCGAGTCTTAACCCTGCATAGTATTTTATAGTCTCAATCAACAACACGGCTATCCAATGGTCTGTTGTTGGCTTTCTGACCTAGCCATTAATTTAATTTGGAACTACTCTCAACTGAATGTTATTGGTTGACTATCCACGAGTCACTGTCACTATAAATGTCGTAGCCGGTCGTTGCAACATCAGACTGTCATAAACCCCCATTCGCGCAAGTCCGACACCCACCTCTGTACTAGACAAAGTCTTCTACCTAAACCCCTCGTTTCCTTTGTCGACTTAGTATCGAAACGGTTATTGGCCTTGGCATGACCTGCGTTCGTCCAATCCATTTAGGCAACCTTTGTTTCTCAAAGTCGCCAGCCCAATCTCCAATGCCCTAAACGCGCATGCTCCAGCTGGAACTGTCCGACAGACTTTGTCAAGTGATTTGTCATGTCGTTTATTGTAGTGACAGGATAGAATAGTTGCCTCCACCAACAACCTTCCTAAACCACCTCTTATGGTACGCCTGGCAAGTTACAGAGTTATTATTATTTGCTCAACTGTCGAGCTCCGGCAACTCACTGAAAACTCAACTTTAAAACAACAGAAAGGAAAGAACTGTAATGGTGCTATAAGGCGGATTGACCAATATTGAACATGCAAAGGGCTAACGCAATGAAAACATAAGATGTGAGAACTGGAGAAATTGATTGCTAACGCCACTAGGCTTGACACATGATGATGATAATAAATGGGCCAGCAGGTTTACCTTCAAGCATTACTCGTCTTGAGCCGCAGGTATCCATAGCGCTTGTCGGATATCAAATTGTATTTGAGTACTCGCCAAATGTGGAATGAAGACGGGATTCCCAACTCCAAACACACGTCTCAGTGTTTACTCATTTCTAACAACAAACTGTGAGGAATAACAAACACAATTGTGAGAGACGAATGTCGGCTATCAGTTGTTGTAGACTGGCATGTTATACACACAGCAATATCAGAAATATGACCATTAAAGAACGCACAGGTATCGGTGATAATGTAACTAGGCAACAACACTGTATTATTTTCATAACAAACTGCTTGATTGACTCCCTCGCCTACTTACTTGTCAGATTGAGGTATCTTCATGTTGTCTTCTGTCTTTCTTTCAATAGGGTTGACCTGTTTTCCTTGTTTGCTTTCATTTCAACGTTTCTTCTTCTTCTTCCTGTTCTTCTTATTCTTTTTCTTCTTCATCTTCTTGTGAGTTCGTCCTGAAAAGTACGCTGTAGTTTTCAAGCTGGGCTGCGGTATATGTGTCTTTCGGCCCAACATCCGATTTCAGCACAGCCTTTTTAGAATAAGGTTTGTCTTCCCTCTTCGATTCCTACACGTTTATCCAGTGTGCATGGGTGTAGTCTGTTTCCAGAACCGTCACTTGGAAGTTGAATAGGATTTTTGGCAAATATGGGTCACTGACCCCGTTGCTTGCAACATATTTACGTTGAACAATTTATAAACCCGGAAGTTGTCCACGAGATTCCTAATTTTCTTCTGCACAATTACATGCCAGCTTCCGGTGACTTGCTTAATAAAACAGATACATCTGAGAACATACAGTAACAAAACAATATTGTTTGTTTTTGCAAGATTAATGGAAATGGCAACTTCATTCGCAGAAAATAATGAACAGCAAACAAGAAATGAATGTATCGTGCCATTCACAGAAGGGGCTAAACCACGTATATAAACATATCATTCATAGTGTGTATGTGCGTGTGTGTGTTTAAGGCAGCTTTTTTATATTTTGTATTATAGACTGCGCGAGGGGGGGGGGGGGGCGAGAGGGGGAAAGTGACGTTAGTTATAAGTTCCCATATGTACAAGTACTGTTGGTGTTGTTATAAGGCCTACAATGAGTAACTTTATTTTTTTGTGAGCCCTGAAAAGGACCTTGTGGCGAGTTGTAGTAGCTTTCCTCACATCCCGAGCATGCTCATGAAGGTGGACTGCGGTCCCCCAGGCGGTTGTGCTATGCTTGGCTTTACCTGCGTAGTGCTCACTACTGCGGGGATCACATCATTTCACATCTCGTCAGCAAGGCTGCCCTGAAAACAGCCTGTTTCCATGTTACGCTACATGGAAGAGAGAAGGTAGATTTGGTCAGTGTATTGACCCTGACGTGACGTCCTGGTCAGTATTTTGTGCCTGGCTGGACTAGCGTCTCAGTATCCCATGTACAAGTATAAACCTGAGAATTGGTCTAAAAATCTTATTTGTGGTAAAAGCCTAACTGTTATGTTCAAGATAGGCGACGAAACTGGACTCCCGGTAAGTCCACAGGATCTCTGCCTTTTCAAGAAGGTGATAAATGATTATCCAGAGCGGTCTGCCGGGGTATTTGTGTATAATAAGGACAAGAATAGCACCACTGCCTCATAGATACCATGTTGTAAAATGCGACCAACTGTGTGACATGGCATAACACCGGCCATGGTTAGGTGCTTTGCTTAGAGCCGCATATATGGTGCCTAATAGGCTGCGGGTCTACTTATCTCTAGTGTTTGAGTCTATTGAGATGAACTCGCACATCGGTTGACCACTAAACGCAGCGGAGTGTTAAGCTTCTCAAGCAAAGCCAGCTAAGCAGGACATCCTTATCGGCTATATCCGGCTCATTCCAGAGCTGGGACATGTACCGGGGCATTTGCCCCTCTAGAAGTACAGGTCGACTAAGAGCTAAAAACACCAATAAATGGTGTGAATCCTGAAAACTAAATGATTAAGGGAGGTTCTGTTCTCACAAAAACCGCTTTATTCTCGGTGTGTTCCTGCCGTTTCAAGGTTGCCTAATCATCACTCGGGTGTTGACATCTATTAGTATGTCATCGAGAGATGTCAATATTCGGACTGTGTCCATTTAAAATGCCTCTATTAATATGTGCTGTTAAAACTAAGAAATCAATTCCTTCATTGTCAATATCTCATCAATGCCATTAAAATTAGAATCGCGCAGGTACGTGTACGTTTAATGACTCAATGAATGCTATCCTCAGATGCATTAGCCATCAGAGAAGGCTGTCCTAAACATAAACACGATAATAGTTGGGATTAACACGTTATTCGACACACCTCAGAACTGTTACTTTCTGTAATCGCCATTCCTCATACAGGAGGATGCTGTCTTGAAGAAATGCTTTTTTTCCCGATAAAGTAGGGAGACAGTATCCTGTCTTGCAGCACATACCTACTGGCTTTAACAACGGTGTCATCTTTCCTAGCTGTAACACATATCGACACATTGCGTGGCTCTAGTTCTGATGCACTTCTTTAAGAATGTGCTTGTAATTGTTATAATGATATCTCAGTCAACGTGTACATCTTGTTAATTCGATTTCAACAATTGTTTTGTAACGCCAGCCGCAGGCATCTGCTCAATGGTGCTTTGCACCAGCGCCATCTATGGCATCTTTCACTCCTTTCTCGTAAATGTGTGCCTGCAGACTTGTACTGTCTAAGAGGCGTAGCCTAAACGCCTGGAGGACCGCAATCCACCTCCATCAGCACGCTCGGAATGTGAGGAAAGCTACTGCAACCCGTCCTTTAACGACATTTTTGGCTCTCACAAAAGAGCAAGCGTATTCAGTGTGTGCATTAAACAACAGCAATAACAACACAACGGTGATGACGTACGATTAGCCTTGATAGAAGACAGTCCCAACATTTCTATCTGATTTACACAATCGTGATACCGTTAGATTAATTTTTACTGATATCAGAGAAGCATTTAGATCTTATTTATATAATCGTGAAAACATCCAGACTACTGCACAAACAGAGAATATAAGACAAATGTACGATGGTATAAAGAAAGCTACTGGCCCTTCGAGCAGGCAAACAGCAGCGCTCAAATTTATTACTGGTGAGGAAATAACAGATAAAGGAAAGCAGATACAGCGATGGGTCGCGCACTATTTTGAGCTCTACTCGTGTGACATTCCCACAGCCTTTGAAGCTGTCAAATGGTATCCCAATAAGGACGAGCTTGACATCGAATCAGCTATAAAATATCAAAATAAAGCTATTTAGTTTCCCAGATTAGCCCTGGGAAAAGCACCAGGAAGCGACTGGATCCTACCTGATAATATCAAACGCTGTAAAGATACACTTTTGCAGCCGCTTTATAAGATGTTATTTCAGTGCTGAAAAGAGGTCAAAATACATCAAGATATATGCACAGATTACAACATTATACAAAAACAAAGGTGATATAACTGCCTGTAAAAGCTATCGAGGTGTTTCTTTGCTCAGTGTTGTAGGCAAAGTCTTCGTCAGAAATTGGCTGAGCGTGTGTATTCGGAGTCACAGTGTGGATTCAGCTCTGGATGATCAACGATCGACATGATTTTCTCTCTTCGGCAACTTGAGGAAAAGTCACGTGAGCAGGACCGGTACTTTAATGTTGCTTACATTGACCTGACAAAGTCATTTGGTTTGGTTAGTAGAGATGGCTCTTCAAAATCATCTCTAAAATAGGCTACCAAAACAAACTTCTGCGACTAATAATATCGTTCCATGAGAGCATGACAGGAACAATCCCGTTGGATGGTAGCATATCACAACCATTTGGAATTCTAAGGGGTGTTAAGCAGGGCGGTGATCTGGCCCTAACACTCTTCTGAATCGTTTTTGCTCTGTTACTGAAACATGCATTTGGTAACGCAAATTAAGGAATCTGCCTTCACTCTATGTCGGATGGAAAGCTGTTTAACCTTGCAATGCTCAAGGCCAAAACGAAGATAAGTGAGATCACCTTCAGAGATTTATTTTTCGCTGATGATGTTGTAATTGTCACTCACAGTCAGCAGGAACTTCAGAGATTGAAAGATCGCTTCTCCCAGACCTGCATAGATTTTGGGCTCCCAATAAGTCTCAACAAAAGAAATGTTCTGGGACAGGAAGTAGATGCCATGCCAAATCCTAGCATCGATAATTATGAACTGGTAGCTGTGTATCAATTCACATACCTGGGACCCCTAGTCAATGACAAGCTCTTCTTAGACCCAGACAGAGCCAGTTGCATTGTCAAAGCTGCTGTTACATTTGCCCGCCTTACAACGCGTGTTTGGAAAAACCAGCAGCTGACAATAAAAACCAAGTCCATTATATACAATGCATGTGTTGTGAGCCCACTTCTATATGCAGAGAAACTTGGACAACTTATGCCAAACAAAAGCACAGACTTAACATCTTCCACTTACGGCCCCTGAGATCTATTCTTGGAATTACATGGAGGGATAGAGTGACATTTGCAGAGGTGCACTCTCGCACTGTTCTTCCAAACATGTACACTCTACTTAGGCAGCGAAGGCTACGATGGCTTTTTCATGTTCGTCGCATGGACGTTGCCGCATTCTCAAAAATATCCCCTATGGACAGTTCACGAATGGCACAAGAACAGTCAGCAGACCACAGTTGATGTTCAAAGATGTTTGCAAGAGTGATATGAAGGCCCTAGACATGAATCTGACATCCTGGGAAGACGAAGCTGCAGACCAATCCAGGTGGATATGTACTCTGAACGGCCAACTCACGTTTGGTGAAGCGAATCTCTTGCAACACAGAGAAGTGAAAAGACAACGCCGCAAGGAGAAAGGCAACACAAGTTAAGTATACATTTTGTTGTTATTGTTATTGTGTATTTTCCACTCCAAGTCATATCATCCTATAGTCAGTCATGACTGAAAGGGGCTACTACTACTACTATACAACCGTGATACCTTTAGATTAATCTTTACATATGTCATTCCAAACATTTCTATCTAACTTACACAATAATAGTATCATTATATAAGCTTTAGTGATATCAATGTTTCATTAAGAATATGACCTGTCTGTTTATAATATTACTTTGGTAAATTTGGATGCCCAGACAAACATATCAATGATGCAGTAATTCTATAAATAGTGCAGCGTATGTTCAATGTGCGGCATTGAATTGCTGGCATATGTATACGGTTTACTAGAAACGGTAAATCTAATTCACTCATCTGAACATTATATTTTTACTTTGTGTCAGTTTGTTTTAAAATATGGATTCATTACGACATCAGAGGAACTACTACCACAAACCTATTCTGCAAATGAGATTCATTCCTGGAATAAAATTATTCAGATCTTACAGTGTTAAAACAAAATATACAATTCTAATTCGTTAATGCTATCTCGTAGAGATTCTGTTTCCGGCACACGACTCACATACTTTCACACACGCAAACACTCATTTACAAAGACACAGTGTACACAAAAACACTTTCCACAGGGCAATCATTTCACTAAAGAGATCATTAGATATGCCGTGAAATTCTCAGATTTATCAATCCGTCGTATACCTGATGAAATTTTCATGGAAAACAAATAACACGCTGGGTATACCAGGACGACAAGCGGTTCATTCCACTTTTGCTTGAATTCGTAAAACTTAAGAGATTCTTTCTTTTCAGTAAATATTTACAGACCGGAATACATTTTTAATACGCAATAAGTAATCACCATTCAATTCTGCATTTCTAGTGGGGCAATTAAGCATACCTTGTTCAATAAATTTCTAGGAAAATAATACAACGAGTGTAATAACTACTTGAAGGTTATCTGAGTTAACTGAGAATATAAACAGAAATAATTTGCAACGCAATATGTTTATCCCATCAGCGTGTAAAAGCAAGTGATGCAACCATATTGCTCCACTAGTTAGAGCTTCGGCTACTCACAAAGTGTCCATACTGGATACGTCCCCACTTGTTGAAGCTTATTCTACTCACACAGTGTCCATATTTGATGTGTTTCAACTTGGCGAAGCTAATTCTACTCAAAAAATGTCATTTTCCTTGTTGGAACTTGGGCTACTCACAAAATATCCATATTTGATGTATTTTTACTTGTTGGAACTTGGGCTACTCACAAAATATTCATTTTTGATGTATTTTTACTTGTTGGAACTTGGGCTACTCACAAAATATCCATATTTGATAGGGATAATTATAATTGTCACAACATATCTCTATTTGTTGAAGAATTTTTAAAATGCACATTTTCTTGTCAGACGGACTACTCACATAATGCCAATATTATTGAAACAGTGGCTACTTATGCAATGTCCTTTTTGTTGAAGCATTAGCTACTGTTAATATGTCCACAATTGTTAAAGAATGTATAAACTCACAAAATGTAGCAATTTCTTGAAGCATAAACTACTCATAGAGTGTCTTTAGAAGCACGTGGACCCTACAAAACTTGTCCATTTTTTGTCAATCACAAATCTTACCTACTGGGTTGAGTATGTGGTACTAGATATTCTAATACAAGGCAATCAACTTGATTTAATAGAGACATCTTCTATAACGTATTTGAAGGCTTGTCTCTGTTTTTAGAAAGCTATTATTCAACAACAATTAAACCAAGCATGAATTAAATTTGGAAGGAAAAAGCTCGTCATCGTGACATTTAAACAAAGTACAGTGGCAACAGGTAATGTGGTATTTGTTTTGTTGTGGTATACACAAACCAGCACAAGTAAACAGGACATAAATTGTAATTGTTGACAGCATCATGTAAGTTTTTATTCGGCAGGCAATATTGAAAAAATGTGTACATGTTTTGTTTATTTTTACATGACTTACAGCAAATATTACTCATTTTCAATTTTCAACAGTTAGACCTACGTCATTTCAAGACACTGCTTTATTACACAGGCGCTGAACTTGCATTTCGATCTAGGTTAACACTAAGTCTAAAAGCCATACGATCACACGGAGGGAAAAAAAAAACCACGAAAAAAACATGGGACATGGATTTAGGCGTTTCAGACCACCACCTCCCATCTAAACCCAATATAACTGGTGAACGATGAAGTTAAAGGATATATGGAAGCTGAAAATAAAGCATTCAGATTGTGTGATGACAGAGAACTCACATAAGAAGCCTGCTCAAAGATAGACAGATTATTGGGATGTATGTGAGGACAATGTCTAACAAACAAAAGAGAACTATTGGAAAAACGATGGCTTTATGCTTCACGCAACCCCGAGCAGTCATCATTTTGTTAGACTAATCTGACTAGAAATAAGTTGAAATATACATTACATGTACTTTTGCCAGGAAACATCTAAGTTTGAAAGTTACAAGCAAGAGGATGTATCATCATATTTGACAACTGATTTTTTACATCTCCCCATAGAATCAATAAGATTTTTTTATATTTTTTTTTTATTTGCATTCGCATTATTTATATATTCCCCAAGGCAGTGTGCATGTGCATGTCGGACCAGTGCATCCGACTTCAACATGCATTTTACGTTATGGTCTGCTTCCTTCTGCATTTTTTAAGGCTTTGCTTCCCCGCGGTAAAGGTCGGTTCTGTGATGGGGATCGAATCCAGCACCTTCGGTTGTGAGCCGTGTCACTCAACCGCTAGCACACGCCGTCCCCATCAATAAAACGGATCTTAGAACTGAATAGAATCTGTTCATTTCCGTCCAATAATGCAGTTTATACATGTGAACTCATTCTTTGACTTATTTTCAAATGCAGATGCTGGGTAAACCCATAAGCCGTTTCCAATGCAATATATTTCCGTCACAAGAAGAACGTTGAAAAAAATACAACAGCAAGGGGCAATTGAACGGTATTTTTTGGTAAAAATATTTATGAATTTTAGTAATGAAAATTGTTGGTAAGCTTATGGAAATTTAAAAGTAAGAGATTATTTCAATTGATGTACTTGATATTCTTTTGGTGGTAAAGTAATTATTTTGCCGACAAAGATCAAAGAAACCTGGCTGTTTTAAAAAATGGCAGTATCTGGATTATCATAAATTATAAAATCTTATTGTCATGGGAAATGTAAGACAACATCTAAAAATGCATGATAATATGTGCAAGGGTTACGGAGATATTATTTTAAATCTGACGGAATGAGTTTTTAAACACATGATAACTCATTTACTCTGGGATACTCTATGTCTCTGAACACTTATTCGTGCACTAGAAAGGGTAGGTGTATTTATAAATGTGCAAAAAATGGGATGTATAATTGTTACAACGGTTTAAATAAACATCTACATCACTGTCAGATACTGTGCAAGCCAATATATCGGTTCTAGAGAGTGAATCCTAGTCAAAACTCATAACAGTGTCAAACATATCGTTCAGCATTACAAAATATGTATCGATCTGACAGTATTACTTGTTTTAAATTACTTTAATATGAAAACTGAAGAAACGCGTGTTGCAGCGTTAAAACAAAGTTTCATGTCTGCTAGACTAAAACAAGCTTTAGCCACGTGAGTCATATAACAAGATAGACTACTATGGACTGATTTCGATTGCTAACGCCGCAAGTCACACTTATCGTGGGAGTCATCGGGCTAGCCAGGCAGACATGTGAACTCGCCAAAAAGCAATCAATGGAGATTTTTCAGCGTATTGTTAACAAAGAATATTCGAAGAAACGAGAACCAGGTGGTCGACCAAGGTCTGTTTATATGACAATGAAATGAATAGGACCACTACCCCACAGAGAGCATGTCGTAAGAGGCGACTGTGTGGCATAGCATAACAGGCTGCGGGTCTACTTTTCTCTAGTGTTTGTGTCTATTAAAATGGGTCATCACATCGGTTAACCATTATCTGCGACATGTGTCCCAACGCAGGGAAGTAATAAATTGATTGAGCCTAGCTCGCTAAGCAGGAAATCCTCCTCCCGGCTACATCCAGCTTATGTCAGAGATGGAACCTGCACAGAGGCATTCACGTCTGTAGTAGTGCAGGTCGAGACTAAGACGAGGACCAGTTAATATCGCGCCGTGGTTTCATATCGAGACAAATTAGTTATGGGATTAAAACGTTTATTTCTCAAAGGAAAATGCATGCTTCATATTTAATAATCACACAGCCATTAATCAAAACGTCAGTACCCAAAAAGAGGCCGAGGAAAAGCTTGTCCTGGAGAGTTCGAGTTCCTGGAAGTGAGTGGAGGCTAAGGAGGATCCCTGTTGCAGTTCTCATGATGAGGACGTTTCAAAGGAAATAGAATGAAAAGCGATTAGGAGAACGGAACAGAAATGTGTACAATCAGCGATTGACATAAACAATCAGTAGTTATATCCTTAGTTCTTAGCACTGGTGAGATGTCTGAAGTACTGTTATGTACAGTATAAGAAAACATCAAGCTCATGACAGAGATTGGTAATGGAAACCTGATAGAACTAAACAAAGCAATCAATATTAAACACACAAATCATGAAAGAAAGAGAAATACAGCCATGCTTCCACGAATATGCTGAAGATGAACTCAACAAATAAGATCGTTTGTTCCTACAGATGCTTAACATTGGATCGAATCCGTCAAATGAATTGCTGATAACGTATTGCCTGATTAAGGTATAATTGTCTGGATAAGTATGATTGCCTGGTTGAGGCGTGGTTGGCTGTTTGAGACATGGTTAGCTGTTTGAGGAATGGTTGCCTGATTGAGGGAAGTTTGATTACTTGAGACATGGCTGGCTGCTTGTCCTTGAGGTAGGGTTGCCTGCTTCAGGCACGGTTGCCTGCTTGAGGCATCGTGTTCTGCTTGTGATTGAGACTGGGTTGCTTCCTTGAGGCAGGGTTGCCTGCTTGAAGCAATGTTGGCTGTTGGAGACAAGTTTGCCTGCTTGGGGCAGGGTATTCGACTTATTTTATTTTCGGTGCCTCGGTAAAAAAAATCACGTAGTTTCTATTTTGACAACGGAGCATGCTGCCCTGCAGTTATAATGATTATATTCCAGGCATCATTTTACAGGAAGTGACTACTAACTTATAAGCCAGTTAGTTGCAACTTTATAAATACTAGATTTTATTATAGGACTACCAGAGTGCAGCAATAAGAATACATTATAATTCTTTAGTAACATTACAGTGCTTTCATTGTGTGTTAGTACAAAAACTGTGACAAAAATACACCCTGTTTGCCCATTCGCGGCAATTTTCAAACTAACGGCTTATATTTCTCATGCTCAACAAATCCCCCAACCTTAATTCCCAGCAATGGAAAAGTCAGTAATTGGTGTTTCCATTATAGATAGTTGACACAACGAGTATGTACTAGCGAGATAGTTCTTTGTCTGTTAAAGGTGTGCCTTTCTGGATTGTCATTGCAAAAGTACGTCTCTTTCAATCACAGACCGTAGACTTTTAGGTTATATCAGGAAGTATTGGTCAGTGTATGGATGCGCGTGTGTAACTGTTTGTAACATGTTACTGCGTGTGTTCCAAATGGCAATTTTGCTGTACAGTAGTTCTTTTAATCCTTTCTGTACGTGGAGAAGAGGTCATACTGAGAAGGACGACGATATGACCAGTCAAACAGGGCACGAGGTGATTTCGATCCCGGAATGCTGGCATTGTAAAGCAAGCTTGCACTCGACTTACACCCTTACACCACATACTCCCCATATTAGCAAGATACCACAGCTAACAGTTATATGGGTATAGCTAAATTGTTTCACATATAATCAGATTCCATGATGAATTTTATGTAGCAATAACTCTTTAAGAAATGTCAACGACTCGATTACTTGGTGAATCAAAGTTTCTTCCTAGCTACATTGCATGCTATCTCTCCACGATCATCCTTGACATATTTAGCTCTAGGTATCTTCTGCTATTACATATTTATCCATACGTTATAATTAAACACATATAGTGAATGCATTGAGAGACAATTCATAGTCATGAAATCAATTCAGTCGTTTTTGGTTCAGGAAATTTGAAATGAGTAAAGACACTGTTGTTATTGTTTTCTCATCTAAAGGAAAGACAGAAAAAAGAAAATAATAATCGATTATAATAACGCGTAAGTCAATGTTGAGTTCTGTCATCAGTTTGTCCAACCCAAGATGGAACAAGTGTTTTAAACAACTAGAAACAGCAACAATAATATCAAATAAAATACACAAATTAAGCTATTGTTGAGGAAAATGAAAAAGCGTGTATTTACCTGAACACAAGTCAATATTCTATTCAACTTTGCTAGCAACCTTCGATGTGAAGAATCCAATTGTTTAGAAACGACAACTTTGTTTAAATACCAACACGGAAACTTGCTCTGCTCTATGTGTCAGCAATGAAAATATTCTTCTTTGTAACAACAATATTAAACGACATAAATTCAGTAACAGATGAATCAATACTAGAATCACATATGTATTCAATCTAAACGCATATTGTGTAGCATGAAATCAGAAATACACGTAGGCGTATCTCACATATCACACAGCCCAAAGCTATTGAAAATTTTGTCGTAGTTACTTGTACACTTGATTGAGAATACAGTTCTTATACAACACTGTTCCACAGGACATTCGAATCGCTCATATTTGGTTCATCACTGGGGAATTGTCTTTCTTGTAATGTTAAAAACTGAATAGCATAATTATTTTATATACATATTCACATATGTGTTACCGATTGATGGGCACAATCTACCAGAGTTGAAAAGAAACCGATAATTAATGAATGATAGTTTGGTCAAACTGCCTGAAGTCTAACAACACCAAGTCCAGACATTGCACTGCTTTAGCTGGCCAAGTATAAGAATAATATAAATAAGGACGGGCAGATACAGTTCTAAGACGAAAACAAAAAGGAAACTTACTTTACAACCAAAAGGTTATCATCAAGGACAACGAACAACAACAATTATGAACTAGCGAATGAAGGGAAGAATAAATAAATGGAGGATTTGAACAGATAAAGAAGTGAAAAGTTACTTAGCTGGATAACTAGATTTGTAGTTAAATGTAAAAGTTTGTCGAAGACGGCAGTGACAAACTGGACAACGATATTTAAAGAAGGACGTGAGTTAACGAAAGATCTTCCGAGAACAGGTCAGGCGCATATTGTTGCGTCAGACTATGTCATCGCCGCAGTTAATGCAGCAATTGGGGTGGACCGTCGCCGGAGCCTACGTTCGTCACACTTTTGTCACCATACACTGCCTGCATTCTGCCATGAATGTCAACTGATCGACATCCTTCAGCTGTTAGAAACCGAATCACAACTCGCTGATCAACTCTGGACCGATTCCGTATCACACACGCCATGTTTTAAACGCTCTACTGAGAAAACTATGAGTCGGAGGATGATAACATTTTGCAATCTTGACGGCTGGTAGGTGCTGTTTACATCAGAAGTAACGTCATCATGCACGTCGTATGTATGTTCACTTGTTGCAGTTAGGTCCGGTTTCATTTCAACACTTCTTGTATATATATATATATATATATATATATATATATATATATATATAATAATAATATATATGAGATCTGGACAATGCTATCGGAACCATTAATGAGAAATTCGTATGTTTGTTTAGTCAGACAGTGGTGAATGCTTGGAATACATTGCCATAAAAAGTAGGGAAGGCAGGGTCAATTAATGCATTCAAGAATGGATTGGGTCACACAGGTTTATTGGACCAGGTGAATGTAAAAGAAACTGGTTATATGTAGACTCTGCAGAGTCGTTTCAACAGAATAAAGACGTTGTTATATCAATAAATCATCACACGGCTCCTCTCGTGTCGCAGGCCGGATACCTTCTGCTTCTTCATCGATCAACTGATGCTACGCTTCTAGTCCGGTGAGGTTCACGATCAACTGATGCTACGCTTCTAGTCCGGTGAGGTTCACGATGGAGACTGTGGGTTTCAGGTCTTCACCGGTCCCCCATAGCTTTTAGAGCATGGTGGTTGCCCCATGCCAGACCGCCTCTCCTTGATCTGCATAGGTAGAGCAGTCCTGCAAAATATGTTCTAGAGTTTGCTTGGGTGCTCCACAATCGCACGTGGCAGTGTCTATGAGACCCATTCTGGGGAGATGGGCATTGAGTCAACAATGTCCCGTTTTGAGTCTGAAGATCTTTGTTTGCCCATCTCTGCCAAGTTTGTCTAAGCTGTCATTTTCTGGCTTGTATTCTTTGTGCTGTTCTCTCTTCTGTCCTCATGGATCATTTGATGAGTGTCTTTGCTTCTTTATAGCTCTGTGGATGGGGAATCTGCTTGCCACCACTTCCTGCTGCGCTAGCTCATCCACTTTCTCGTTTCCAGGGATCCCACAGGGGACCGGAATCCATTGTAGGACTAAATCGGTTTTTTTATACAGCAATCCAATGTCACATTTTATTTCATGTGACAGTCTATCTTATTTTGGGCTTGGAGTACACTCCTGGATTCTGTAAGAGTGACCGTTTTCCTTGTATTTATGTTTTGTCTGATCACTGGCCACGTAAGGCAACATGTCATATAATATTTATAAGAAAACATTAAAGACGCTTCCATAAATGGATTACTGACTGAAAACTGTAAACGTGTTTACAAAGGGAATACCGACTGGAAACGCTAAACGTGCTTTTAAAAATTAAATACTAAGAACGCTAAACATGCTTTAATAAATGGAATTCCGACTGAAAACGCTATTGGCGCTTACATACGAAGATTACAGACTGGAATCATTAAAGGTACTTTCATACAGGGACTAAAGACTGGAAACATTACAGGTCCCTACATGCAGATATTACATACTGCAAACGCTAAACGCGCTTTCATACAGGGATTTCAGACTGGGACTATTAAAGGCGCTTACAAACAGTGATTGCAGAACGGGACTATTAAAGGCGCTTACAAACAGTAATTGCAGAACGGGACTATTAAAGGCGCTAACAAACAGTAATTACTGACTGGGACCATTAAAGGCATTTACATACAAGGATTACAGACAGGAAACGTTAAAGTCGTTTACATATAGTGATTACATACTGGAAACATTAAAGGCGCTTACATATAGTGATTAAATACTGGAAACATTAAAGGCGCTTACATATAGTGATTACATACTGGAAACATTAAAGGCGCTTACATATAGTGATTACATACTGGAAACATTAAAGGCGTTTACATATAGTGATTACATACTGGAAACATTAAAGGCGCTTACATATAGTGATTACATACTGGAAACATTAAAGGCGCTTACATATATTGATTACATACTGAAAACATTAAAGGAGCTTTCATATAGTGATTACATACTGGAAACATTAAAGCGCTTACATATAGTGATTACATACTGAAAACATTAAAGGCGCTTAAATATAGTTATTACATACTGGAAACATTAAAGGCGCTTACATATAGTGATTACATAAATCAGGCCCTAAAGGACTTCAGAAAGGCAGACTATTAAAGATTAGTGGGCGATGAGACGAGGTTGAAGAATTTTTGAAAGCAATGTACAGCTTGTTCGAAAGCGGACAGAACATCAATAGACCGCCTGGGGCTACGTGTGCGTATAGAACGTTGTCGACAATAAAGAAAGAATCGAACATGGTGTAGGGTTTCCTGTATATTCAGAGACATCGATGTTCAATGTAGAAACACAATAGGCCTGTAAAAAGCGAATGTAGGGACCAACAGTCACCAGATGAAAAACAACAATACTAATCCAAGTCTACGTTAATATATCAGCGCTGATGAAGACAGCAGGGATGACAAAACTAGTAGAAATTACTTTGAGTCTTTAAGATAGTGTCAATAGTCAAAGAAAAGGGTTAGCTAACCACGGTTGACAATTTCAGAAGAATCACAGTGAAACAAATAAATATTAGGAAGATTGTGTGACATCACATTAGACCACAACCACAATGGAGATGAGATCTGACATTTATTCACTGAGAATGAGGAAGTCATTTTTAAAAACTACTTCTCAACACCTCGAAACATAATACATTTGGGAAGACATAAACATAAAAGAACAAATAGATTATAAATGAACAAGACAAAATGAAAAATAACAAATTCTAATACAAATCCCCATTATCTTTATAAATGATGAGTATCAACCAGCAATAATGATTCAGACAATATCACATAGAACAAGTATGAAAAACCGTTAACGAATTCTTTTTTTTTAATTAGAAGAGGGAGCTATTAGAAATGAAATATACCACACCATGACAACGATTTATGAGGCGCTAAGTAGAGAGATTAGAGACATAAAGAGTGCTTTGAAGATCTGTAAAACATTCATTACAGAAACACTAAATAGGAATTGTGAAACAAAAGCTACTTTTGACAAGGCAAATGGAGAAAACAAACAGCCTGCTGTGGAATGATCAAGGTAAAAAATGTGTTTGTGTATATATATATATATATATATATATATATATATATATATATATATATATATATATATATATATATATATACATATACATACATTTAATATCATTGTATTAAAAGTGGCGTTCAAGAAAGATTAAAATGCCATTTACTAATCAATTTGCGTGACAAAATACCAAACGAGTAATCAAAAATATCGTAGAAGAGTTACGAAACAATCTATAGTACATCTAGCAAAGATATTTACAAATCGCCCGAGATTTTAATAAAAGCATCCAATAATTTATCATTCTCATCAGACACAGGCAGAGAAGAAACAACAGATTCTAGGGTTATTCCTAACATCTGTATGGATACTGACCATCAACCAGTCATGGTGACACAAGTACTTCTACACAGGACGAGTTCAAAGACAGTCAAACCAGTTTTGGTAACAAACCTTCATAAGTTAGGGGAGGAAGTTGTTCGGAATAGTGTATTTCGGGAAGTTACAAATGACTTTATGGCACTTACAGAAGAACCTAGGAACATAAATAGTGAACGGGCTATCTTTAAAGCAAATTTGACGACTGGGCTTAAAAAGTACTGTGGAACAACAAAAATTAAGTCTCGGAAAAGGTCAGAAACGAACAGCTAGGTGGAGTTATGGAGTAAGGGCGGATATACTGTCTATAAAAAAAAGCTTTCAATGGCTGGTTGGCATCCAAAAATCAAGATTATATTTCAGCATGACGAAACGCCGAAAAGGTAATAAAACAGAGAGGAAAATTGTAAACATTATGGCGAGCAATTCACTTCCATATGTCAAAATCGCCGTTGAGACGTTTTTGAAAGTTTCTAGGCGATGCGATTTAGAGACGACTACTTTAATCCTACTACAGCCATCAGTGACAAGTATGGCGGTCCTATATTTAATGAACTCAGCAGAAGAGATCGGTGGAAAGAATACTCCAAAGAACTTTTCAATCCTACTATCTCTATGTGGGATTGAGTTTTGCTACCATGCAACCCATATCATACCGAACACGACATAATGATTCAAGAAAAAGAGAGAGCGTTATAAAGAATAGTCCAAAGAATAAGTCACCTGGCAAGGACGGTGTAACAACGGAAGTGATTCATGTATGTGGGGAAACAGGGTTACTCTGGCTACACAGGTTCTTTCAAAAGGTATCGAAAGACAGACTAGTACCAGATGACTGGCAGCATGCTTTAATCGTTCCAATTTGAAAGAAAAAGGGCGACAAAAGAAACTTTGACACGTACATAGCGCTACTTAGCCACACTGGTAAAATGTATGTCATAAGCCTGGAACATAGAATAAGACCTATTGTTGAACTTCAACTATCCAGAGCTCAATTTGGATTCCGCCGAGGTATGAGCTGCATGGACGCCTTGTTCACCTTAAGACAAATAAGCGAAAGATCAATAGAGTACAACGAAAATCTATGTGTTGCTTTCATTGATCAGGAAAAGCGTTTGATAGGGTAGACAGGATTAAGATTTAGAAGATACTCAAAGATTATAGTGTACAAGCTTCTTGATAATGTCAGAGCACTGTATCATTCGAGTAGAAACGTCGTCAGAACGACTGATGATGTCACATGTGATATTGAAATCACTACCAGCGTGAGACAAGTGTGTGAGCTTTATCCTCTGTTGTTTAATATTTACATAGAAAAAACCACATCACAGACTGGTCAAGTGGAGACATCTGAAGCAGAACATAATAATACACGAGTTGCTCTTTGCAGATGATCAGTCCTTGCTGTACGACGAAGAAAACAAACTGCATAACCACATTAACGCGATTACGATTACCTGTGCTAAATACAAAATGCTAATTAGCGAGAACAAATCAGAAACTATGATGATCAGTAGAACATATGGGCCACTTAAGATAAGTGTAAATGTTATTGCTATTTAACAGGTCAATGAGTTCAAGTATTTGTGCAATATTTTTTTCGGCAAACGGTAGGATCGACAGAGAAATTGAGACTAGGTGTCAGGAAGCACCTGCGGTGACTTATCAGCTATCCCCACTGCTTAGACACCGGTGGATTAGTTTGGCAACAAAGCAACAGCTGACAAAAAGTATATTTATGCCGACTCTGTGCTACATGGCCTCTATCCAGGGTGCGCGAGTGCATAATTTCGACTTGTGAAATGAAATGTTTGAGGAAGGTCATCGGTGTTACCAGGAGAGACAGAATGCGGAAAGACGACATTCGAAGTATGGTCGGCACTACGTCTTGGGCCGAGTACATTTCCAGGCAGAAAATAAATTGGTTTGGTCATCTCATGAGAATGCAACCTCATAAACTTCCACTGATGGCTTACAACGCTGGTAAATCTTGCGTCTGGCTATAGGGCAAGGGATCGGTCGCGAGGCAGGTGGATAGATGACATTATAGTGGTTGTGCAGCGGCTAGGGCTCACATTGACCGACGCAACGCACTTGGCGCAGGATAGACGATTGAAGTTCCTCACGAGGTTCAACGGCACAAATGGAAAGACAACTATCCAATAATCAAGTATGACGACTGCAGTGGTCGGGATAATACCTCCAGGACCTGTACAACCCACAGGGGATAAGGGACAATCAATATTTATCTAAAGAATAAAGCAGATTGAATCAGGCACTGGAAAAAGCTGTGAAAAAAGCCATGTGAACTAAGTCATTCATAATTTCCGGCATAACAGTCAGTTTGAATTCCTCGAATAACAACTGAAGCCATTCAAGCTTGTAAGAGTCACTCAGAATTCCCTTAATAACAACTGAAACTATTAAATCGTGTGAGAGTCACCCACAATTGCCACCATAATAACTGAAGCTATTCAAGCTTGTGAGAGTCACCCACAATTCCCACCATAACAACTGAAGCTATTCAAGCTTGTGAGAGTCAACCACAATTCCCACCATAACAACTGAAGCTATTCAAGCTTGTGAGAGTCACCCACAATTCCCACCATAACAACTGAAGCTATTCAAGCTTGTGAGAGTCATCCAGAATTGCCATCATAACAACTGAAGCTATTCAAACTTGTGAGAGTCACCCAGAATTGCCATCATAACAACTGAAACTATTCAAGCTTGTGGGAGAACAATACTGAACTGGTTACAGACAATCTTTACCTAATCATTAATATAAAGAAATGAACCTGTCGACTGACAACAAGCTACAATAAAATCAACCTGAGAGAGAGAAGACAGTGAATGGAACTGTAATACATGCAGAGACACTTCATTACTAATCATATATGAGCATTGTGTGGAAAATACATTTAGCACATACATCTAACTGCTGAGCTAATCTACATTGGATTTCATAAGAAAAGGTGATGTACTGAAGGCTTATTCACGTTAACACAATTTATACAATTAACAATATGATGCGACAAAACTGTAAACTAAAATCTATTGATCAAGAGAAAGCTTTTGAAAGAGTATTTCGGTATAAACTGAACAGTATCGAAAAACTATAAAAACACGTTTAACTTTTAGAAAATATTAGATCATTGTACCGTGTGATATTAAATTAGACGAAAAATAGTGGATACCGTTCAAAAGTAATTTAGTTAATAAAAGCAGCTAACAAAACATGTGGCACTGTAAGACCAAGAGGTTCAGGACCGTTACAAACAGCGTGCTGAGGCGACGAAGTCCAAACATCTACAAAAGAGAAGAAGCATTCACACAAAGCATGGGCTACAAGCAAAAAACGAGGAAGACTAGATCGACTATCCCGTAACAAGAAAGCATAAAAAGTTGGTAATTACGGAGGCTAAATCTAAATCTTGGAAATATTATTGGGAACTTCTTAATTCGGATTACAAAAATGCAGCAAGAAATGTGAACCTGAAAATGAAAAGTATGAGAAGCAGGCAATGGAATTGCAATAAATGACTATCAACTAGCCTAGAACAGATGGCAGAAATACCTTAAGAACTTCTCAATTCACCAACAATTGGGATCAATGACAAACAAAATACCAACGTTAATGCATGCAGCTAGAACTAAACTTCCTACAAGATACCAACGTAAATGCATGCAGCTAGAACTAAACTTCCCACAAGATACCAACGTTAATGCATGCAGCTAGAACTAAACTTCCCACAAGATACCAACGTTAATGCATGCAGCTAGAACTAAACTTCCCACAAGATACCAATGTTGCCGTATGCATGGAGCTTGAACCAAACATCTTACAAGATACCAACGTTACCGTATGCATGGAGCTAGAACCAAACTTCCCACAAGATACCAATGCTACCGTATTCATGGAGCTAGAACCAAACATGCCACAAGATACCAATGTTACCGTATTCATGGAGCTAGAACCAAACATGCCACAAGATACCAATGTTACCGTATTCATGGAGCAAGAACCAAATATGCCACAAGATACCAATGTTACCGTATTCATATAGCTAGAACCAAACATGCCACAAGATACCAATGTTACCGTATTCATGGAGCAAGAACCAAATATGCCACAAGATACCAATGTTACCGTATTCATATAGCTAGAACCAAACATGCCACAAGATACCAATGTTACCGTATTCATGGAGCTAGAACCAAACATGCCACAAGATACCAATGTTACCGTATTCATGGAGCTAGAACCAAACAGACTCACTCACACGCTGAGTGTTGTTCATACGACCTCTTGTGGTTGTCGAAAAGGCACGACAAACTGCGTTAGATGCCTTCCCACCTTTCTACAGCACAAGATACGACTGTCCACACGGCTGAACAAAGAGAGGGGTCTTCATCACTTGTGATGGACAACTATCAGAACCAAACATGCCACAAGATACCAGTGTTATAGTATGCATGCAGTTGGAACCAAATATACTACAAGATACCAATGTTACTGTATGCATGCAGCTAGAACCAAACATCCTGCTTTCAGAAATCAAATATACTGTACAAGCTGCTCCATCCAACAAATTTACAGGACCTGACGAAATTTCTGTTGAATTAATTAAAGCAGCCAATGAAGTAGGGTTATTAGGGCTACATAGATTGTATAACCTTGTATGGATCCCACAAAAAAGGCCAGAATATTGGAGAAATACAATTATAATTATAATATGGAAAAAGAAAGGTAGCAAAAGAGACTTCACAAAATACAGTGGAAAATCGCTCCTGAACCACACAGACAAAATATCTTGTAAAGTCTTAAGAAAAAGACTACGCTACATCATTGAACTTCAGCTCAACGATACTCAGATGAGATTTAGAAATAACAGAAGCTGTAAGGATTCCATTATTACAATCCTACAATTGATGAAGAAAACAATTGAATAGGCTCAGGAACTATATGTTACGTGCGTAGATCAAGATAAAGATTTTTACAGGATAGACAGTCATCATCTATGGAAAATAGCAGCACACTATCGAGTAATTGATCACCTAATTACCAAGTGTAAAAGTATTTAAATGAATAGCCGGTGCTCTGTTCGAACAATAACCGGCCTCTCAGCAAAATTTCATATCAAATCAGGAGTATAACAAGGATGTCTGCTATCCCCTTTGTTGTTCATTACATATGTAGACTACATTGTAAAACAGCTAACCCAAATGAAGGTAGCAACATTGGTGAACTCTTAAATGAACTTCGTTTTGCTGACGATCAAGCAGTTATGGAAACTTCAGAACTACAATTGCAACAACATATTAATAAACTAAATACAACATGTAAAGAATACAGCATGAAAATCAATATAAAGGAGCTAATGGCATGACAATATGTAGAATAGTCGGATATGTCAATATAGTCATTGAAAAACAGTAAATCAAACAGATGAAAGAGGTTATATACTTAGGGAGCACTTTATTAGCAGATGGAAGAATTACAGCGGCAATCCAACAAAGTTGCAAAAAGGCAAATCAGAACATTGGACAACTAACCCCAATACTTAAGTGGAAGCACGTGACAATAACTTCCACAAGAGCTTTATACAACACAATTTTCGTCCTGACACTATGATATCAATATCACAACTGGACACTCACATCAAATGAAAAACGCTACATGGTAACATAAATGAAATGCCTGCGAAACATATTGGACGTAACAAGAGACATGATCAGGAACGATGACATCAGGAGACCAGTGGGAACAACATCAGTATTAGACTACATTAACAGACAGCAGCTGAGAGGTTTGACCAAGTAACAAGCCTACCACCACACAGCACCCTCCCCCCCCCCTCAATCCTCCCCCACTTAAATCCCAAGAAGCAATACTATTTAGATACACCTGATTCAAGGCCAAAGGCAGGCCACCCCAAAAAGGTGGCTTGCAGAAATATCTGAGGCGATCAATGCTACCGTGCATGAGGCACACAGACGGGCTCGATCTAGGGATCTCTTCCTAACCTGACACTGAAAGGCATAATAAGAGAAGCGAAAAAAGATGTACCGTGTGTATACAAATTTACCATGAGCTACTTATGGAGACACTTATTTCTTTGAAATAACCACAGACGAACGACAAGGTGCGAGTTGTCCCCACTGCTGTTTGACATTTACACATAGACACTAACATCAGTTGCTTGCCAAATTGCATCACTAGAAGTGGAGTTCAACCATACGACCCAAATCCTTAGATGAACTCTTTTCAGACAACCAGCGTCTATTAAGTGAGGGCGAAGATAGAGTTGCATGTTGGTGCACCCTGTGAAACCTTGAATATGAAGATCACAAAGCTATAGCACAAACGTTGAGGAATAGCCAAACCCGGGGGCACTACACGAGCATGTCAATAATCTCAAACTTAAACTAACTCAAGAATGATGAACCTTATTCTTAGTCGACCTGTACTTCTATAGATGTAGATGTTCCAATGCAGGTCCCATTTATTCGTCCTGTACTTCTATAGATGCAGATGTCCCTGTGCAGGTCCCACTTAGTCGACCTGTACTTCTATAGATGTAGATGTCCCAGTGCAGGTCACACTAAGTCGACTTGTACTTCTATAGATACAGATGTCCCTGTGCAGGTCCCACTTAGTCAACCTGTACTTCTACAGATGCAGATGTGCCTGTGCAGGTCCCACTTAGTCGACCTGTACTTCTACAGATGCAGATGTCCCAGTGCAAGTCCCACTTAGTCGACCTGTACTTCTACAGATGGAGATTAACCTGTGCAGGTCCCAGCTCCGTGATGAGCTGGATGTAACCGGGAAAAGGATTTCCTGCTTAGCGGGCTAGGCTCGAGCAGTTTATTATTTCGCTGCTTTAGCACAAGTTCTGCCGAGGGTGGTTAACCGATGTTCGAGTCAATCTTAATATACTCAAACACTAGAGCAAAGTAGACCCGCAGACTGTTATGTGCCATCTATTCTGCTATTAACAAACCACCTAACTTTTTAAACAATGTCGCAGATGTTTAAAAAAAATTTATTTAACACAGACATAACACTAAACAAGGGCAGGTAAATAAAACTGAAGAATAATGCGAGAACACGTGGCTGGACAGGACACACCTACAACATAAACATACCATTACTACCAGACCCGCACTTCATTGGATCAAACATGAGAATACATGTGCGGAAAGGACAAAAAACATCTGGTGAAAAACAAATCAACTGGGACCTAGTGAATGCAGCTTACTGAGATGACCTAAACCAGCAAATAGATGGAGAGGGACTGTTCTCGTCTTTTGTTAGTGTGGAACAAAAAGTGAAAAAAGAAACTGAAATTTCAATAATCACGCCTTATTGTTTTGTAGAGTCCAGTAAACTTATCCTGTTACAGTACCTGAGTTAAAGACATTACATTTGATCTTTGTCTATCTCTTGCAAATACCGAGATCAAAATGTAGAAAGGAAAAACTCAAACAACGCTTTGTTCAAAAATAGGTAATGATCGCTCGAATTTCGCTACGTTAAAGCACAATGAAGTATTCCAGCAGCTCACATATTATCATGGAACAATATAAGAATACGAAATACTCACACACAATATTTGAATAGTGACGGTCCGGTAGTGGAGGGCGCATGTTCCGTTTGAGCGTGCGTGTACACTCACCGACGATGACGTGAAGCGGGTGAGAGCCGACAGAAAACTTGTGATGGCCTCTAGTGCATCTCTGATGTGGTTGTTGTGATGGCCTCTAGTGCATCTCTGATGTGGTTGTTGTGATGGCCTCTAGTGCATCTCTGATGTGGTTGTTGCACGTGTGGACTGTATTCAAGTTTGGCCTAGACAATATGAGTCATTTGGAGGTTAGTTATCTGTAAGAAATTTGAGATACAATAGTCAAATCAACTTTACCGAAATTCTACCTAATCTTGCCTGAAATTTTATTAATTGTAATTAGGGTCCTAAATGGAGAAACACTGTTGACATTGAGATAAGAGTTAGCTGGTGTCAAACATGAACACTGTTGACATTATGAAAAGATTTGCTGGGGTCCAACACGAACATTGTTGACATTATGAAAAGATTTGCTGGGGTCCAACACGAACAAATATTATCTTATCTGTGTCCACGCATAGATGATAGTACACCTGAGGTCAAACCCGGAAATCACAGGAAATCATTACGTAGTTCCGAACTCGACTAGACGGTGTTTATAAATTACAGCCAATACAGACGATTGTGACGATCCTGTTAATCATGTCCTTTGAATCCAGACGTAATGAGTGGCATATTTCACTTTTAACGGAGTAAAAATACTCCAATCGTGAGGCAGAAGATGTTGAGGGCAAATGTTATAGCAGGAGGAGTAGATATTTGTAGAACACAGTGTGCCCGCACGCTAACACATTTATAGCTGACACAGTCACCCAGAACAGGTACTACAAGATCATGGATTTGATGATGGCAATCTGTTGAACGGAAGGATGACGTCTGATGATCAGATATTGCTACCATCCCAACTAAATGTTATATTACTCAGTTATAAATTCACACATCAAGAATGCACAAAATATGTGAAAAATAGTATTCCCACATACCAAAAATAGCTTAGCTTTCAAAGGAACATTGCAAACAAGAAATGGATTGTTAAAATATTTTGTTTTTAAACAGGGATTCAATTACACTGACTCATACGTGCTTTCTGTATATCTTCACCTGCCACATAATCAAAAGATATGTACAGACAGACAAACCAATCACAGATTGAAAGCGCAAGACAATAAGATTATCGCAGGAGCAACAGGAAAACGATAGATCAGTATTTAAAATAAAGTCTAATCAGACCTCCTCTACAAGAAACGCCAAACATCCTTCCAGCAAAAGAGACCATGAACTTAGACTTCAACCCACCAAGTGAGATGCAAATCCAAAGTACCATATCCAAACTTAAGAAAGAAAAATCGGCTGGATCAGATGGAATAACAGCAGAAGCGGTAATGGCAGATATAAAAACGCCACTGATACATTGGAAGGATTCTTTACGAAGATATGGGAAGAGGCATAAGTGCCAACAGAATGGAAAGAAGGACATCTGATTAAACTGCATAAGGCGGGGACGGCGTGGCCTAGTGGTTAAGTGACACGGCTCACAACTCAAAGGTGCTGGGTTCGATCCCCATCACAGCACCGGCCGTTACCCCGGGGAAGCAAACCCTTAGAAAATGCAGGAGGAAGCAGAACCTTATATAAAATGCATGCTGAAGTCGGATGCATTGGGCCGACAGGCGCAAAAATAAAAACCCCAGTGCAACGCACACCGCCTTGGGGAATGGAGAAATAAGGCGAACCCCCCCAAAAAAAAAAAAAAAAAAAAAAAAAAACAAACAAAAAAAACTGCGGATTGCATCAAGTATAGGGGATTACATTGCTGCCAATGTCAGGCAAGATAACAGAATAATCTTGGACAGACTAACAACTGAAGTAGATAAAAAGCTGAGAGAGGAACATGCAGGATTTCATTAGGGAAGAGCATGAATAGGTCATATTTCTAAGCTACGCATCATAGTAGAATAAAGCATTGAAAGGAAATCATCCATATACGCAAATTATAGACTATGAAAAGTCTTTTGATAGTGTGGATCGAAGTACTCTATGGCAACTGTTTAGACACTGTGGGGTACCAGAGAAGTACACGACCCTCATCCAGAATATGTACACAGAGATAGTTAGTAGAGTGGTACTTAAAGGAGTACTGACTGACATCTTCGGGGTGCAAACAGGGGAGAGACAGATATGCCTACTCTCATCTCTCTTGTTCGTGTGGATTTAGCTTGGATATTGAAGACATTAATCGAAGATAAAACAAACTGGTATTCAGTGGTACTATTGTCACAATTGGAGGACCTAGACTACGCAGATCTGGTACTTTTGCCACACAATCGTAGTCAAATGAAAGAGAAACTTGACAATCAGACACACTTTGATCGAATATCAGCATGAAGAAAACTATGCTTATTAAACTCAACACTTTAAACACAGAACCAATCACAGAAGAAGAGCAGTTGAAAGTAGAAGATACCTTTACCTACGAGTGTTAGGGCAGAACAACAGACACATCAGGATATACAGATTATAATAAATGATCAGAATTGGAAAGGCAAAATGGATATTCCCGACGCTAAACAACATAAATAGATCAAGATAGATCAAGATCCACACCAAAAGTTAGAATATTCAACTCCAGTGTCAAGTCAATATTGCTGTATGGAGTGGGGACATGGAGAATGGTCAGGGCCATACAACAAAGGCCCCTGTTCTTCGTTAAAAGATGCATGCGAATGATAATGAACGAAATGTGGTAGGACATGGTGAGGAATGAAGACCTATGAAACATGAGCAACACCATCCATTGGAGCAACAAATTAAGCGAAGAAAATGGGGTTGGACAGGACATACACCGGAAGACACAGTCCAACAGACATGCTGTTACGTGGAATCTCAGGAGAAGAAAGAAAGAGAGAGAGAGAGAGAGAGAGAGAGAGAGAGAGAGCAATAGAGGTAAACCCAAAAATACATAGAGAAGAGAATGTGAGAAGGAACTAAAATGAAGGGTTACACCTGGGGGGGGGGGGGGGGGGGGGAGAGCAGTCCAGGACCATGCACGCTGGCGCTGGCGAGACGTTGTCGATGGCTCATCTACCGAGAGGAGCGACTGTCTTTGATTGATTTATTGACGTGCCCAACACTACACCCCCCCCCCCCCCGCCCTCAAACCTCCTTCCCATCACATTCTTTCCCTAGACGTAATGCGCATATTTTGTATTTTGCGTAAAACGGGAACCTTCCCTCTGACAAAACATCAACATTTTATTTTAAAGAACTTTCCTCCCATTTGGACACAACTTTGCCGTTACATAAATCTGAAGATAAACAAATGTGGGTTGTGACTCTTATCTTGTCGTTAACCTTCTGGTCATGACGACCGCCAGCGCTGTGTTCTATAATGTTATGTAAAATAATAATCGTCTTTGTCTTTCATGCTAAGCTCATATTTATTATCATGTAACTTCTTGCATGTTTTGCTTAGTGAAAGCTATTTAGCAAAATGATAATTAGTTGCGGACAATAAAAAAATGTACAAGGACATTGTTACGTGACATGTAGTTATTGTTTGCAGCTTCTCGTGCTTGACGATGTTTATTTCGTAGCAGGTTACAGTGGCGTACATTAGAACTTGGGTCCTCCTGGCTGTAGTGCAATGCGGGGATCATCGGTAAGTTTACCACAATGAAGATCATATTGGCAATCTCCACTTCGTTGACCAGGCTGTTGTGATTGACTGTTTCCAAGCGCACGAACGAGAACGTGTGATTTCATCTTGATTTATTTTTCGCCTCACCATAATTAGTCTCTGAGCTTCTCTGCATCTGCCTTGCGCAAGTCCCACACTTCGCATCTGTTTATCATTGCGTGAATGAACATGTAATTAAAAGTATATTCTCTCGCATGGTGTCTTTCATCTCTTGAAGTATTGTCTTACCGGAGTTGGCAAGCTGAGTTTCGTCGTTTAGAGATTTCGTGGTCAATTTTGTGTTTTAAATGTATCTCTTGGCCTAGGTACTCGTAGATATATATTTGTTGACATTCTTGATAGTTTCCTCTCCCATCTTGATGGCTTGCTTTGAGCAGTAAGGATTTCTGAGGCATTTTGTTTTACTGTTATATTTGACCAGCAGCTATGTTGATCTTATTTAGATCGTTTAAGGGTCAAAATAAACGAGGAGAAAACCACATGCACAATAGTCTCGTTTTTAATCAAACCACAAAACACCAAATTAAGTCTAAATGGCAAATTGCTGCAGCCAAACGACAACCCAAACTATCTGGGAGTCACATTTGATCGGCGCATGACATGGAAAAGTCAGATCGAGAAAAACCGAATGAGAGCCAGAGAAAGAATGGCAATCATGAGGAAACTAGCTGGCACAAGCTAGGGAGCAGACGAAAGTATACTAAAGAAACGGTACACTGGAAGAGTGAGACCAGTTCTCGAGTATGGCATTTCGGCATCGACAACAGCAGCAAAGGCGAACTTCGATAAAGTTAACGAACTTCAAAACCAAGCCATGAGAGTTATAACAGGAGGCATAAAGTCAACGCCAATTGTAGAACTTGAAAAGATTACAAAGCTGCAACCCATGACCGATAGAAGAGACTGCAGAGCCCAGCTGCAGTCAGAGAAACTCCGAAGACTGACTAACCACCCAATGCACCAGAGACTAAACAATTTGGGCAATGGGAAACTAAAGCGGAGAAACTTTGCAGAAATAGCCAAAGCAAAGATGCACGAAGATCTCATAAACGCACTAACAACACCAAAGCCCATCACTACTGTACGAAAACCTACCTGGAGGCAGCATATATTTCCAGAGGTGGTAGAAAATATACCAGGTATTGGAAACAAATACTGCCAGACTGAAAAAGAAAGGAGAGATACTACCCTAAGTTTTATATCGGAAAACTACCCAAGCATGGACTGGACCCATGCATAAACCGACGGTTCTGTAACAGACACTACGCAGAACGGAGGGGCAGGAGCATTCCTGAACCTACCAAATGGCAGACAAATAACCCTGTCATTCGCTACTGGTAAGTACACAAGCAATTTCATAGCGGAGGCAGAGGCACTGAGGGCGGCAGTGTAAGAAATGGTGACACATAAAGAAAATGAAAGCCATATAGTCCTGCTTACAGATGCTCTGGCCGTAGTCACAGCGCTAAAAAGCCAGAAAAACACTGAGCTTAATGACTTAAGAGCAGCACTCTGTCAACTATGCCAGCAGTCCGCACCAAAAAGGGTAGAGGTACAGTGGGTCCCATCACACTCCAACATCCAAGGCAACGAGGAGGCAGACAGAATGGCAAAAGAAGGTGCAAGACTACCACAAACAGATACTAGTATGACGTACGAAGAGTCAAAACGGCTTATTTAAGCCAGATACATGACCAAATGGGAAACTGAACATACCGGCTACACCAAAAACGATGCCTATTACCAGTTGAACAGAAGAGAGCAGGTCGTTGTCTTCAGACTTCGCACTGGCCACAATAGACTGAGGTACCACCTATTCAACAAATTGAAGATAGGTGATACCGACAAATGCCCGTGTGGTACCGAGAAAATGACCGCTGAGCATCTGCTGCAGAACTGCCCGACATACGAGGATCAGAGAGAGCAGATGTGACCATCACCAGTGGAACCACAAGAGAAGCTCTATGGCAGTGTCGACAGCCTCAGGATGACCACCGCTTTTTTCGAAAAAATAATGGTTACTGTCTGACTGCGTACGAAGAAGAAGAAGAAGGAGAAGATCGTTTAAGGATTCATGTGCGTCATCAATGGTATGACTGGTGAGTACGATGTGATATGCAAATCGTGAATGAGTGAGCTACTCTATATTTGCACCTCAGTCAAACCAGTTTAATTAGTGAAAAATCTCTTCGAGTCGCATTATCACAATGTGAAAATGTGTGTTTGGTTCAGCAAACGAAAAGACAAGTTATTGTCTAAGGTGCTAACAAGGCACCAGTAATCTCCATCGATGATGAGGATTTCGAGGTAGTAGATGGCTGTGCATATCTGGGATCCTCAGTTAATAATAAACTATCCCTAGATCAAGATATTAATATCAGGATAGGCAAGGCAACAACAACAATAACAAGATTAACCAAACTAGTCTGGGAGAATAAGAAGCTCACTGTTCAAAGAAAAACATTTGTTAAACAGGCATGTGTCCTCAGCAGCGTTCTTAATGGCAGTGAAACATGGTCTACCAACACGTACTATCAGAGGCGCTAAACAGCTATCACGTTAGGTGCCTGCGCAAAATCCTGGAGGTTGGGTGGCAAGACAAGATCAGCAATGCAGAGATGTTTGAGAGCACAGCCACTGTCACAATATTTTACATGCTTAGCCTTCGAAGGATCCAATGACTGGGGCACACTCGGAGGATAGATGATGACAAAATACCTTCTCTATGAAGTATTACAGTTGCGGAAAAGGTCTCAGGGCCAGCCACTACATCGGTACAAGGATATGAGCAAGTGGGATATGATTTCTGCTAATATCGATTTGGAATCATGGAAACAGGACGCCATGGATCGTGTTACATGAGGGGCCTGATTTAGCATGGAATACAGACAAAGGAGATACTGATTGGGGATAGACTAAGGACCAGCGTTTGAGAAGACACCCCACACCATGCAATGCCGCAAATGATTCTGACATTCCTTGCACACACCGTGGAAGACGCTTCTCTGCTCGGCTTGGTCTTACCAGTCACATGCATTATCGTCATGAACTGTATTTACATCCCTTTTTCAAAGCACAATTACCATCGTCTGACAAGACGGAAAGAGCCAATGAATGTGATCTCTGTTGTTCATGTCAAGCGACACAGGCATAGATAAACAGAAAATGCTATGACACACACATTTATATTCTTTTTACATATATATCAACCTCATAGTTATATATATTTAATGACTTTAATTGATATTCATGTGAATGAAACAAAAATAAAGCCGGTTTGAGAATTTAGGTATTTGGGAGCTGTTTTTACTGAGGAGGGCAGACTCGACAAAGAGAAAGAGACGAGAGTGCAGAGGGCAAACGCTGTCAAGTGAGTAGTCCAAGTGCAGAGGGCAAACGCTGTCAAGTGAGTAGTCCAAGGTATTTAAAGCTATTATAGTGACATGATTCACAAAAGGTAGAAACAAGTGGAGAAGAAAAATTATTCGGTTGAACAGTGTGAAAAAACAGACCAAATAACGCTGTGTGTTATATTGTCTAACAGAGTGAATGAGACGAAGAGTAAGAGAGAAAGATATAGGGAACTAAACGAGAAATAGTGAGATAGTCAAAGAGAGAGGGAAAGGGAGAGAGATGGGGGAAAGAGAAAATAAAGCATTCCAACAACAATTCTGTCAAAGGGCAATACCATTATTCCAACACCAATTCTGACAAAGGGCAATACCAATATTCTAACAACAATTCTGACAAAGGGAAAGAACAATATTCCAAGTGGGTTTCGTGGAAATGTACTCTAGAATTGGTAGAGAATATATGGACGATTTTATAGTTTGCTTGTTAGAATGATTACTCTCACTTGTTGATCAGTGTGCCAAATATTTTCAAATGAGTCATATACACATACGCATATTCTATGTTTTCCCATTTTATCCTATACACATACGCATATTCTATGTTTTCCCATTTTATCCTAAACATATACGCATATTCTATGTATTCTCATTATACACAACATATATGGAGGTTCACCCTGGGGGCAACTCTCTCCCCTTCCTCTCCCCTTTCACATCACTCTGTTTCATTTGACTCTATCCTACAGTCACACTCTTGCACAACTTTCACACGCGCCCTCATGGTGAGGCCCTTCCATTGCACTTTGGTTGGGCTAGCTTAGGTACATACAGACGCACACATGCATCCAAGCACTGGTTTATGCGTCCTGATATCGCCCAATTGACTACGGTCTGGGGTGGAAAATGGCGCGCCTCCGCCAGTAGAAACTAGTGAGGCAAACATCTAAGCAACAAAAAAAAATAATAATTATACACAACATATATGGAGGTTCACCCTGGGGGCAACTCTCTCCCCTTCTCTCTCTTCTCACCTCATTCTGTTTCATTTGACTCTGTCCTACAGTCACACTCTTGCACAACTTTCACACGCGCCCTCATGGTGAGGCCCTTCCATTGCACTTTGGTTGGGCTAGCTTCTGAGGGCGCACAAACCTAGCATAGGTACATACAGACGCACACATGCATCCAAGCACTGGTTTATGCGTCCTGATATCGCCCAATGGACTACGGTCTGGGGTGGAAAATGGCGCGCCTCCGCCAGTAGAAACTAGTGAGGCAAACATCTAAGCAAAAAAAAACAACAACAAAAAATTATACACAACCTTTCTATCTATTCACATATAACGCTATACATAACCTAGCTATATAGCCATATACACGTCCTTTCCATATATTTGTTTATGATCCTAAACATATAATTTCGAGTTATTTCTACCCCGTCCTGTAGAAGGCTTTATATATTTTCAATCTTATAAATACAGTGGAGCTAAAAGAAATGAAGGTCTGGTGAAACATACTGATCCAGACCGCCACCTTGCCTGCGCAATCTCGCTCTCTGGAAACTGGAAGTGCCAAAGCAGTCTGACCAACGAGGCGGGGATCAACGCCCCATTCCCCAGAGTGGTAAAGGTACGAGGAGCCGGCTTTACACTACAACTCTGAGGGCAATGTACACCTTCTGAAGTACATTTCGGAATGTAAGAAGGGTCACTATAAACCGTTCCCAAAGTAAAGTCGACAAGAGTGCACTCAACTGGTCAAGAGTAGCTTCGAACAACAACAACAAATCTCTACAAAAGCACTTTACATAAAAATAAGAACTTAATCCCAAAGCAGGCTTTCTCTAAATTATGTTACAGAGCTGGTAATTGTCTTTTTACATTTTATTTTCTATTTGCAATCTTTACAACAATGTTTCTTCGAAAGGTTTTCTACTTATCTTATTATAAACTGATAGTCAAGTGCAGATGATTAGCTGCCGCTGTGTTTGCGTATTGGAGGATTTGAGATCAAACGTGTGAACACAATGCGGAAAACAAAGATTTGAGATCAAACGTGTGAACACAATGCGGAAAACAAAGATTTGAGAACAAACGTGTGAACACAATGCGGAAAACAAAGATTTGAGAACAAACGTGTGAACACAATGCGGAAAACAAAGATTTGAGAACAAACGTGTGAACACAATGCGGAAAACAAAGATTTGAGATCAAACGTGTGAACACAATGCGGAAAACAAAGATTTGAGATCAAATGTATGAACACAATGCAGAAAACAAAGATTTGGGATCAAATGTATGAACATAATGCAGAAAACAAAGATTTGAGAACAAATGTATTAACACAATGCAGAAAAAAAAGATTTGAGATCAAATGTATGAACACAATGCAGAAAACAAAGATTTGAGATCAAATGTGTAAACACAATGCGGAAAACAAAGATTTGAGATCAAATGTATGAACACAATGCAGAAAACAAAGATTTGAGATCAAATGTGTGAGCACAATGCGGAAAACAAAGATTTGATATCAAATGTATGAACACAATGCGGAAAACAAAGATTTGAGAACAAATGTATTAACACAATGCGGAAAACAAAGATTTGAGATCAAATGTATGAACACAATGCAGAAAACAAAGATTTGAGATCAAATGTATGAACACAATGCAGAAAACAAAGATTTGAGATCAAATGTATGAACACAATGCAGAAAACAAAGATTTGAGATCAAATGTATGAACACAATGCAGAAAACAAAGATTTGAGATCAAATGTATGAACCCAATGCAGAAAACAAAGATTTGAGATCAAATGTATGAACACAATGAAGAAAACAAAGATTTGAGATCAAATGTATGAACACAATGCAGAAAACAAAGATTTGAGATCAAATGTATGAACACAATGCAGAAAATAAAGATTTGAGATCAAATGTATGAACACAATGCAGAAAACAAAGATTTGAGATCAAATGTGTGAGCACAATGCGGAAAACAAAGATTTGAGATCAAATGTATGAACACAATGCAGAAAACAAAGATTTGAGATCAAATGTATGAACACAATGCAGAAAACAAAGATTTGAGATCAAATGTATGAACACAATGCAGAAAACAAAGATTTGAGATCAAATGTATGAACACAATGTAGAAAACAAAGATTTGAGATCAAATGTATGAACACAATGCAGAAAACAAAGATTTGAGATCAAATGTGTGAGCACAATGCGGAAAACAAAGATTTGAGATCAAATGTATGAACACAATGCAGAAAACAAAGATTTGAGATCAAATGTGTGAGCATAATGCGGAAAACAAAGATTTGAGATCAAATGTATGAACACAATGCAGAAAACAAAGATTTGAGATCAAATATATGAACACAATGTAGAAAACAAAGATTTGAGATCAAATGTATGAACACAATGCAGAAAACAAAGATTTGATATCAAATGTGTGAGCACAATGCGGAAAACATAATTTGAGATCAAATATGTGAGCACAATGCGGAAAACAAAGATTTGAAAACAAATGTATGAAAACAATAGGGTAAATAAAGCTCTTGATCTCCAGATATTCTATGATTGGTAACCCATTAAGAGCACAGAGATAGAGATTGGTTGAGTAGTTGTTTTACTTGGTTGGCAAATAGCGGTGTGATATTTTATTGAATGGTTTTGATGTGCGTATTACTTGTCATCACTCCAGTAGAAAACCGCAGAGAAATATTTGATTTAACGACTTTATTTGTCATTAATATATTTGCTATGAAAGATATTTGAAGTCGAGCGTGGACTAAATATCCATGAACCTAATCGTATAATCCATGTCTTTAAAGAAATTAAGATGACCGCTCCTGACTCGCTGCGCTCTCGACTCGCTGGAGTGTTCATGTCGTTTTCTGAAATTTCCTAGCTCCTGTTCGAATTATAACTGACAACTCATTTACCATGTGGTATCAAGGATTTGATTCTGTGCAATGCATGTGCTTTCGTTTGGTTATCATGTTGTTATACTGCATCTTTATCTGGCTTAAGCCTTGAGGAAACAGTCCAATATGGCGTTTAGCGTTCCGCTTGACTGCACCATAGAATTCAGCCGAGGCTTTAACTACTCAAGGGCCTTCTTACGTGGACTGAAGCAGCCTACCCCGTCCCCCTACCACCGGAGTTTACATCATACCTCTCGCAACCTCGTATCCTCAGCACAGCAAGTGTCACGCTGACGCGAAAATGGACACAATCCAAAGGTCACGATGGAGGAACGCGAAGAAATAGCGAGTCAGACAGGGACAGACAAGGACAGCCAACATAAGCATTGGTTCAACACACACTCCTCGCGGCCCTCATCCCGAGGATGTAAAGGCTTCACCTGGGCAGTATGTTTGGATTTCGGTAAACCCCATAATAATAATAATAATAATAATAGCTGTCCATCGTTGTCGATGAGGACCGCCGACATCATCCTTGTCACAGATTTCCCTGTTGGGTGTGGGTGCGCATGTGGCTGAACAGGCCAATGCGAGCACGAAAATATCTGCTACATATCGGGCACACGAGATTTGTAGAAGGGGATGGTGTTCCCGCTGCTCGGGATTTCTGTTCTGGGCTTTCACAACACGGTCATCTTCACCGGCAGCTACACCCGATTTGACTGCGCTTCTCCAGTCAGATCTGTTTTGCGCAAGACATTCCCATGTGTCGATGTCTATCTGGCAACTTTTTAGTGAGTCCTTCAGACCGTCTTTAAAACGTTTCTTTGGGCGCCCTCTCTCGCGCCATCCCTCTCTCAGCTCGCCGTAGAGAAGCTTCTTTGGGAGCCGCTAGTCTGACATATGGACGAGGTGTCCGGCCCATCCTAGTCGTGCTTTTTCTAGCAGTGCACGGATGCTGGGCATGTTAGCCCTCGAGAGAACCTCGATGTCAGTGACACGATCTTGCCATCGGATGTGGAATATTCGCCTCAGGCAACCTGTGTGGAAGATGTCGCTATCTCTCTTCTCACCTCACTCTGTTTCATTTGACTCTGTCCTACAGTCACACCCTTGCACAACTTTCACACGCGCCCTCGTGGTAAAGCCCTTCCATAGCACTTTGGTTGGGCTAGCTTCTGAGGGCGCACAAACCTAGCATAGGTACATACAGATGCACACATGCATCCAAGCACTGGTTTATGCGTCCTGATATCGCCCAATTGACTACGGTCTGGGGTGGAAAATGGCGCGCCTCCGCCAGTAGAAACTAGTGAGGCAAACATCTAAGCAAAAAAAAAAAAAAAAAACCTGTGTGGAAGTGGTTTAACCTCCTTGCATGTCCAGAGTATACAGTCCAGCTTTCGCAAGCGTATAGTAGGGTTGGAATGATGGTTGCACGGTAGACTTTGAGTTTGGTCTTGACGCTGATGCCACGACGTGCCCAGACCATCGAGCGCATTCTACCAAAGGCTGTGCTGGCCTTTGCTATTCTGCTTGCCACCTCATCGTCTAGGCTGACAGATCTCGACAGCGTGCTGCCCAGATATGTGAATTTGTCTACGGCATTCAACTTCTGCCCGCTGACTGTAGTCTCTGGTTTTGTGTACGGCATGCCTGGTGCTAGTTGGTACATGACCTCTGTTTTTTTGGCATTTATGGTCAGGCCAAAATGTTTGCATGCGGCAGAGAACTGATCTATTCCAACCTGCATGTTCAGTTCTCAGTTGCTCATTAGAGCGCAGTTGTCAGCAAATACAAGTTCCCTGATTATATCGCCAGCCACTTTGGTTTTGGCCTTCATTCTTCTGGAATTGAGTAACTTGCCATGTGTGCGGTACTTTATGGGTATTCCAAGCTCCAATGATCTGAAGGCGTCTGTCATCGTGGCCGCGAACATCATGCTGAACAAAGTCGGGGCGAGTACACATCCTTGTTTTACTATAGGAAAAGCTCCAGGAGCTGATGCAATACCAGCAGAGGTATATAAGACAGCTGGCCCATCCCTCACCAGAAGGATCACTGAACTCTTCTGTCACATGTGGGCTGAAGGTAAAATTCCGCAGGAGCTAAAGGACGCCTCAATCGTTCACCTGTACAAAAGAAAAGGCAACCGTCAGGAATGCGACAATCATCGTGGAATATCTCTACTCTCCGTAGCAGGCAAGATCCTAGCGCGCTTACTGCTAAACAGGCTCAACAAATACCTTGAACAAAGCCACCACCTCCCAGAAAGCCAATGTGGATTCAGAGCCGGAAGAGAAACAGTGGACATGATTTTTGCCGCTCGCCAAGTACAAGAGAAGTGTCGAGAACAAAATCAGGCCTTGTACACCACATTTATTGATTTGACAAAGGCATTTGATACAGTAAACAGAGAAGGGCTGTGGATGATAATGTCTAAGTTTGGCTGCCCCAACAAGTTCATAACAATGGTGAAACAGCTACACGAAGGCATGTGTGCTGGTGTACTGGACAGCGGTGCAATCTCTAAAACGTTTCTGGTAAACCCCATACGAGTAAACAATCCTCAGTAGTTGGACATTGCAGGGGTCGATCACTGAAACGGACCTTTGACGCCCAAGCGAACATTATTACTAGTATGCCATTGCTACGTTGTTTAGTACTGGTTTATTTAGAATTTCATTTCACCTCACACTCGACAGATGGATAGACGGGACATTCGTGAGACTAAGGCCATGTGTGATGCTGAGCGCTAGACAGACCACAGGCGTATGGTCTCCAAGTTCAACTTTTATTGAAGCATATGTGTCGTTATCGGAAACGGAAGCATATAAATGCATTGAACATCGCCATGCTATAAAACCTGACACCTCAACATTAGGCTCCTCAACAATCCTCTCACGAACAATCACCCCACGTCTTGCACTGTGGAAGATCCAACTCTCTGCAAATGAGTGCACCTGTCATCTGGCTGGTAGGAGACATGACTAGTTTGACGAACACGACGCAGCTATTAAGATCCTGCCGGTTGAAAAGCACTACGTGTTCGGACTGCTCCAAGGCGACCCTTCCTGATCATCCAAAAATACAGCATTCAACAACATACGTACGGTTGTGCAACGCAGGCTCAGATCCGTGCAGGATGTCAAACTTCACGACAAGATGGAGATTCAAATGTATGCTGATGGCAATGACTGGAGGCGATCTTATCGTGCGCTAAGGGCTGTCTATGGACCTACGTCCCAGCATTCCTCAATTGTTATTATTCCCGACGTCATGTGGATTATACAGATTTTGGAACGCTTACCGGATCATTCAGAAGCTGTTCTCAACTTCGCGTTCATCATCAGCGCACGAGTCACAGTTCAAATGCTACAGGCTACTGTTAATCAGTACAAGCAAAAGGAGAATTGTCAATCCCACGAAAATCGCTGGCAGACATTTTGCCCGAGTCCTGCTAAACCGCCTGATGGCCACCTTGAATATGGTTTACTAACAGAGTGTCAGTGTGATTTTTGTGATTGACACATGTAGCACGTCAAGAGAACGAGTTTCTTTCAGATAGACTGTGATGGGAGCGATGTTCTACAAAGGACATGCTACATGATGATGATCATGATGATGAGCACGTCAACTGACAAAAAATGTCAAGAACAGAGTTGTGATCGTAACACAGTTTTTGTCGATCTGAGAAAAGACTATGACACCGTCAATAGCGATGCACTCTAACAAATCATGGCAGAGTTGGATTGTCCTTGCAGATTCATTGCGGCTGTTCACCAATTTCATGATGGCTCCTGCACTGCACAAGGGAAAATTGTATATATCCTTCCCAGTCAGCATTTGTGTTAAAAATGGAAATGTCCTGGCACCGACACTCTTTATCCATGGTCTTTGATGGAATGCAAACTAATGATGTCTATGGCACTGCTATTAGAGTGCATATCAGGTACAGCAAGCAGAGTCAGTTGTTCATCTCATGACGCCCGAAATCTTACGCTAAGGTGCGTAAGACCATGACCGTGGATCTGTTCAGGGCGATTGATCTCCCAACACTGGTTCAGAAAATGATATGCAGTCCACCTAGACTGATTCTTTGGTGGCATACTTTAACTTTGGGCTCGGGATCGAGTCCACCTAGACTGATTCTTTGGTGGCATACATTAACTTTGGGCTCGGGATCGAGTCCACCTAGACTGATTCTTTGGTGGCATACATTAACTTTGGGCTCGGGATCGAGTCCACCTAGACTGATTCTTTGGTGGCATACATTAACTTTGGGCTCGGGATCGAGTCCACCTAGACTGATTCTTTGGTGGCATACATTAACTTTGGGCTCGGGATCGAGTCCACCTAGACTGATTCTTTGGTGGCATACATTAACTTTGGGCTCGGGATCGAGTCCACCTAGACTGATTCTTTGGTGGCATACATTAACTTTGGGCTCGAGATCGAGTCCACCTAGACTGATTCTTTGGTGGCATACATTAACTTTGGGCTCGGGATCGAGTCCACCTAGACTGATTCTTTGGTGGCATGCATTAACTTTGGGCTCGAGATCGAGTCCACCTAGACTGATTCTTTGGTGGCATACATTAACTTTGGGCTCGGGATCGAGTCCACCTAGACTGATTCTTTGGTGGCATACATTAACTTTAGGCTCGGGATCGAGTCCACCTAGACTGATTCTTTGGTGGCATACATTAACTTTGGGCTCGAGATCGAGTCCACCTAGACTGATTCTTTGGTGGCATACATTAACTTTGGGCTCGGGATCGAGTCCACCTAGACTGATTCTTTGGTGGCATACATTAACTTTGGGCTCGGGATCGAGTCCACCTAGACTGATTCTTTGGTGGCATACATTAACTTTGAGCTCGGGATCAATAAACGGAGGTACCTCACAGTAACCTCACTAAAGAGGCCAATATGGACAGTGAGGTTAAAAACAAGATTGCTAAGGCGAGCTCTGCATTTTGAAGGCTACAAAAAAACATATGGGACCGACAGAACATCAATTCGCATGCCAGATAAGTACATCCCAGAGCAGCTGTTATGCGGTGAGCTAAAAACAAGCAAACGCTCACCTGGAGGGAAGAACAATCGTTATAGATATTGATGTAACCTCCTTGGAGATGCTTGGGCTACCATTTTTGCATCTTATTATAGAGCGGAAGAATTATGTGTGTTTGTCTTGTATAATTGTCAATGGATTAAACTAATAATAATAATAATAATAATAAATAATAATAGGTGCCCATCATAAGCGAAGATGACGACAGCATCACATTATGGCTGCAAAATATATTCTCTGATGAACCATTCCTGGAACGGCACACCCTGCCACATTTAGGGCACACATGCAGAGAGTCGGCTGTGGAACTGTGAGCCAGCACGTTAAGCGCTAATCCTCCGCAAGGGCTGTACTCTCTACCGTTTGGTCACTTTCAGTGATAATAGCTACCCAGGTGGTACATTCATGTATGATGAGAAAGACACAATGCAGGACTGATTTGGTAATATAAATCAAATAGAAGTGTATCGCATATGGCCTCAGAAAACATGAGTAAAAGAGATAATACATTCGCATCGCTATGACAAGCTTAGGGGATATAGAAAATAACAAAATCGTTCTTGACATTCCTAAATACGAGGTGAGAAACTCCAACAGATAAGAGGAACTCATGTGAAGCGAAATAAGTAACAGTTTATTTAAATTGTATTTTCTGCTTTTTTTTCAAAAAAGAAATGTTTAATGTTCCTCTTCTATCCACATCAGTGAGTTTGACGGATTACGAGCAATGTCCACGTCTCATTGAAGGTGACGAAAAGAAGTCAAGACCAGGTGGAACATACTGATCAAGGTGAAAGCGAGAGGTAGTCAGAGACAGGTGAAACATACTGATCAATTTGGGAACGAAAGGTATTCATGATATGGTAAAACATACTGATCTACGTGGGAGCGAGGAATAGTCAGGGTCGGGTGAAAGATATTGATCTACGTGGGAGCGAGGAATAGTCAGGGTCGGGTGAGACATATTGATCAAATTGTCTTGGCTTGTCTTCGCTCGTTCTCAATCTTCCTCTACCAATCCCTAAAAAGGCTTATTTAGCAGAATGTAGTCCAGAGAACGGAATGCGTTGTGTCGTAATTTACAGCTTGACTGCGATATTTGCACATTTCGGTCCAGCTCATCCGACTTCAGCAAGCATTTTTTTAGTACCGGGTTAGCATTCCCTCTTCGATCCCTTCTCCTTAGCAAGTCTGCCCTGCTGAAGCCTGTTATCCAGGATCACCGCGTTGAGGTGTAGCAGGGTCTTTGCAGCTCTGTTTCGCTGGCCCTGACGCTAGCAGTCAGCTATGGGTCGCTGACAACTGCAGCTCAAATTGGGAACGAGGAGTAGTCAGGGTCATGTGAAACATTCTGATCTAGACAGGAGCGATGAGTAGTCAGGGTCATGTGAAACATACTGGTCTAAACAGGAGCGATGAGTAGTCAGGGTCATGTGAAACATTCTGATCTAGACAGGAGCGATGAGTAGGCAGGGTCATGTGAAACATACTGGTCTAGATGGGAGTGATGAGTAGTCAGGGTCATGTGAAACATACTGGTCTAGATGGGAGCGATGAGTAGTCAGGGTCATGTGAAACATACTGGTCTAGACAGGAGCGATGAGTAGTCAGGGTCATGTGAAACACACTGGTCTAGATGGGAGCGATGAGTAGTCAGAATCAGGGGAAACAAAACAATCAAGATATCACCTTACGTCCTGGAGAAAGGATGTCACAGCGTTTCTGCTAACGAGGTGGGGATCGACACCGTAATCCCAATGAACTTACTAAGAAGTTTTGCATTGCACTACAGCCACCTTTTCAAGTACACCTCTGGATGTAAGAAGAGCTACTGTAAGCCGTTATTGTAGAATGTTCAAGAACGAAGATCAGTACCAGTCGATCGAACAAAAACAGTTTATGTGGCTAGTTTCTGATTTTGCATTCGACATATGTAAGTCAAGTACCCATGTAACAGTTCCCGCCGGAGCAAGGGGAGTTTAGGATGCCTGAACATGTTAAAGCTTAAAGCTACATGAATGCATGTCAAGGTCACTCACTGTCTCAGCAAAGGAGAACAGAGTTGGGTTAAGGAATGTGGACAGGTAGAAACTGACCACTTGCCTTCCGATTTTGGTAGGGGGAGATTGATTGACAGACGAAATTGGCAACGGGGCTTGCTGCGAGAGAATGAGTGACAGGTGTGAAAAGTGTTTCGTTCCAATTGGAATTGAAGATGACCATACCTGAGATCGATTGGTCAAGATCTGGTCTTGCTTGAGGATATATAACTCGAGACAAAGTTTAGCTCGAGAGGCTGGATGAGAGATGGAGAGAGAGAGAGGTTGTATGGAGGAGACTGAGAGAGAGAGAGAGAGAGAGAGACTGAATGTGGATAGTATGTTCAACTCACCGACTTAGGTAGAGGAGCGATTGATAGACGGTTGGACGAATGTTTAGTGATAGAACAGGATCGCTCAAATAGGTGTGTGAGTTTTGCATTAATAGATAATGTGAAAGTGTGTTTGTAAGCAAGGACACATTGTGAACGAGTTATGTCGAGATCGCCTGCCTGAGGGGATTTCAGTGAGGAAGAGTATTTGATAAGGTGTGTTGATGACGCAGTTAAGGCGCTGTGTGTGTGATGTAAATGCAAGGCAATAGAACTGGGTTTTTAGATAGTTGGGAATTCCATCAATAGCTAATGCTTACAATTCCCGTTTTAGTTGAATGTTTAGTTAAGATATGTATTATATTGTGTTTGTAATTTCTCTACTCATTGTATGATATGAGTATGATATAATAAATATGCCACCTGCTGTTTGATATGTCATTTACTGAGTATGGTCATGATGATGTGGATGAGTGTGAGAATGTTCTAAGATAGATCACGGCCAAGGCAAACAGTGGGATCTGCTACACCCATTATAGAGCTGGATAGATTAGAGCTGTGTCTTGACCGATGAAAAAAATGATTTTATTTTATGTGTAAAAAGCAGGTTTCTAGCCACGGTGCTTCTCAGACGCTGTTTATTCGGCTGTTTATTTAAACACTAAAACAGCTAGATAGTTTTTTGTACGTGTTGTAGCACTTTGAGAATCAAGGGCGGTGCTGTTTGTGACAGAAACGAGAAGAGTCCCGCACTATTCACCCAGAGCACGTCCAGTTATGCGAAGTCAGCGAGAAGACGGTTCGCTAACTCATATTAAAACAACTGAATTTGGAGCAGTCATCTGATTTATGCTGAAAGTATCTCTAGTGTCAAAACGTTATAAATGATGCAAGAACAAAATTGTGCTTAATTCATTTCAAATATGATAAATGGACGAACGGTTGTGCCAATTGTTTCAAATATGATACAGGGACAAAATAGTGCATAATGTGTTTCATACGTGATGTTGGAACAAAATGGTGTATAATATGTTTCATATTTAATATAAAAACATACTAGTACGTTATTTGTTCGATATTTGATACAGGGAGACACCAGTGTGCAATGTGTTTCCTTGATAACCAAAGAAACAAGATAGAGCAGATTTTCAAATGATACATCGTATATTGTTTTCTTTTCAATATTTGTTATGTTAAAAATACATTTCATCTGTAGGCTTTGTCCATTAAGAAATCCCTTGTATTTATTGTCTGCTTGCAATATTTATGTTAAATCTCTTATTTGTTGTTGCATTCTTGTAGCACAATGTTCTCTGCTGAATGTGGCAGAATGTAAATCCTAGTTCCCGAACTCATATTTAGATTATTGCAGCAGTCTTTAAAAAAAAGAATTGTATTAAGATCACAGGAAGCGGAAAACCGAAAGATCTGGATTGTCATAAAAAGATTGATAGGACAACATGACACAGTCCATGCTGCTCTTGATTAGAAATGCATCACTACTTTTGTTAGTATGATCAGTTATGTTACTGGCGCAGGCCAGTCTACGCCACGTGACCTATTCGCCTCAGTATGTTGTCTCCGTTACGGCAGCATTGAAACTATCGCGATTTCCGCATGTCGGCCAGCGTCGAACAAGAACTTCTCCAATCTGTAAGGAATGTCTTGATACAATTTTCTTCCGGGTCTCCTCTTCCCGGATACAAAACCTTCCACTATGAGTCCGTCCAGCAGACCGTTGTGACTTTTCATATGACCGAAACACTGAGCTGTTTCCTTGCGCTGTTGTTTATAAAACAGTTTTCTTTACAGTTCAATTGTTTCCTAATTTTGTTATTTTTCTTTTTCTCTATCCATTATGTTTGCAGTCTCCTTCTATAGTCACTTCAAAATATGTTATATTTTTGCAAATACTTTTGTGTAACATCTCGCAACCATATATTGTCATAGAGACAGTGCACGTCCTGATCATCATAAACGCTGTTTGCTTACTTGTTGCACGAAATACATTTTTCATCTGCCTTAGTTTGTGTACGGCAATTGGAAATCTTCGATTAACTGTTATTGAACAGTCGGCTTCCACATGCTAAAATTATCCCATTTCTATATTAACAAAATTGACTATTGATTTTTCACTACTTTGTCTATTGTCATTATTTTTAATTTTATTTGCGTATTTAAATATACGAAATTATGTACCTCTCTATTTTGTTGTAGTTACAATTAAATTTTCTACCCCAACTTGTGTAGCCGCTATAAGGACAATGTTGTCAAGTGTGGGTAAGTAGTGATAGAGGGATAGAAATAATAAGCTAATATTGAGTGCTATTTTGTATGTTTTAATACGGCGATATATATAATTTGAATAAGACGCTATATATCATTTGAATAAGACGCTAAATATCACTTGAATAAAGCGTTATATATCACTTGAATAAAGCGTTATATATCACTTGAATAAAGCGTTATATATCACTTGAATAAAGCGTTATATATCACTTGAATAAAGCGTTATATATCACTTGAATAAAGCGTTATATATCACTTGAATAAAGCGTTATATATCACTTGAATAAAGCGTTATATATCACTTGAATAAAGCGTTATATATCACTTGAATAAAGCGTTATATATCACTTGAATAAAGCGTTATATATCACTTGAATAAAGCGTTATATATCACTTGAATAAAGCGTTATATATCACTTGAATAAAGCGTTATATATCACTTGAATAAAGCGTTATATATCACTTGAATAAAGCGTTATATATCACTTGAATAAAGCGTTATATATCACTTGAATAAAGCGTTTTATATCACTTGAATAAAGCGTTATATATCACTTGAATAAAGCGTTATATATCACCAGGATTAGACATCAAACGCAGAAGATAGCATCAGGTTGGAAAGCAAAGGAACAAGTTAGACACCACAAAACTGCATGACGATCGATGAAGGACTTCTAAGGGACCTAGATGAAAAACTCAAGAATCTGCAGCTCGGTCAGACCAATGTGGATGAAGACTGGGCCACCATTACAGACTCCTTCGCTTCTGAACATATTGGAAACACGACACGTAAACATCAAGACTGGTTTGATGAGATCGACGCAGAAATCATGTCCCTTATCTAGGACAAAAAATAAGCTATTTAGAGTTCATCAAAGGGAAACATCGTCTGCAGTTAAAAAAGATGGCGTTCACAACTATACTAAAAGTGGTCCATGGATAGCTCAGGAACATGAAAGACACGTGGTTGGGACACAAGACAGATGAAATCCAACTTTTTTTCTACAGAAACGACGCAGAACGCTTCTATGATGCTTTAGAGACGGTTTATCGCCCTCAACCGTTGTATAGTACTCCAATTCTGAATGCAGATGGTTCAGAACTGCTGACATGCAAGCCGAGAATACTGGAACGTTGGGCAGAACACTTCACCACGGTCCTCAACCAACCGTCCTCTGTCTGCGACGAGGCAATAGACGGCCTGCCTCAGACACCCCTGAACTGGATGTTCCTCCAAATATTTAATTGGTCAGAGCTGCAATCAACCAGCTAACAAATGGGAAGGCTGAAATCTACAAAGCAGGTAGGTGTGTCCTAACACAGAGACTGACTGAGTTGTACAGCACAATATGGACCACTAAGACTGTCCCACAACACAATATGGGCCACTGACACTGTCCCACAACACAATATGGACCACTGAGACTGTCCCACAATACAATATGGACCACTGAGACTGTCTCACAACACAATATGGGCCACTGAGACTGTCCCACCACACAATATGGACCACTGAGACTGGCCCACAACACAATATAGACCACTGAGACTGTCTCACAACACAATATGGGCCACTGAGACTGTCTCACAACACAATATGGGCCACTGAGACTGTCCCACAACACAATATGGGCCACTGAGACTGTCCCACAACACAATATGGACCACTGAGACTGTCTCACAACACAATATGGACCACTGAGACTGGCCCACAACACAATATGGACCACTGAGACTGTCCCACAACACAATATGGACCACCGAGACTGTCCAACAACACAATATGGACCACTGAGACTGTCCAACAAGAACTGAAGGATGCTACCATCGTCCACTTATTCAAGCGAAAGTGAAACCGTCAATCATGCGATAACCACCGAGGAATCTCTCTCCTATCAACTGCTGACAAGATACTGTCACGAGTTCTCCTCAACAGATTGATCACTCACCTAGAACACGGTCTTCTTCCAGAGAGCCAGTGTGGCTTCAGATCGGGTCGCGGAACTGTGGATATGATATTCGCAGTTCGGCAACTTCAGGAGAAATGCCAATAGCAGAAACGTGGGCTGTATATGACTTTCGTGGACCTGACTAAGGCTTTCGATACCGTCAACAGAGATGTACTTTGTAAGATCATGGGAAAATTCGGCTGTCCAAGCAGATTCACCAAGATCGTCAAACAATTCCACGAAAGTATGAATGCTCATTATGTGGAGTGATGGGAAAATATAAAATGACTTTCCTGTGACAAATGGCATTAAACCGGGATGTGTACTAGCCCAAACAATATTTAGCATAATGTTTGCTGCCATGCTCAGCGTTATCTATCAGGATTGTAACCAAAACGGAGTTTAAAATACAGGAATGACGGAAAACTCTTCAATCTCAGGTGACTGCAAGCACACAGCAAGGTAAAGGACATAACCATCTCAAACTTACTATTTGCTGATGACTTTGCCCTCACTGCCAGCACCAAAATAGACATGCAGACATTTATGGACAAGTTCTCATCAGCCTGCGACATGTTCGGTTCTACAATTAATACTAAAAAACCGAAGTCATGTTTCAGCCTGCTCCGAGTGACGCATATTACGACCCATATATCAGAGTCAAGAACGAGCTCCTCGAATCAGTAGACAGCTTCAGGTACCCTGGAAGTAGCCTTTCCATGGAAACTGATATTGACTGCGAGGTCAGTAACAGAATCTCCAAGGCCAGTGCTGCCTTTTGGGAGGCTGCGCAACAGTGTCTGGAATCGGAGAGGTCTTAGACTTGATATAAAACTCATCAAAGTCTATCGAGCTGTAGTGCTTTTCACCATTCTATATGCCAGTGAGACGTGGAGTGTGCACAGAAGGCATGCTAGGAAAATAAACAACTTCATACACGGTGCCTCCGTAGATTGTTCAAAATAAAGTTGCAGGATAGTGTACCAGACACCGAGATTCTCGTGATAACAAAAATGCCGAGCATCCACACACTGTTGCAGAAGACCTAGATCAGGTAGGCATGAAACGTCGTGCGCATGCCAGACAACCGCATTCCAAAACAACTTATCTCCTATTCAGCACCATGTGTTGTTCTAAAGGCTGTTGTTCGCTCCTTTACCAAAGGTCTTCATTCCTCACCCTGTCCTGATACTTTATGCCCATTCTTCTTTGTATGCAACTTCGTTGTCTAGTCAGAAACTTTGTGACTGCAGTGGTTCTTGCAGTGTGTTCGCGTTCCAACTCAGGAATAATGCCCTTGAAGACAGGGTCTATCGTGTCTACGACAGTACCCATGTTACTACAGTTTTCAGGCCAAGAGCAACGTGTTTTCTGGGACGACAGCTGCCTGTTAAAGTAACACGTCTCCTTCTGACGAGTATGCAGACGAATGCTACTAGGTATTTGATAGTCGGCGTCACATGGGACAGGTGTCAGTGTCGACTTAAACAGGACAACACGCACAGTCAAATGCTTACTGGTTCAATATCAGTGCGTCTGCTTCAGTAACTTGCCTGTGGTACTAGAGCTATTATATCTCTATGTTATAGTTATTCAACGTCAGCCGATGATTTTGGCTTTGTCCTAATCTATCCTACCAACCTGCTCGCTAGCCTTCTGCTCTATTAACTCTCACCTTTGTGGTCTATCTTAATGTATATCTTATTCTCCAAGTTTACTTTTTCAATGACTTCTGTTTTTCTTCAATTTCTGCTCCTCAACTTTCTTTGAACTATCGTGCCGTTAAAGAAATGATGTCTGGTCTTGAACCTTCTATGTGACCTAAAAGGTCGTGGGATTTCCCAGTAGAACCGTGAGAAATATCAATTTTGGCTGGACGCTCTAAAACGTACATTGTTTAATAATTTCGAACAATGACTGTTCTATGAACACTATCTTTCGAACAGGATTCTAAAGTTATGAGTACCTACCAAGAACGGTGTTTTCAGGGTTTCCCTAAGGCTGGCTTGTTGGACAATAATTGTAACTCTGTTACATCATAGACATGTGCTCTTTTGGAAAGAGCATTCAAAAACTGATCAGATTATATGTTACCACAATGGAAAAGATATATCACCTAACCTCTCAAAACTTGCTTGTAATGGATACGACATGAAAATCAACTTCGAAAAAAACCGTGACAGCGACGATATCGTGTAAACACGTGCAGAGAAAGAAGTGTTTACACTGGTGTCAAATGTATCAAGCATGAATGGGAGTTCAAATACCTCGGTAGTATGTTCACTGATGACGATAGAGTGAACAGAGAGATAGCACATTTAATTCAGATGACAAACAGTGTCAACTATCAAATTGCACCGATATGGAAACAACTTGCGTTCTTCTTTCAGCTAAGAGGTTGATAAATGCAGTGTTCATTCTTACATTGTGTTACCCGATGTCAATCTTGGTCAATAAATCAATCATTCAAAGCCCGTCGCTTCTTTCAATTCATAGGTCATTGACAACATCCCACCAGCCTGCACTGCCCTGGGCTGCTCTTTCTGGATCTCTCTCCATGTGTAATAATAATAATAATTTGTGTTTGTTGGTCTACCTCTCTCTCTCTTTCTCTCTCTCTCTCTCTCTCTCTCTCTCTCTCTCTATTTATCTATATATATATATATATCTTACCTTGAGGATTCCAAGTAATAGCCTGTCTGGCTATGTTACACTGTGTCTTCCGCAGCTTATCTCCTATTCAGCACGACATGTTGTTCCTAAGGCTGTTGTTGGCTCCTTTACCAAAGGTCTTCATTCCTCACCCTGTCCTGATACTTTATGCCCATTATTCTTTGTATGCATCTGTTGTTAATGGAGGACTGACGTCTTTGTTATATGACCTTGGTCGTTCTCCATTTCTTCGCTCCACACAGTAACAGCGACTTGATGCTGGCGTTCAATATTCTAATTTATGATGTGAATCTTGATTTCTCTGGATCTTAATCGTTTGTTTTTCTAGCAATGGCCAAGATATGTTCCATCCTGGTCTTTGCTAGAAATATATGCGAGTAAGATCCAGAGCTGTGAGATGCGCAGTGTGAGAAATGCAGCCGGGTAGACAATCTGTGACCGAAACCGCAATCGCACGCTGAGACAAATAGTGGGGACACAACTCAGTGCCTACATCATAGTCCACACAATTCATTGTTTTGTATATTAGGTCAGGATGGGATGAATTTTGCAGCAAGAGCAGATCATAAACATATCTTCGATCCAGATGCAGAAGGTCGACCGCAACGTAGGTGAATCAAGGTCATCTCTGATACAATCAGGAACTTTAGTCTAACAGCACATGTCTCGCACCTGGCGGTAGACCGATATCAACGCATCCTGCCTCCATGCGACACCACGTATCAACTGCAGGAGGACGAAAGAAGAAATAGATCATACAATCGGTACATTTTCTCCAGGTCTGTGTACTCAATGTCGGCAGCAGTAACGGTTTCTAACCCTACGGACAAGTCGTAAGTAGCAGAGTTACATCACGACTTTCTCTAACCCTGCAGACAAGTCGTAAGTAGCAGAGTTACATCACGACTTTCTCTAACCCTGCAGACAAGTCGTAAGTAGCAGAGTGACATCACGATTTTCTCTAACCCAGCAGACGAGACACCAGTAGCAGATTGACATCACGATCTTCTCTATCCCAGCAGACGAGACACCAGTAGCAGATTGACATCACGATCTTCTCTAGCCCAGCAGACGAGACATCAGTAGCAGAGTGACATCACGACTTTCTCTAACCCAGCAGACGAGACATCAGTAGCAGATTGACATCACGATCTTCTCTAGCCCAGCAGACGATGAACCTGAGACAACCGCCAAGTTACCAGGACAATTCCCATGATTAATTGAGAACGAACGACAAAGTAGACGATACATTTCAGAATTCATCACCATGGCTTGATCAGAAATATAACATACACGTAAATATATACTTGATGTTTGTTCTATGAATGAAAAAATCAAACACTAAATAGGAAAATTAAGAAACAAATAACGGGGTTTTTATTTTCCTGCTGAGATGGTGTTACAACAAATACACAATTCTTTAGATCAATTGGTAATATTTGTTTATATAAAATATATGATAATCAGGGCATCATGGTCCATAGTACTTTTGTAGTGCGTATTCGGCAAGCCCTTTGCTATATCAGCTATGGTAGATGATCCAGCAGTGAGAACTAATATACACAAACCTATGTTATCACCGTCCTGCCGTGTTCGTAATCACGAAAATATCGTTACCATTCCAACTCAGAAGTGTGCTACGATTTAATTTACTCTTTACCGTAATACAGCGAAACCTTAGCATTTTTTTGTTTTTGCCATATAACGAACACGTCAACCCATCTATGAGCGTCCAACAGCCAACCACCGATAAGATGTGGGCATGTATTGTGTAAATTCCTTGGTCATACATGATATTTTAGGGCAACAGACAAGAATAAATTCAAACAGCTTTTGACTACCTGACATCAAACACAAAATCTGCCCTTTCTAATACCAGGTTCCAAGACGTTGTCAATGAGCTGCTCTGATTGGGTTCACGTCAGTGTCCATAAATCTCATAGTGGAGACAGTGAATTGTAATGTTGTGTAACCTGTGTGGGTGCCCGTGTGTGCATTATATTCAGGGAGCAATTACCTTAGCAGGCTCATGATCTTTAAGGGACGACTGGTGCGAGGGACGGTGTGGTGGTTGTGGTGGGGTAAGCTGAGTAAGTGAACGGGGAGAGGTATGTTAATGCTCATAAGAGTTAGTTTAGATCTGCTGTGGCCGTCCGCATTTTCCAGATGTCTGCAAGACCACCTTCTTCTTATTTTTCTTCTTCTTCTCCTTCTTCTTCTTCTTCTCCTTCTTCTTCTTCTTCTTCTTCTTCTTCTTCTTCTTCTTCTTTTTCTTCTTCTTCTTCTCCTCCTTCTTCTTCTTCTTCGTCTTCTTCTTCTTCTTTTCTTCTTCTTCGATTGTTCTCAATCCCCCTATATTAACCCCGGATTCTGGCTTTGCAATTAGCAGGATGCTGTCCAGAGAATGGGGTTCGTTGTGTCGTAGTTTACAGTTTTACTGCGATATTTATCTCTTGGTAACAAACATCCGGCTTCAAAAGGCATTTTTGAGTACAGGGTATGCATTCCCCCTTTGTTCTTTTCACCTTAGATAGTCCGCTCTGTTGTAGCATGCTATCCAAGATCACGGCGTTTAGAAAGGTATTGACAGTTCTGATTAGCTGGCCCTGGCGCTAGCAGTCAGCTATGATTCGCTGACCAATGCATCTCATGCACTGCTCAGCATCTTGATCACCGTAACCACCGTAACGACATACACAACTATCATCATCATACTAATAAGGACATTATTTATTGTCATCGTTTTCCAAATACTGTGCACAATTTGGATCATTGCATCAATCATCACCATCATCTTCATCATTTTATCAAACGCCACTATCATCATTATATCAAACACCACCATCAACATCATCATTTTATCAAACACCACCATCAACATCATCATTGTATCAAACGCCACTATCATCATTGTATCAAACACCACCATCAACATCATCATTTTATCAAACATCACCATCATCATCATCATTGTATCAAACACCACCATCAACATCATCATTGTATCTGGCCCCACTATCAACATCATTGCCCCAAAATGCTATTCGTTAGCACTATTGCTCATTGTAATTATATCTCATCGTATCACTTTCTCACCTAATCACACTCTCTCACATTTCACTCATCTTACCTTATCCCTATATATCACTCTGTCACTTAACTTAAATTAACTTCGCGTCTTTCTACTGGTTTAGAAGATTCTGCACAGTCTGTACACAACCAGATTCAATTACATTTTCATGCTCTAAAAGCTATGTGCATTCAATATATTTTTCTAATGCACAGATTGTATCTGCCTTCCCTACTTCCTGGGGCAATGCATTCCAAGCATTCACCGCGCTCTGACTAAACAAGCTCTCTTGTTTAAGAGATGTGAAAATATGGGTCTAATGGCATTCAGATGAGTGCGAGAACTCTCTTTATCAAGAGATGTGAAAATGCTGACGAGCGTGAATGTGAAAACTGGTGTACATATGTTGATGAAGGTTGGTGCATGGTTTTAAACTCAAAACAGAACTAAAGGTGCATGAGGACAATTTCACCCAAGGACCGTGATTGGTCAAGTTCATTCTCCACAAATATGCATTACTCATGTACAGTGAACCAAGTATCTTAATTACGACAAATTCAGTGCGGCACGTATAGTATTAGGTCAAGCTCAGTGCGTAATGTACAGTATTAGATCAAGCTCAGTGTGGCACGTACAGCATTAGGTCAAGCTCAGTGCGGCACGTACAGTATTAGTTCAAGCTCAGTGCGCATGTACAGTATTAGGTCAAGCTCAGTGCGCACGTACAGTATTAGGTCAAGCTCAGTGCGGCACGTACAGTATTAGGTCAGCTCAGTGCACCAAGGATGTCATGAACACGATGCCGAGGACACAAAGCCGCATCACAGAGTAGCCATTGGTTCTGCTGACATTGCTGTAAGATAAGTTATTAGAAGGATGTTCGTCTGCTACCTTCTAATATCTAACGTGATCAGTTTGTGGATAGAACAGACATCTTCCGTCTGCTGTTATAAGAGTTACTTAGTACCTAACCTATTACAGCTGTTCTAACAAGATTCCGTCTGCTGTTATAAGAGCTACTTAGTACCTAACCTATTTCAGCTGTTCTAACAAGTTTCCGTCTGCTGTTATAAAAGTTGATGTATACCTAACCTATTTCAGCTGTTCTAACAAGTTTCCGTCTGCTGTTATAAAAGTTGATATGTACCTAACCTATTTCAGTTGTTCTAACAAGTTTCCGTTTGCTTCTATAAAAGTTGCTATGTACCTAACCTATTTCATCTGTTCTAACAAGTTTCCGTCTGCTGTTATAAAAGTTGCTATGTACATAACCTATTTCAGCTGTTCTAACAAGTTTCCGTCTGCTGTTATAAAAGTTGCTATGTACCTAACCTATTTCAGCTGTTCTAACAAGTTTTTATCTGACTGAAATTCAGATTGAATTAGCATGTGTTATGTATAGGGTTGTTTTGCGCACAAGTTTCGATATATTTCAATTTTGATTTATCCAGGAATAATGTCGGGATCAAGTAAAACATTCTGACCAAGACCTCAGCTGACTTTACTTTGGAGTCAGTTCTAACATATTGACTAAGACCTCACTTCATTTCAGTGTCAGTGCAACATGCTGACAACGACCTCTCTTCACTTCATCGTCAGTTACAATATACTTACGAAGACTTCACTTCACTTCAATGCCAGATACTGCATACCGAGAAATAGCTAAGTTCACTTCAGGGTCAGATACAGAATACTGGCCATAACCACGACGCACTTTTACGTGACTCTCAAGAAAACCGGCTGTGTTTATTTCAATCTAATCAATGAGGTGGAGATCGACACTGCGATCCCTAGAGCGGTGAGCCTACTGGGAAACCTTACATTGTACTACAGTTAGGATGGTTCATGCCTACTGTCTTCTCATCGTATTTGCCTGCATCCTTTCACCTATTAACAAATATCGTGTTTTCCAAGAATAGAACCTGTGGACAGAACAGGGAGACGACAGGAAAAACACAACCTGTTATAAGTATGTAGAAAGCAGTAGCCACGGTACGGTAGTAGTTACTGCAATGACGCCTAGCCAATCAATACATTCCAAATCTCCTATGTTCAATTACTAGTTGCTGCAGTATATTTGTTTTGATCATAAACAAATCAGAGGTCGACCATGCATCAAAAGTTGGGTCCCAGAGCATTTCTTGGATGAAAAAGCGGGCCGATATGATGCTGACTCCTTCACCACTAGTGTGTCGCTGGTCAAGCGGGCCGATATGATGCTGACCCCTTCACCACTAGTGTGTCGCTGGTCCGAGCGGGCCGATATGATGCTGACCCCTTCACCTCTAGTGTGTCGCTGGTCAAGCGGGCCGATATGATGCTGACTCCTTCACCTCTAGTGTGTCGCTGTTCAAGCGGGCCGATATGATGCTGACCCCTTCACCTCTAGTGTGTCGCTGGTCAAGCGGGCCGATATGATGCTGACTCCTTCACCTCTAGTGTGTCGCTGGTCCGAGCGGGCCGATATGATGCTGACCCCTTCACCTCTAGTGTGTCGCTGGTCAAGCGGGCCGATATGATGCTGACTCCTTCACCTCTAGTGTGTCGCTGTTCAAGCGGGCCGATATGATGCTGACCCATCCACCTCTAGTGTGTCACTGGTCAAGCGGGCCGACATGATGATAACTCCCTAACACAATCCTAAATACTATAGGCCCTTCAGTATCCTCAGCTGTGTGAAGAAAGTGATGGAAAGACTGATAAATAAAAGACTCACCTGGTATCTTGGAACCAATTCGCTACTCACCTGAACTCAAACAGGATACAGGCAGTACAGAAGTACAGAGGACCAATTAAAATATCTTACACAGGATACAGAAAACGCCGTTCAAGATAAAAAGAAAGTCCTAGCCATCTTTTTCGATCTCTCCCGTGCCTTCGATACTGTCTGGACAGAAGGCCTGATGCCTAAAATCCTCCAAGCAGGAGTTACCAACAATATGTTTTCGTGGATAAAAAGTAACCTCTTCTAAAGATCTGCCACATTTAAATTGGACAACTATATCAGCAAGTCAGTAAGGCTGAGAGAGGGAGTGCCACAGGGAAGTGTAATATCGCTACTCTCTTCCTGATATAAACGACATAACTAGCTGCTGCCATTATCATGTCTCAAACAGCTTACATGCAGATAACTTTACTGTATGGACACCCACAGAACATACAATAATAGCCTCATACTTGCTCCAAAACTTTACTGTATGGACACCCAGAGAACATACAATAATAGCCTCATACTTGCTCCAAAACTTTACTGTATGGACACTCAGAGAACATACAACAATAGCCTCATACTTGCTCCAAAACTTTACTGTATGGACACCCAGAGAACATACAACAATAGCCTCATACTTGCTCCAAAACTTTACTGTATGGACACCCAGAGAACATACAACAATAACCTCATACTTGCTCCAAAACTTTACTGTATGGACACCCAGAGAACATACAACAATAGCCTCATACTTGCTCCAAAACTTTACTGTATGGACACCCAGAGAACATACAACAATAGCCTCATACTTGCTCCAAAACTTTACTGTATGGACACCCAGAAAACATACAACAATAGCCTCATACTTGCTCCAGGAGACAGTAGAGAAGGTGGAGAACTGGTTAAAAGAGTGGGGACTGAAAATAAACCAAACCAAACTGCCCCCCCCCCCCCCCAAAGGTGCAACAAAAAAATCCTCAATTAAATTTACACTGGTGCAATCAGACCAATCATGGAATATGCCTCCAGCACTTGGTCAACAGCGGCAAAAACAAACACAGGAAAACTAGATATAGTTCAAAATATGATTCTCAGAATTACAACTTACGGTATTTGCAAAACAGTCAAATTACAGAGCTGGGAAAGACAGCAAATATTGAGCCCATTGAATTAAGGTGAAAATCGTAATTCCTTACTGAGTTTGAAGAACTAAAGAGGTTACCTGATCATAATCTGCACCAGATGTTCCAAGAGAAAACAACAAACAGACTGCTAAGGAAAAGCCCCAACCATCTGGTCAGAGAAATCCACATAAAACACACAGACACCTTTCAAGCTGAAACTAAAAAATTGCGAAGCAATGGACACAGAGTCAGGACCGGTCCAAAATAATCTTGTAGGTTCCAGGATTAATGAAGAAAAGTGAACAGTCGGCAACAGAGCAAAACAATCCACGTACTACAGGAGCTCAAAAGACAGTACTCTATCAACTCTTTGACACACGTGTACACAGATGGATCTGCCTCGAGGAGCGATACAATGGGAGGCAGTGGAATATACATCAAACACTTCAATGGCGACTTACAAAATCACTCCATACCAGCAGAAGAGATATGTACCAATTTCAGAGCTGAAGCAAGAGCTGTTCATGCAGGAACTCAGAATCTTATCAGCCAAAACATAACTTCAAGGAAAAAAAGTAATTCTAACAGACTCCTAAAGTGTACTCCAAGCCATCTCAATCCACAAACAAGATATACTCACATGAAATAAAATACAACATAGGATTGCTGTCTCAAAAAACTGATTTAGTCCAGCAATGGCCGGCCCACTGTGGGATCCCTAGAAACGAGAAAGCAGATGAGCTCACAAAAACCTAGAAGTGGTGGCAAGCAGATTCCCCATCAACAGAGATATAAAAATACTCATTAAATGATCCTTGACGGCAGAATGGAGAGACTATCACAAAGATTACAAGCCAGAAAATGACAGCATATACAAACGTGACAGAGATGGGCAGACAAAGATCTATAGACTCGAACGGGACATTGTAGACTCAAGGCCCACCTCCACAGAATGGGTCTCAGAGACACTGCCAGGTGTAATTGTGGAGCACTCAAGCAAACACCAGAACATATTCTGCAGGACTGCACTACCTATGCAAACCAAAAAGAAGCAATCTAGCCTGGGAGAACGACCATGCTCGAAAAGCTGGGAGGGCGGGGTGAGGTGGAGGGTGGGGGGGATGGGGGGTAGACGACGACCTGAAACGCCGGACTAGCAATATAGCAATCATCTGATAGATGAAGAAGAAGAAGAAGCTGACCCCATCACCACTTATGTCGCTGGTCAAGCAGGCCGACATGATGCTGACCTATCACCAATTTTGTCGCTGGTCAAGCGGGCAAACATCATACTGACCCATCACCACTTATGTCGCTGGTCAAGCAGGCTGACATGATGCTGACCCATCATCACTTGTTTCGCTGGTCAAGCAGGCCGATATGATGCTGACCCATAATCACTTGTATCGCTGGTCAAACGGGCCGTCATCATGTTGACCCATCACCATTTATGTCGCTGGTCAAGCGAGCCGATATGATGCTGAACCATCACTATTATGTCGCTGGACACGTGGGTGGACATGATGCTGACCCCATCACTATTGTGTCGCTGGACACGTGGGTCGACATGATGCTGACCCCATCACTATTGTGTCGCTGGTCACGTGGGTGGACATGATGCTGACCCCATCACTATTGTGTCACTGATCAAAGAAATATGTGGGCCTAACACTGTGTTCCAAATGTGGCGTGCAAACGTAGCCCTTTAGCATACCTACAAAATCAAGTATAACAAAGTGGAAAGTAGCTACCATTACATGAGCACATTTATGCGTATCCAGGCTTCCTATAAATAGGAACAAAAAATCGTGTCAGAGAAAGACAGAGACAGAGAGAGAGAAAGAGAGTCCGAAAAAGAGGAAGAGAAAGATGTACGCAGCAAAACGAAATACTCTCCAAAACAAACGAATGATTATTCAGCTGAGTGGAGAAGGTTGAGCACAGGAACTTCTAAGGAAGCGATTCATTGATCAATGATAGTCTCAACGAGTCTCTTATGTGCTGTCCAACTGGGAAAACCTGGCACATGATCGATAGGCCTGAAAAAAAGTTGTCATAAATGGCATTACAGTTAGAAAGAGTCCCTGTGTACTAGCAGCCCAGGAAACAGGCGCTCGATCAGAAAGTATGGAGCAGAGGGAATAGCAGTACCAGCTGCAGATTATGTTTGCCAGTCAATCCGCAGAACATTGGCCTTATACGTGTATAGCCCTGAGACTCGTGGTGTAGCTTGATACAGCATGACGTAGGTCGTGCTAACATTTGACAATGTCCACCTCACGTCACTGTGGGCCGTCATCCGCCGCCAGGAATAATCCAGAAATGTACCCTTCTGACATTAGGTAATTAAAAGTGTGCGCTCCAAGATATAGAAACCACGGTAAGGTTCACTGTGCTCATCTCCCGCCACCACTTGACTACTGGTAAGGTCGAGGTGTCCTAGGCGCTAGTCTTGAGATTAAATGTTCTAGACAATTAGACCGTCATGAATTTGACGACTGTCCCTTTATAGTTTCTTGGCAATATATATATATAAACACACACACTTCCGTACCGCTGCATTTGTTTGTGCTTATTTTCAGCTCTGCTTTTGATTCGTTTCTAATGGCCCGATCAGGTGTGTGCAGCACGTCTTGTCGACTGAGCGGCCATTGGATCCGTTTTCACTTAGCGCAGCTATCCATTTCCAGTCGAGCGAACTAGTGATTGAAGGCTCGGTCTGTCCGTCAGTCCGGTCCACGTATTCCTGACACCTACTTCGTTGTGTTTGCCAATATTCACTCGCTTGTCTCAAAGACTAAGCCGTGCATATCTAATTTCACACAATCTAACCTTGAAGCCGCGAAAATCTCATTATATCAGTCGAGATATCTTAGATGAAACGATCCTACTTGCATAACTGGTCATTCCGAAACGCATACATGCTTATAATACGTGAACTTAACACACTGAGTATAGTTGTTTGACAATTTAATTCTGGTCAGCGATATAAAAGTAGGGGAGATAACAGAACAAATAACATATTTTCAATTTGGGCTGATTGGACATATGGAATATACAAGCGCCAGATAATGTCAACATGGCAAGAATAGTCAACATGGCAAGAATCATTGTAGATTAACACGTAGATCGATGGGACCGAGGCCCGATGTCTGCCAGTGATGTGTATGTGGACAAAGGGAAGTAATGCGTGATTTGTTTGCGGAGATGAACACATAGTGATTTACAAAAACAATATTTATGTAATGGGCTTTTCATCTAGGCGTATTCTGTTCTCTCCAGTTTTACTTTTTTTCGCGAGGTAAAATAGTTGAATCATGAGTTATTTTGGTAATATTAGAACGTCGTTGTTTTGTTTTGTTATTTGTACGTTCTTGTGATCACCTACCTCCACTCAACTCAACATACAGACGTTTTTTTAAAAGGCCTTTTCATTTGCATTCGCCAACATCCTATCTCTCTCTCTCTCTCTCTCTCTCTCTCTCTCTCTCTCTCACACACACACACATACACACACAAACACACATGCACAACACATTGGAGAAGGCAAGAGATTTGTTAGCATCAAATTACCTAAAATACGAGAAAGCCTTTGATCGAGACCCCTAAAGCAAACTTCTTAAGATTATCCAGCAATAGGTATAGAAACACCACTTCATCGATTATTCTAGAACCTTTATCAAAATCAAGTGGCGATTATTTCAATCACAGAAGTTCTCGCGGATCCAGTTTCCACAAGACAGCGGGTACGACAGGGCTGCTTGCCTTCACCGAGTCTCTTTAACGCATATTCTGAGATTATGATGAACATGGTTATGCAGAGCTGTAATAGGGTTGTTAAAATTAGTGTCATCAAATCTTGCCATGACCAAGCTTTAGTGGAAGGATCAATAACAACATTGCAAATGCCGCTTGACAAAACATTAATAGCATAACCAAAGAGTTTTGGATGAAAATAAACACATCGAATACAAAAGACTTTGATTATATACAAGCAACATAGGCAAATAAATATGATCATCAATGGAGAAATAATCGAACCAGTACAGAATTTTACATATTTGGGGTAAACCATTCCAGAAAATGCCCGCAATGAGGCATAAATTAAGACAAGAATTGCAGTGGCAAAAAAGGTCTTCAAATAAAAACAGAAATTATTCATCTCAAAGAATATCAGGATAGAACTGAGGAAAATAATTATCGCCACTCATATTTGGCCAGTTGCATTGTATGGCGGTGAAACATGGACTTCAACAAAGAAATATTTTTAAAAGTTTTGAAATTTTTGAGATGTTATGCTGCCATAGAAGGAAAAGAGTAAGTTGGACAGAAAGATGATCCAATGACGATGTACTCACTGGTGTGGGCACACAGATACAAATATTGCATATGATTCAAAAACGTTGGTTAAGTTGTCTGGGTCACAATATGGGACATGAAAGTCTTCTACAGAAGATACTAGAGGGTAAGATTGAGTTGGATGGGTCCCAATATGGGACATGAAAGTCTTCTACAGAAGATACTAGAGGGTAAGATTAAGTTGGATGGGTCGCAATATGGGACATGAAAGTCTTCTACAGAAGATACTAGAGGGTAAGATTGAGTTTGATGGATCCCAATATGGGACATGAAAGTCTTCTACAGAAGATACTAGAGGACAGGATTCAAGAGAGGAGAGGACCAGAGTGACCAACACTCACCTTTACATCTCAGGCATGCAGGGACATTGAAGTACGGATTTATGCTGAAGTGAAGAGAAATGCAGATGATTTGAACAAATGGAGAGAAATACAAAGAAACACTGGACATATGGAATTCGGAAGAAGACAGTAAAGTCCTGAAGGACACAGAAATGATGGCGCTGACAGACACAAATGACATGAACTTGTTCATGTGGCTGTGGCATGAGGCTGAAACATGAGGCAGTGACATGAGTCAGTGGCATGAGTCAGTGGCATGAGTCAGTGGCATGAGTCAGTGGCATGAGGCAGTGGCATGAGTGAGTGGCATGAGGCGATGATAAAACGACCTCACACAGATCAACGATGAATGACACACCGCCCGATAAAGGAGTGGGTGCCCCCCCCCCTCCCCGGCTGTAAACATGCCCACGACACATCAATCCCAACCTTTCTGAGGGTCACGGGGAAGGACGAGACGAGACTAAGACAACCTTGCAACCCGTCTCTAGACTGATAAACCAGATGATGATGAAGATGATGATGACGAGGATGAGGATGAGAAAGACATTGTGTTTTGTTAGAGGTGCTGTTCATGTGAGTTCATGTTTTATAACCATAGAGTTGCTTTAGTGGTAGAACCATATTGACGAAAAGCTTGTTAAGCTAAAACAGTTGAGCATTGCTAATTTGTAGGTACGTCAAGACGAATAATTGATGGTGCCTAAGTATATGTACCAGTTAGACTTACACCTATGCTTTGCAAACGTTTCGAATCCGTGTCTATTGAAAATGAATCAGCATTTTAGTCGCTCCGCCACCTACTTGTGTGCGGGCATTAAGATTAAATTAAACAATCAGGATTAATAAATTCGCTGTGTAAATCTGGAAACAAGTCCATGAATTAATCCCACCAAATGATACCGTCAACAAATATCACAACCGGAATGATATCTCAAGGACATGTTGAAGGGATAATACGCTGATGGTCGATACTCCGGATGTTTGTTTTACTAATATAGTTACCGTCTAATCAATCATATTTTCTAAATAAACGTATTTCGAGGCTATCAAAACCATAAACTAATATTCTTCAAGATGTATCCTGACAGTTCTTGATATTTTTAGCTCCGCTGGTTTCTTAATGTCACCATTTACAAGATTTCCTTCTGATCGATAAATGCAACATTGATGGTTGTATCTTTAACGTGAGTTTTGATAGAAGCTTTTTTCGGAGAAGTATCCGAAGGAAGGGCGTGGTATCTCGTGGTCATTAGCCAAAGCTAATAGTTCTCCAACTTCTTGGGAATAAAGATACACGGTTGCCAGATACACATGAATGAGAGCACCGTTAGTACCACCTATTGATACGGATGTCTGGATAACTATTGGTTGAGTAGGACACACGCAGCAATCCCTGGTAGGTGGAGGCCATATATAATTGGTGGTCAACGAATCAATTCCTTCTGAGTATCAAAAGAACCTGCACTGTGGAGGCCAAAGCAAAGATATCTTTCTGCTTGGTGTTCAGCGCTCAATAGATCCAGGACTGTGGAGGTCAAAGCAAAGATATCTTTCTGCTTGGTGTTCAGCGCTCAATAGATCCAGGACTGTGGAGGCCAAAGCAAAGATATCTTTCTGCTTGGTGTTCAGCGCTCAATAGATCCAGGACTGTGGAGGTCAAAGCAAAGGTATCTTTCTGATTGGTCTTCAGCGCTCAATAGATCCAGGACTGTGGAGGCCAAAGCAAAGATATCTTTCTGATTGGTGTTCAGCGCTCAATAGATCCAGGACTCTGGAGGCCAAAGCAAAGATATCTTTCTGCTTGGTGTTCAGCGCTCAATAGATCCAGGACTGTGGAGGTCAAAGCAAAGGTATCTTTCTGCTTGGTGTTCAGCGATCAATAGATCCAGGACTGTGGAGGTCAAAGCAAAGGTATCTTTCTGCTTGGTGTTCAGCGCTCAATAGATCCAGGACTGTGGAGGTCAAAGCAAAGATATCTTTCTGCTTGGTGTTCAGCGCTCAATAGATCCAGGACTGTGGATGTCAAAGCAAAGGTATCTTTCTGCTTGGTGTTCAGCGCTCAATAGATCCAGGACTGTGGAGGCCAAAGCAAAGATATCTTTCTGCTTGGTGTTCAGCGCTCAATAGATCCAGGACTGTGGAGGCCAAAGCAAAGATATCTTTCTGATTGGTGTTCAGCGCTCAATAGATCCAGGGCTGTGGAGGCCAAAGCAAAGATATCTTTCTGCTTGGTGTTCAGCGCTCAATAGATCCAGGACTGTGGAGGTCAAAGCAAAGGTATCTTTCTGCTTGGTGTTCAGCGCTCAATAGATCCAGGACTGTGGAGGCCAAAGCAAAGATATCTTTCTGCTTGGTGTTCAGCGCTCAATAGATCCAGGACTGTGGAGGTCAAAGCAAAGGTATCTTTCTGCTTGGTGTTCAGCGCTCAATAGATCCAGGACTGTGGAGGCCAAAGCAAAGATATCTTTCTGCTTGGTGTTCAGCGCTCAATAGATCCAGGACTGTGGAGGTCAAAGCAAAGGTATCTTTCTGCTTGGTGTTCAGCGATCAATAGATCCAGGACTGTGGAGGCCAAAGCAAAGATATCTTTCTGATTGGTGTTCAGCGCTCAATAGATCCAGGACTGTGGAGGCCAAAGCAAAGATATCTTTCTGATTGGTGTTCAGCCCTCAATAGATCCAGGACTGTGGAGGTCAAAGCAAAGGTATCTTTCTGCTTGGTGTTCAGCGCTCAATAGATCCAGGACTGTGGAGGCCAAAGCAAAGGTATCTTTCTGCTTGGTGTTCAGCGCTCAATAGATCCAGGACTGTGGAGGCCAAAGCAAAGGTATCTTTCTGCTTGGTGTTCAGCGCTCAATAGATCCAGGACTGTGGAGGCCAAAGCAAAGGTATCTTTCTGCTTGGTGTTCAGCGCTCAATAGATCCAGGACTGTGGAGGCCAAAGCAAAGGTATCTTTCTACTTGGTGTTCAGCGCTCAATAGATCCAGGACTGTGGAGGCCAAAGCAAAGGTATCTTTCTGCTTGGTGTTCAGCGCTCAATAGATCCAGGACTGTGGAGGTCAAAGCAAAGGTATCTTTCTGCTTGGTGTTCAGCGCTCAATAGATCCAGGACTGTGGAGGTCAAAGCAAAGTTATCTTTCTGATTGGTGTTCAGCGCTCAATAGATCCAGGACTGTGGAGGCCAAAGCAAAGATATCTTTCTGCTTGGTGTTCAGCGCTCAATAGATCCAGGACTGTGGAGGCCAAAGCAAAGGTATCTTTCTGCTTGGTGTTCAGCGCTCAATAGATCCAGGACTGTGGAGGCCAAAGCAAAGATATCTTTCTGATTGGTGTTCAGCGCTCAATAGATCCAGGACTGTGGAGGTCAAAGCAAAGGTATCTTTCTGCTTGGTGTTCAGCGCTCAATAGATCCAGGACTGTGGAGGCCAAAGCAAAGGTATCTTTCTGCTTGGTGTTCAGCGCTCAATAGATCCAGGACTGTGGAGGTCAGATGGAAAGATTGTGATTGGTATCAAGGGAACAGAACTGTTTACGGAAGATTCCAGACCGACAGTCTCTCCTGAGTAATTAAGAGTTCGAGACAACCAGCACGGTGTATGTAGAAGTCAAAGTACTAATGTCTTAGCTGTATCAAACGATCTAGAGAGTCATCATTGTTGGATCTAGATATTAAAAATAATCAGCTCATGTTGTGCTCAATAATGAGCAGATATACCGACATGAGACTCTCCTCAATCAAAGATATAAAAGAGGCTATCTTTATGGGGTTTATTTCTGATTAGTCTGGAAAACTTTCAGTCAATGTGTCAATTATTCAAGTATAAGACTTCCATGTGGATATCATTAAGAGATTAATCGATATATACAATGTGTCTGTCATTCTATAATTCAGTCAAGAATTATTACTATCAGTGTGGCTAATTCTACCATTAAGTCATTAATTGTTACTATCAGTGTGGCTAATTCTACCATTAAGTCATTAATTGTTACTATCAGTGTGGCTAATTCTACCATTAAGTCATTAATTGTTACTATCAGTGTGGCTAATTCTACCATTAAGTCATTAATTGTTACTATCAGTGTGGCTAATTTTACCATTAGGTCATTAATTATTACTATCAGTGTGGCTAATTCTACCATTAAGTCATTAATTACTACTATGTGATAGTAAGTCTGCCATTAAGATAAGCATTACTATTGTCAGGAAGTATGACAGTAATTTATTCATTATTCATCATCATCATCATCATCATCTATCCACCTCGTGATGTTAGACGCCATGGGGAGGTGTAGTTTTCGTTCGTGTGCCAGCTTTGTCGCCAATTTGTTGTCATTCCGTGTTTCTTCAGTGTCTTACTGACACCATCTATTCATCTTTTACCTGGTCTGCCTCTTGCTCTGTAACCCTGATGTCTGGTATTGTAGATACGAGCGGCTGGTAACTTTGGTTGCATTTTCGTCATGTGTTCGAACCATTTAATTCTTTCCTTTTACATGTATTACTTGCAGGGTGTTGCACCCGACGTCTGTCTGATTATTTCGTTTCTCAATCTGTCCAGCCTTGTGACCCCGAAGCCTTCAGGACCCCCCCCCCCCCCCCCCTTCCTTTCTCAAATACGTCATTTCGCATAACATGATTTTTTCATGTCTGCCACTGAAAGCAGAGAGATGCTATGAACATACTATATTTCAAATGTTTCTTTGTCTTCACTGTAATGTGTTTGTGTCTTAGTAATGGGGAGAGCTGATAGGAAACAGCATTACCTTTCTTTGGTCTTGGTTCCACCTCTCTATCTAGCCTTCCATCTTGTGTAAATATGCTGCCCAAGTATTTAAATTCTCTTACTTGTTTTAGCTCTGTACTTGTTATCTGAATATTTAGTGTTTTCTCTACTCTACTGATTGTCATTGCCTCAGTTTTTACTGTACTAATCCTCATATTATATATATTGCATGCATTGCCAAGGGAATTCACACTTGGAGGTTTCTTCAGGATTTTTAGCAACACGCAAAAAATAATTTCTCTCAGTAAGCAGATGTGTATGTCTAAAAGTAAATTGGTATTTGGCTGCGAGGTGTGGAACATACTACAAATTGATATAGAGCGGATCCAAGTTATTCTGTGGCGGATAGAGCTCAGAACATTGTCAATCTCAGTTCGGGACCAGCAACTAGAGCAGTTAAGAATAGAAGCACGGAACTATGTGATGATGTTGCTATTAGGATAATGTGCAGAAATATGCTCATAAAGTACATGTTATATATTGTCTGTGCTTGATTTTCAATGATTTCATCACAGCTGATTTTATTTGTAATAGTAGTTACTATTATTATTATTATTACTATTATTACTGTTCATGTTATTATTATTATTGTAAGGAGAGGATGGTTGATTGTTTTCAATCTTCATCTTCGGACTAATGAGATTCACGATACAAACCCTGGTCATTTCTATTTGGGGAATATTAACGTCCTTCACATTGTCTGGTGACCACAGAAGTATTCTACCTCTATTTCTTAGCCATATAAACCCACACGACACGCCTGAACAAAGTTGTTTGCGAATGCCCACAATGAGCATGTTACTCTTTTCTGCACCATAAAAAGGACGCTAAGTGGCGGGTTGCGGTAGCTTTCCTCACATTGAAACGTGCTGATGATGGTGGATCGGGGTCCTCCAAGCGGGTGTGCAATGCCTGGTTTCATCTGCATGTCACTCACAACTACGGGGATTACACCGATCCCTAGCCTCGTTAGCCAGGCTGCCACAAAAAACAGCCCGTTTCCAGAGAGGACTACTAGGAAGCCGAGGGTCTTGGCGAGTATGTTTTGCTTGACTGGGTCTGAACAATGGTAATGAACGCAGCAATGATTGCAAAATGTTAGCAGTTTGTTCCTTTCTGTTGTTCTCGTGTGAGAACTTTATATTCGCTACTGACACAAGTATGATATCAGTTATTGCTTCTTATTGCCCATTGCGACGCGATTATGGCCACAATTTCAGACGGTTTGGTCTCAATAATGTGATGTGCGCTGTATTTTGGATTATCAGTTTAGTTCAGTTCAGTTCATCCCGTAACCCATCAGGTCGTTGGGGCACACATGAAGACACTCCTAAAATCCCACGCCATCCCTCTCTGTCTGTCGCCGCCTGACGTATCTCACCGGGACGAAGGCCTGACCACTCAGTGATGTTGTCAACCCATCTCTTCATTGGACGTCATCGCCCTCTCTGTCCCGGTACAGAACCAAAGAGTATCGAGTTGGTAATTCCGTTGGACCTCTCGACGTGCCCGCACCATGCCATCTTACGTCTTTTGATAGCTGTGAACAGATCTTTAAAAGGAACAATAGCGTCTTCAACTCTCTGACGGATTTCTACGTCCGTGATACGATCTTTATATGTAACATTTAGGAGTTTTCTATATCCCCTCATTTCCATTGCATGTATCCTGCCCTGGATATCTGCTGTAATGGTCCAGGTCTCGCAGGCATACATACATATTGATAGCACCAGAGAGCGCATAAGTCTAACTTTTATGCCGAGGGCGAGCCGCTTGTCTTGCCATATAGGTTTCAGCCGAGTCAGCGCCGCTGTTGTTTGTGCTATTCTTGCAATTACCTCTGGCTTCGATCCCTCTTCGCTGATCAATGATCCCAGATATTTGAAACGTTTTATCACCTCAAGTTCTTGCCTATTTGCCTCTATTACAGATTTAAACCCTGCTACGGTATTGTTCATGAGCTTTGTTTTATCTGCATTTATTTCCATACCAAAGCTCAGGATCGTTCTATCCAATCTACCAATCAACTCCTGGAGTTCCCTTTCTGTGCCTGGCAATACATCAATATCATCAGCAAATCGGAAGTTTGTGATAAGCCTGTCACCTATTTTAATCGTACCAACATGTCCTTTTAAGGTCGTCTCCATTATTCTCTCCAAGAATATATTGAAGAGTGTTGGGGAGAGTATACATCCCTGTCTCACACCCACCGTCGTACGGAACTAATTGCCTAGCGTTCCCTCTACTGAGACTGCGCTTGTCGCCTGCTCATAAAGGTTTGCAATTACCCTCACAAGATCACTGTTGAACTTATAATGCCTCATTGTTGACCATAGCGCCGCATGCCACACTCTGTCAAACGCCTTTCTAAAGTCAATGAAGGCATGGTAGAGTTGTTGTTGATACTCTGAGTACTTCTCATTCAGTAGCCGAAGATTAAATATCTGCTCGATGGTACTCCTTCCCGCTCGAAAGCCCGCTTGTTCTTCGGCAATGATATTCTCTGCCTGTGGTTTCAGTCTGTTAAGTATTATTCTCAAGAGAACTTTACTTGGATGACTTATCAGACTGATTGTTCGATAGTTCTGACACATATTTAGGTTTCCTGATTTAGGCAGTGGTATAATGACTGAATTTATCAAGCTGGTGGGCCACTCTCCTGTCTGCCAAATTCTATTGCAGATGTATGTCAGGGTATTAATTGTTGGTTCACCTCCCACTTGTAGGAGCTCTGCTGTGATATTATCCACACCTACAGCCTTCTCTCGCTTCAGCATTTTCACGGCTTCATATACTTCTTCCCTTGTTATCGTTTGATTTTCCTCTATCAGACTCACTTCAGAAGACATTGCATTTCTGGGGTAACCTCGACCTTCATGCTTATATAGTTCCGAACAGTACTCTGTCCAGTGCTCACGAATGCCTTGAGCTTCTATGAGACATTTCCCACTCGTGTCCTGAATCGTTGTATTTCGACTGTGTACAGGCCTTACTAAGTCCTTTACTAATTTATATGCTCCCTTAGCATCATTTCTTCTTAGATTTTGTTCGATATCTGCAAACTGAGTCTTTATCCATTCCACCTTAGCCTGTTTCATCTTGGTCTTAATGTTTCCATTTATCTCTCTATATTGCTGAATCCGATCTAGTGTTTTCTTCGCTCTCTTCATTTGTCGTCTCTTGTCACATAAATCCAGTATTTCACTCGTGATCCATGCTTTCTTCTTAATCCTGCACATACGTAGAACCTCAGATGCCGTGGAGATTATAGCGAACATGAATTTGCTCTGGTCATAAATCTCATTCTTATCCCAAACTATCTTGGATCAGTGGCAAGACTATTGGTCGAGATGACTGGGGATAACTCGGATATCAGTTTTACCACCTGCATCAAAGTGATATTCGTGTAAGACATTCATTCTAGTTTTATATCTGAGATTCACATACCAGGTCGCTTTCTTGCGCTCATAGCACTAATAAAAAACTAGCATCTTGTCTAACTTCTCTTCCCAACCGAGTAGTATACACACTGGCTGATATATATTTGAGCCATGTAACCTTACAAGCAAGTTGCAAAAAGCGACTAAAGAGGGTTGTACAAGTGACCAGCAACCTCACTAAATAAATTGCTTTTATAACCGCGACTATAAATTGTCGGATACAGACGCCCCCTAACGAGGCTAACTATTGTCGTGACACTAACTTCACTTAGAACGTGAAGAATAATCAATCATTCAATCAATCACTATCTCACTGAAATCCACTGTCTATTCCCCCGTAGCTGTAACTATGTGTTCTTTCCATTTATCCGAATACTGGAGATCACGTCAAAGCAGTGTCTTCGCTAGTCCTTGAGTCCTTGAGTGCTTGCATCTCTATCAACTGTGGCTGACCAACGTTAGACTGGTTCGGTCCTGAAACAAGAGGATAGACGCTATGACATTTAGCTGTCAGAAACGCTAATCACATACACACACACACTTGGACATACATATATGTATGAATATATGTATGCGTGTATGTGTTTGCCTGCGTGCGTATATGTATGTGTGTGTTTATCTATGTATGCATGTACAAGTGTATGTATGTACGTGTGAATATATGTCTGTATGTATGTTTGTATGTATGTATGTATGTATGTATGTATATATGTATGTATGTATGAATGTATGTATGTATGTGTGTATGTATGTATGTATGTATGAATGAATGTATGTATGTATGTGTGTGTGTGTATGTATGTATGTATGTATGTATGAATGAATGTATGTATGTATGTGTGTATGTATGTATGTATGTGGTTATGCATATATGTGTGTATGTGTTTCAATAATGTATGTATGTATGTGTGTATGCATATATGTATGTATGCGTTTTTATAATGTATGTACGTATGTAATGTATAAATATGTCTAGACTTCAAATGTTGACATGCCCATATCTATTGAATTTTCTGAAGCTTAATGCTTCTTTCGGGTGGGAAAGTCATGACCAACCATCCTTACACTCTCACGGCATTCTTTCCAGGTTACAGTGTATTCATTTTCCGAGTGTTTCTTTGAAACATCCTCGTCTGAGCTGACTGCTTGCTCGTGGCCCTGAAACATCCGTGTAGTGTGATTCCACTGCAGGATGTACATTTCAAGTGTTGACCCCTCTCTACACATATCAGCATTGTTCTTCCTATTATTGCACGCTTCATCTCATTTCGACGAAGGTCTGCTGCAATGAATCGTCTGCAAACTGGTTTGTGCTCTGAAGGACTCATTTCAGTCCATCTTTCTGACGTTATCCGATCACGGTGTCCGCCTCTTGGACGATTATCTTCCAACTTACCCGCTACCTTTGTTTTTACCAACATTGTATGCCTTGTGTTATGGTCAAAATATATCAACTGCCTAACCCTGATTTTTGACAGCAGTTCCCTTTCCATTTCCAACGTTTTCAGTACTTTCAATTTTATTTGGTTTATTTTCCACGAGACATAGCTCAAACGTCTATAAGCCCACATCTCGAGTGCCTCGATTCGCTTGTCCACCCGTTTAGTCAAAATGTATGTCTCCTCATCGCAACAGAATAGTGATGAGTGTACATAGCGCTTGATCATCCTCATGTTCAAATTCTGATTTATCTGGCTGGATGTCAGTCAATATGTGTCGTATGTTGTTAAATCCTGTCTTGGCCAAATCTATTATATTTCAGATTTATATTTTGCAGCTGTCCTTTTTCGTTATTATATGTCTCAGCTATGATGAGGTCACGCAATCTTATCTGCAAAAGTGATTTTCTGTCCTTTTATGCAAAGATTTATCGTTTTTGTTTACTCTTCGTTGATGTCTAATCTAAAACTCTGAACTTATTCTCCTTTACCTTTGACAAAAGTGCAAATTATTCCGATTGACGTGGACTGACAATTTCAAATTTACTCCCCTAGTCAATTAAAATCTCACTCATCGCTTACTATTTTACTTGAACTTTGGCTCTACTGATAGTTTCTCATTCCATTATTGAACTAATATAACTGAATTATACGTGACAAAAGTTGGAATGTCAGAGTTTCCGGTCTTGACTACACCATTCTAGATTTGCTACCAAGAACAGTGCATACGACACGAGATGTAACCTTGGAAGATATGATACAATCACCATGAGAATATGTGGAAATATCGAAGATCAAACAAACATGTGAAAAGAGGTACCTCACTTGATATAAGCATGCTCACAGAAGTTCGCGAGCACTGTCCTCGTTGTGTCGAACTGTTTATAATGCGAGTGTCCTTGAACTGGTTCCAGCGCTTACCAATAGCTCGTTTCACCTGAGGATGGCAAGCAGAGTGGATGATGTGCTTATACAAAGCGTTGGTTGCATTATTAATTATTCTTGTCTATGGATTATGGAAAAATATCAAGCATATGCATCTTATTCTTTTTTTTCTTCGTCGTTCGTCCTAAAAAGAACGTTGTCTCACTGCTTACAGCGAGCCTGTGACATTAGCTCTTATCGGCTCGATACATACAATTTCTGCTGGTTTGTTCGGGAGACCGGGTTTTTACATTCTCACTAGGATCCACATTCTTCTAGCCAGACTACTCTAGTGCTGCCTCTTTCTATGGCAGCCGCTTGGAATTGGAATAGGGTCGTGGCTAGTTCCGGTTCACTGACCGTGATTGCAAACAGCCAACTAAGAGTCGATATCTGTTGTCAGCTCATTCATTGGGCCGCATCTTCAGCGCCTGTTAATGTGTCCCTGCCTATATCCTCCAAACACATATTATCAAACATCAATCAACACCAAACCTTTATAGATCCCTGCAGAGCATAGGTCTTTAACAAATACATGCCAAACAATAAAATGTTGACATATCTAGATCTGTTGATGTCTTGTTGCTGAGAGTTTCTACAGCCAGCCCCATGACTAAACTTCCAAGATACGACATGCATACCTGACAGTCTACAGCCAGCCCCATAAGATACGACATGCATGTCTGACAGTCTACAGCCAGCCTCACTACCATATTTCCTAGAGAGCCTCTTAAGAAACACATGTTTGGCAGGTTACCGTTATGGTTCTTTGCTTTCTTTTCGGCTCATGGTAACATTCAGGACATTGTCAATTACATATGACCGGTAATACGTGGAAGATTCTTATGTCCTCTTAACATAGGGCACCGGTAATGTAAATTTTAAAAGGGTCCCTTTCTTGTATTCTCAAAGAAAATATATCAGTTATGTAAGAAGTTTGGAGCATGTCCTTTGCAGAACGTGGCTCTTACAACTGCCAACCTGTTTGGTTGTTATCAGTTGGATGGCGGGTGTGCAGGATGGTACATTACCATTACTTTCCACAAGTGGATAAGCGATCTTACCAAGAAAACAACCACATATCCGCCAAACTGGACACAACGGGACGCATACCTGGTACGTTGGGATTGTGAAACCTGCTAAATTGTTTCTCTTTTTGTTTACCAATATCTTACTTGTGTCCGCGCACGCCCATTGAGCATAGGGTTGCAACTGATGTTTGGGTCGTTTAACGTTGATGGGTCCTTAGATCTAACAATGTCTGTAGCACAGTTATCCTTCCCACTGCCTGCCCTTTTCATGACGTAAATTTAGGGTTGGATTAAATATGGCAGAAGGATCATTCTGCAACCTATAAAGCATAACAAATCTATAATGTACACAAGCCGCCCCCTCCCGAAACCCCTCCCCCCCCCCCCCCCCAACTCATAATGGTTTGAACATACACACTATATCCTCTTGCGTCTAACGGCGCTTAAAACAAACGTGTTCGTTTTTTACAAAGCCCTGTCCGTGGCTTGCTAGCAGGAGATTAAGAAAGAACGTAGAGGAAAAAGAAGAAGAATGGGCTGTGTCCAATTGTTGATGCTGTCGGTCAACAGTGTCTGGCCTGCCCTTATCTAGTGCACTCTGCCTCAACGTGTCCTTCGAGCACATACATTATTTGTAAACCTTCTTTCTCTCTTTTCGTGCCGTGTTTCCCTCCATAATGTTCTAGAATGTGGCACAGTTGAGATGCAGACATGGAACCACCGACAAGTTAATCGTACCTACCATCATTAATGCAGGAACTGACTTGCAGAAGGCGCACTTCACAGTATTCTTGGAACAATGTATTTACGCAGTTCTTTCCTACAAACCATTGAGTTGTTTTCTATGATAGATTCTCATACCACACACTGCACTCTATATATGTACGTACATACAGTAATCTCTTGTTACACTAAATAATATAAACACAAAACAATCGGAGATATGAATTTCTAGAAAACAAAATTAAGCAACAACAACAAATAAAAACAGGTTTTAATAAGAAAAACAGCAATGAAAGAATTGAACATTTGTAGAAAATGTGAACATAATAGAGATAATACTTTGTTAGCAATATTAACTAAGAAATAGTTACAATGATATTAAAAAGATCGAAAGGTCCCAATGGAATGTTCTCATCTGGAGTATGCAAGGCGGATACATTCTTTCTTCTTTTCCTTTTCATTATTGTCGACATGAGTAGTTCGCTATTCTCATCTGTGTGGTCTTTTGTCCCCGATGAAGACCATGTGGTCATCTCTTAAGTTGATTTATGTCTGCGCTAAACAGTCCGTTACTTGTTAATGTGTGTTTCTATACTCACGTAGAAATCATATTAACCCTGCTAGTACTGTTATCCTGCATTGTTTCTACTTTAAATTGCTTGACTACCTTTTTAGATCTGGACTCGACCATTAGACCTTGACTTAAATATTTAGTCTTTACTCGACCAGCAGCTGTGCACTGGATCATTTGGTCTTTACTCGACCAGCAGCTGTGCACTGGATCATTTGGTCTTTACTCGACCAGCAGCTGTGCACTGGATCATTTGGTCTTTACTCGACCAGCAGCTGTGCACTGGATCATTTGGTCTTTACTCAATCATTAGATCTAGATCTAGATGACTATTGAAGTGAGACTGTCAACAGCTACAACGACATGCTCTTACCTCTCCGTTCATCCCACACAAGATCACCGAAACTACAATCCCCTGTTTAAAAAACAAGCAAACAAAAACTAATGGTTAGGCGATATGTATATAAACAGTGGAAACTGACAAAGAAACGCAAATACATAGATACATGAACTGTAGTTGTTGTTGTTCTTGCTGCTGTTGTTGTTATGGAAGCACGTCTTACTTGAGTTAAATAAACTCCTGGCCACGCTTCTTTGCTGGTAGATTTCACTGTGTATAATAATATATACAGTGGCTGCTCTTACATCCCTGGGTGTACTTGATGAGGTGCTCCTGCGGGCGTTAGTGCATATCATAATTGATCAGTAAGCTCACACCTGTGGGGAAATAGTCTGACCCCCACCCCATTGGTCAGAATGCTTTGACACATCCTGTTTCCAGTGTGCATGATCACGGACGTGAGGTGGTTTTTGATCAATATATTAATCTGCTGACCCTGGTTGCTCTTAGCTTCCCGCGTACCGTTGTGACACGAATTCAACAGGCTGCTTTAATTGTTTACCTCCCATTTCCGTCTACTTGTTCTGTTTAGCGATCTGGAGAGTTTGAGTTGTCTTTCTTAGGTCAAATTAGTTGTTGTAAGCCTGAAATGTTGAAGGAATTGAACAGGTTGTACATACGTGAGCTGACAGAACCATTCTTTTATTCTGTTCTGAATTGTATCAAGGACAAAGTGTGGTTCTCCGTATATTTCTCATGTCCTTTTTTCCTATTATATCCCTACTGGTTAGACGAATGCCTTTTGTTCACATTTCATTTCACCCATTGTAATTGTCCCTCCCTTTGTATTTGCAGCACAGAATTACATTACTATCAGTTACCGATATGTTATCATGATGATGATCGAGTGTATACAAAGTGGCTGCAGTTGGTAATGCACTACATAGGCTTACCGATATATAGGTTCAATTTCTCTATCAAATTTTACATCTTCTGTAAAAATATTTTCGAGATACGTGAACACTTGTCTTCACGGTTCAAGTGCAATATTCTTTACGTGTATGTCTGGTGGATATGTTGTTCTATTTATTCTTATAGATTCCGTCTTTGATGTGCTAATCTTCATAGTATATCTTTCAATAGCTGTGTTGTGTAGTCTATCTTCATCCTCTTTCAATAAGCGCTGATCGTTTGCAAATAGCAATTAATGTATTGAGTAGGGTTCCACTTCTGATGATGCTATTTTGCTGTCTGTTGTTTTTATTTTGCCTGTGTAAATATTTGAGCAAGATGGTGAATACATACATACCTATCGCAATATTGTGAGTATTTCAAGACATCAGTGATTCCATCAATTGTTCTTTGTATTCATATGGTACAATGCTCTCACATTATCTAATAGGTATCGTTCTATTCTGCATTTCTCAAAAATTGTCAAAATTGTATCCTATCTACTACTTAACAAAAGCGTTCTCCTGGTCAATAACTGATATGTTTAAATGTTTGTTATATTCTTTTTTATTGTTTGGTTTAAATATCCACATGTGATTAATACATGATTGTATCCAATTCCTTTAAGAGATCACATTTGAACTTTGCTCAGCTGAGTTTTAACAATTGGCCCTTTTCTTTGTTCAAATATTTGTGCATACATGTTTCTTGTTTAAGTTAGTCACTTTATGCCTATGTATCTATCAACGTTTATTTTTCTGTCTTTTATCTTTCAGAATGACACTACCGTATCTACCTTGCTACTAACGGTCTGGTATTGGTCTACCTTACAATGCTTTTGGAAAGACTCTCGCTCGCCACTTCAGTCTTGTATTTAGTTGTTATGTTGTCTATACCCGGTGATATTTCTTGAGTTTTTCTTTTTAACTCTTTATATTTGTTGAATCAATATAACTAGTTCCAGACAATACCATGGTGTGATAACTGACGTAAAATGATAATAATCTGATGGCGTGATAACTGACGTAAAATGAAAATAATATGATGGTGTGATAACTGACGTGAAATGATGATAATCTGATAGCGTGATAACTGACGTAAAATTATAATAATATGATGGTGTGATAACTGACGTAAAATGATGATAATCTGATGGTGTGATAACGGAAGTGAAACATTGATATTGTAATGACGTGATAACTGACGTGAAATTATGACTAATGTGATGATTTAATAACTGAAAGGAAATCATGATTAATCTGATGATAAAGAAACACTAGATGATCAGCATGTGGCAAGTCAGTTAAGATACAGGCATCTTGATCAAGGGGATATCGTTAAAACCACCAGTAAGACCTTGATTTGGGAAAACATAAAACTGAGCCAGTACATATCATGGACACTGTATGAGTTAGCGCTATTTATTCCTCAGTCATGTCGAATCCCGGAAATGGAAAAACATGTTGCTGCTTGAAACGTTTTGCGTGTTTGTTTTGTTTTATTTTACCAAAGCTACTATGTACACCAGTGACAAGATCATGATTTTAGAACGACATAACTACAGCGTCCAAATCGCCGAACAGTCTAAGAGCTTGTCTTTCACAGCAAAGTACCGGGTTTATGTTATAGTCTTTTGACGCTCCATTCTATTCAGACGTAAATGAGTACCCGAGGTACGACGAAGGAAAGCAAGTTTTGCTACTCATTCACGTAAATAGATCAAACCTACGACAATGAAATCCGGTACACGTTATCTTCCATTGGACTAGATTTACTTTTGACAGACAAATCGTGATGTAGCGAACGTTGTTTGGCAGTGGTGATAATATTGTGACAACCAACAATACCACAAGATTGATATGACGTGACAATAATGAAATAAGTTGGAAGCGTCACCTGGCAGTGAGGTAATACAGCATACACATATCTGTAGATACGGACCGCCACAGCGTTTCTGCTTGGCGTAACGAAGAACACCATGTTAATTGTACCTAGCAAAAACACTAGGACCAGAGTCGATTTGATCGTCCGACTGAAATGATAGACAAATGTTAGAGTGTGATTTATAAAGTGTCAGTGAGTGGGGTACAGAATGAAAAAAGACGTTTGAGCTAAAATAGTAATTCAACTGTAATCAAAAGTAGTAAAAATGGTTCGTTGAGAGTAGGAAACAGGTTGGAGAAGTGAACTTATGTCTGCCGATAGTACAATGTAAGAGCAGTAGAAGCAGTGGTAGTAAATGTAGTAGCAGAACTAGTGATAACAGTAGTAGTGGTTGTAGTAGCATTTACAGTTGAAGCGGTTCTAGTAGTTGCAATAATAATAATAATGATTATAGTAGCGGCTTAAGTAGTAGCAGTAGTAGTAGTGGTAGCAGCAGTAATAGCAGCAGCAGTGTTAGCAGTAGTGGGTTTTTTTTCCGCTTGCCTTATTTTTATATTCCCCAAGGCGGTGTGTGTTGCACTACGGTTTTTCTTTTGTGCCTGTCGAACCAGTGCATCCGACTTCGGCATGCATTCTACATAAGTGTCTGTTTCCTCCTGCAATTTCTAGGGTTTGCTTCCCCGGGGTAACTGCCTGTACTGTGATGGGGATCAAACCCAGCACCTTCGGGCTGTGAGCCGTGTGACTAAACTGCTAGCCGACGCCGTTCCCTAGCAGTAGAAGTAACATCAGCAGCAGTACTAGTAGTAGTAGTTGTAGTAATTGTTCTTGTTGTTCTTGTTGTAATAGTAGTGGTAACAGTGGTAGGAAATGTAGTAATGGCAAAATTAGTAGTCGTAGCAGCATGCATTAGTAGTAGTAGTAGTAGTAATTGTAGTAGTAGTAGAAGTAGTAGTACTGACAACAGTAGCAGCAGTAGTAGTAGTAGTAGTAGTAGTAGTGGCAGTAGTATCAATCGTAGTGGTAGCAGTAGTAATAGATGCAACAGCCATGAAATGTCAGTGTTTGACGTCAGTCAGTGTTTGGTATCAGTGAGTCAGTGCTTTGTTTCAGTCAGTGTTTGGTCTTAGTGTTTGGTATCAGTCATTGAGTGTTTGGTGTCAGTCGGTGTTTTATGTCTGTGAGTGTTTGGTGCTAGTAAGTGTTTTATGTCAGTGAGTGCTTGATGTCAGTCTGTGTTTGGTGCCAATGATTGTTTTGTGTCAGTCAGTGCTTGGTATATGTCAGTGAGTATTTGGTGTCACTTAGAGTTTTGTGTCAGTGTTTAGTGTCAGTTGAGTTGTGTGTCAGTGTTTGGTGTAGTCAGTGTTTGGTGACAGAGTTTGGTGTCAGTCAGTGGTTTGTGTCAGTCAGTGTTGGGTGCCAGTGTTTGGTGTCAGTCAGTGTCTGGTGTCAGTCAATATTTGGTATCAGTCAGTGTTTCGTGTCAGTGAATGATTCGTGTCAGTGTTTGGTGTCAGTCAGTGTTTGGTGTTAGTCAGTGTTTGGTGTCATTGTTTGATGTCAATCAGTGTTTGGTGTCAGTCAGTGATTGGTGTCAATCAGTGATTAATGTCAGTCAGTTTTTGGTGTCATTTAGTGTTTGGTGTTAGTCAGTGATTTGTGTCAGTCGGTATTTGGTGTCAGTCAGTGTATGGTTTCAGTCAACGTCCTGTGTCAGTGTTTGGTGTCAGTCAATGATTGGTGTCAGTGTTTCATGTCAGTCCGTGTTTGGTGTCAGTTACATTTTGGTGTCAGTTAGTGTTTGGTGTCAGTTACATTTTGGTGTCAATCAGTGTTTGTTGTCAGTCAGTGTTTGATGTCAGCCAGCGTTTGGTGTCAGTGGATGTTTTGTATCAGTGTTTGTTGTAATTCAGTGATTGTTGACGTTAATGTTTGGTGTCAGTTTTTCGTGTCAGTCAATGTTTGGTGTCACTCAGTATTTGGTGTCAGTGTATGGTGTCAGTCAGTGTTTTGTATCAGTCAGTGTTTGGTGTCAGACAGTGTTTAGTGTTAATGAGTTGTTGGTGTCAGTAAGTGTTTTTCTGTCAGTTAGTGTTTGTTATCAATTAACGTATGTTGTAAATCGTTGAAAGTCAATTTCATCTGACGATGCTGTTGTTATGAATGCCCACAATGAGTAAACTTACTTTTTTAAACACCATGAAAATTCGCGCTAAGCTGCAGATTTCAGTAGCTTTCCTCACAACCTAGAGTGCTGAAGAAGGTGGACCGTGGTCTTCCAGACGGTTCGGCTATACATGTTATCGTCTGCTTGTCCATCACTAGTACAAACAAAGCTAATGATAAGACTTAACATTGTATTATTCCCATTCCAAGATGAACAGATGCTGTTGGGACCCTTGATGTGCTCAAAGCTAATGGTTCATTCATATTCGTTAAATTATATCTGGATCCTCCCTGAAATAGGAAATCAAATTATGTTATGACTAATTTGTCTGTAAGCTTACCAGATTCTTCTCCGTTCTGTTGTGTGTCCAGTACAGAGCTTGACAATTATTATCCTGACCAAATTTACCAGAATCAACAAATTAACCTGCAAACAAATTAATGTACATATCAGTTGCAAAGAAAGACTTCATTAAGGTCAAGTAACCTAAGTTATTTCCCAAAAACAGCTATTGGCTTCTGTCATTGACGAAAACCAACAATTAACTTCAGTCATTGACGCCAACCAACAATTTGCTTCAGTCATTGATACCAACCAACAATTAACTTCAGTCATTGATACCAACCAACAATTAACTTCAGTCATTGATACCAACCAACAATTTACTTCAGTCATTGACGCCAACCAACAATTAACTTCAGTCACTGATACCAACCAACAATTGACTTCAGTCATTGACGCCAACCAATAATTAACTTCAGTCATTGACGCCAACCAACAATTAACTTCAGTCATTGATATCAACCAACAATTAGCTTCAGTCATTGACGCCAACCAACAATTAACTTCAGTCATTGACGCCAACCAACAATTAACTTCAGTCATTGATATCAACCAACAATTAACTTCAGTCATTGATATCAACCAACAATTAGCTTCAGTCATTGACGCCAACCAACAATTAACTTCAGTATTGACGCCAACTAACAATTAACTTCGGTCGTTAAAGTCAAACAACGACTAATTTCAGTCCCTTATGTCTAACGATGGTTGTTGTAGTATTGAATGTCCACAATGAGTAGGTCTACTCTTTTGTGCGCCCTGAAAAGGACGTTAAGTAACGGGTTGAAGTAGATTTCCTCACATTTCCAGAGCGTGCTGATGAAGGTAGACCAGGGTCATCCATGCGGTTGTGCTATGCTTGGCTTCATCTGCGTGTCACTAACTACTACGGGAGTCACGTCGGTCCCTTACCGTGTTAACCAGGTTGCCATGAAAATAGCCTGTTCCAAGGAGGGCAAAGAGGAAGCCGAGGTTTGGGTCTTGGACAGTATGTTTTGCTTGACCCTGACTAACATGTCTGATCAGTATATTGTGCCTGACCAGACATTAGTCTTCCTCCCCCTAACAATGGTAAACTTCAATTATTTACGTCAACCAAATATTAAGTTCATTCATTTACGCCAAACGACGATAAACCAGTTATTTACGTCAAACAAATTCCATGACTATGCTAGGAACGACCGTCAGCAGTGATATAGCTGTTATGGTACTGTTGTTAGCATCCATTTAAATTATGTCACTCAAGCATGTTAATTATTTTTCAGTTAAATAAGATCAAAGAAACACAGAACTTAAATTATAATTCACTTGATACAAATTTATAATACAATAGAATGCGGTAAATTCAGAACGAGAATCTGACTACTAAATGGCTCTAAAATTATAATAAAAATAATTAGGGAGAGTAACGACGTCTTGAGGTTAGAGGTACACAGTGGTGCAAACACAGAATTGCAACTTCTCTAAAAAATAATGAACAATCAGGGACGACCACCGTTTAGACTTTGATCGAGTGATCTGATCAAACTTTTTCGAATGTTGCAACAAATGGGTATCGAGAGACCAAGCATTAGGGGAAACCATAGCCTGTATACAAATCAAGAGGCAATTACTTCAAGCAAAGAAAGGACTGACATAATGTTTGATTGCTTTCACCAAGTATCTATAACGTATATTGAGAGATGATGATAGAACAAGTTGTTTGGGATTGTAATAAGGTTCTTAAAGTCAATAGTACGAAAGTTAACGTCATCAAATTTGTCGACGATCAAGCGAAAGTTGGACGAGAATGTAGCAACATTGTAAAGGCTGCTTAAAAAGAATTTACAGCACAGCCAGAGTGTTTGGAACAAAAATAAACACATTGAAGACAAAAACTTTGGTAACAGACAAGCAGCAAAAGGTAAATGAATGAAATCATAAAAAGAGAAATAATAGAAGAAGCACAGAAGCTTACATATTTAAGGGAAACCATATCAGAAGATGCCCACAATGAGGAAAACATTAAAACAAGAATTGCATTCACAAAAATGGCCTCAGGAATAAACAGAAATTGCTAACCTACATAATATGAGGACAGAATTGATGAAACGAATAATCGTCACTCATATTTGGCCATTTGTACTGTTGCAGGCCCGAAACATGGATTCTAGCAAAGAAGGATACAAAAAAGACAAACTTGGAAGCATTTGAAATGTGCTGCTACCATAGAATGTAACCAGGAAGTTGAGCAGAAAGAAGATCCAATGTCCTTACTGATATAAGTACACAAAGACAAATATTGAAAATGACACAAAAACGACGATTCAGTTGGCTGGGACACAATATGAGGTATGTCAGTCTTCTACAGAAGATAATAAAAGGCATAATTCAGGGGTAAAGAGGAAGGGGCCGACAGACTCACCTTTACATCTCAGACATGCAGAGGAATTAAAGTATGAACCTATGTTAAAATAAAGAAAATTGTAGAGGATACGATCAAATGAAGAACATGTTTAGACAACCTTACAACCAGTCTTAGGACTGATTTGTTGTTGCTTAGATGTTTGCTTCACTAGTTTCTACTGGCGGAGGCGCGCCATTTTGCACCCCAGACCGTGGTCCATTGGGCGATATCAGGACGCATAAACCAGTGCTTTGATGAATGTATGCGTCTGTATGTACCTATGCTAGGTTTGTGCGCCCTCAGAAGCTAGCCCAACCAAAGTGCAATGGAAGGGCCTCACCATGAGGGCGCGTGTGAAAGTTGTGCAGGAGTGTGACTGTAGGACAGAGTCAAATGAAACAGAGTGAGGTGAGAAGAGAGAGCAGGGAAGAGTTGCCCCCAGGGTGAGCCCTCAACCTCTCAGGACTGATCAATCAGAGGATGGGGTTAAATGGAGATACATGCTCAGACAACCTTACAACCAGTCTGAGGATTGATCTACCAGATGATGGTGATCTATTTTGTGTGTGTTTCATGACGTGTTAATTGTTCTCGTATGTTTTGTCCGCTGTCCTTGGTGAAGGTCTTTTGATGGTAACGTAGGTTACGTTTTAGTATCTGTTTCATCGCGGCATATGAACCAGAACTATCCATGTTTGTATACCTTCTTGTCTCAACAATCCTACCTGGATACTGATCCTGGCTGTGTTCAGATACGAATAGAACTTTGATGTATTCTTCCATTCTTGTTGTATGTGAGGAATACCTGTACATGTGCTTGTTGTACTGATCTTCGATCGTTCTAGAAGAATAGTTTGATGGCTCAAGTATTTTGGGATGAGGTGGGAGTGTGAGGAAGAGTATATCTGTTCTGACCTCCAGTGCAGGATTAAAGGCGACAGGGTTTGAGACCCGATACGTATCTGCAGCACTCTCATATCCTGCTAATAGCAACGAGTACTTGACAGTGAGGTAAGAAAGACAAAGCATTGAATAGACCTAGCGCAATGAAGATACTTCATCTCCAAATGCACTATTGAATGTAGAACTGCTTTTACTTCAGTTCAAGCGTGTACCATGTAGATGAGTACTCACAAATAAGGCCAGCATGATTGGAGCATAGATGATAAAGATGTGAGGTAACCGGGTGTTTCCAGTCCAACAGTGTACGTCGTATTCAAAGTGCATGACCATGGCCCAGGCCGCCGCTATCAGCAGAGGGATAACTGTTGGAATAAAGGAGACAACACATACACAGATTGATATTGTTAAAGAACACAAGAAACTGATGTGGTCAATTATCAGCAGTTGCAACATCGGCAGCATCACTACAACAATGCAGCAGTATATGACGCTGTGGCTGCAGCCAGAACACTGTAGGGGTAATAGTAATAGTAGTAGCAGTAGTAGTAGTAGTAATAGTAGTAGGAGTAGTAGTAGTAGTAGTAGGAAGTAGTAGTAGTAGCAGTAGTTGTTGTTGTTTCGAATGTCCACAATGAGTAAGGTTACTATTGTGTGCTCCCCGAACAGACGTTAAGTGAGGGGTTGCATTATCTTTCCTCACAACCCGTGCCTGCTGATGAAGGCGAACCAGGGTCCTACAGGCGGTTGTGATATGTTTACAATTAAAGTATTAAAGCATTCAAGTATATTTATATATTTACACACAAGGGACAGTCATAATGAAATAACAATGTTGTTATAAAGTTCATGGAAGCGTATATACAACGGAAAATCTTAATTCAGAACACGAAATGGTCCTTTAGCAATACACACATTTAGGGATTGTAACGATCGAGTAATGTGTGCATGCGCAATTTAGCGTACAAAATGGTCGCCCCACTGTCGATTTGCCACATTGAAGAACAACGAGGGGTTATTGATTTGTTATGGTCACAAGTTGCGAATCCTCCTGAAATCTATAGAGGATTGAATATTATGTAAGGAGACAGTTGTTTGAGTCAGAAGAGAGTGTATGAACGGGTGGGTAGAGTTCAAAACGTAAGACTAAACATTACTGATGAACCGCAGTGTGTGGTATCAGCAAGGGTGGCAACTTACAAAGTGAAACATCAGATCGACCAGCTAGTCAGATGCAACAGGGAAGTCCTTATAAAAAAAATAGCCGTAGATATCAACATGAGTCCCGGCGCTGTGCACAAAATTGTCCATGATCAACTTGGATATAGGAAAGTGTGTTGTAGATGTGTGGCAAGGACACTGGCAACAAGGAAATGGAAGCGGTGTAAAATTGATTAAAAGTCACACCAGCAGACTTTTCTCTACACTGCATACAAAAACTGATGGATAGGTGGGCAATGTGCAGTGCCAGGCACTTGGACTATGTCGAAAAATAAGAGACAAAAATAATTCTGGTTCTGTTTGTAAAAATGTAATTAATAAAATAAAAAATTGGTGTTACTTAATTACTATTCTGTGTGTGTGTGTGTGAGTGTGTGTGTGTGTCTGTGTGTGAGTGTGTGTGAGTGTGTGTAAGTTTGTGTGTAAGTGTGTGTGTGTGTTTGTATGTGAGTGTGTGTGAGTCTGTGTGTATGAGAGTGTGTGTGTGGGTGTGTGTGTGGGTGTGAGCGTGTGTGTGTGTGAGTGTGTGTGTCTTTGTGAGTGTGTGTATCTGTGTGTCTTTGTGTGTGTTAGTGTGTGTGTGAGTGTGTGTGAGTATGTGTGTGAGTGTGTGTGTTTGTGTGTGTGTGAGTGTGTGTGTGAGTATGTGTGAGTGTGTGTGTGTGTGAGTGTGTCAGCGAGTGTGTGTGTGTGTTAGTGCGTGTGTGTCTGTCTGTGTGAGTGTATCACAGCGAAATGTATGAAGACATGTATAACAGCTAATAGTTCAACCACTCTGCACCAGCTCGCTCGTGTACACTTGATACCGGTCGATATTCTTTGACATCGCTTGTGCATCTACTCATTTACTTATCAGTCTTTCCTATATACGATAACTTGTCCCGCGTGAGCACATTCATATGTTGGAAGTAACAGACGTGTGTAGAAACAAAATGAGGCGAATAATAGTTGGAAGCAGCCTGAAACCTCGTGTGATATTTCCAGACATCAATTATTCCTTGTGGAAATACATGCGTTACTAGAATGTCGATCACTTACTGTTCAATTTGATATGAGTAGAAACTGAAGATACACGTATCATTGACCATATAGATCGATGTGTGATCGATCATGGCCTTGAATGTCAGTACTAAAACCATTATCACAAGTGTACTTCCCAAGCAGTTTGTACATCAAGCCAGTATGGTCTGATCATGGAAATAAAGTGTGCAAAAATCAGATCTGTTGGACTCGATTTTACTGTTTTTGTAATTGTCATTTTTAACTTGAAATACTCGTAATGTTACAACAATATTAGTAAGATTTCAATCAAATGATGTTAACAATTGTTATAATTAACCGGAGTACCCTGCAAAGCTATGGATAATGAGGCAAGTATTGAAGTTTTAGAGCTCCTTGTCAATCAATGACAAGATCACATTCATCAGAGTAGAATATAACCAAGCGTTGCATAGCACATCTTGAAAGAAGCAAGTGCTTTCATATATGGCCTGTTTCACAGTGTAATTGTAGAACGCATAAAGGGCGCTATGGAGTACAAATAATTTTTTGTTAACAGCTTTTACAAATGTTTTAAAAAATCGTATACACGTTTTCTTTGTAATATTTTAGTTCAAAAGAAGACAGTACAGTCTTCAGGCGGGGATCAAACCGTTTCTTATTTTCAAAATTGGGTGTTTCTGGGACACGAGATGGGACAGGCGTGCGTAAACCACATACTTATTTACTTTGTAGAAAAAGATAAATACAAACACTTAAACACACACATACACACACACACATATACACACACATTAGCACATACCCTGGAGTACCAAATCGACTCAGCTTCAACATTGATGCAAAAGTCTCTATACAAAATTTGGATTTGCGGATTTCGTGTTTAAAGTAAAGTTCCCGGTTTATCCCATTATAGTTACACTACTGCTGGGGAATGACGTTATTAAAGACTTCAGTATTCTAAGTCAAACTTTGTCCCATAGTAACACTGCTCTCGGGGAATGAAGTTATTAGAGACTTCAGTATACTAAGTCAAGCTTTGTCACATAGTAGTTACACTGCTCTCGGGGAATGAAGTTATTAGAGACTTCAGTATACTTAGTCAAGCTTTGTCACATGGTAGTTACACTGCTCTTGTGGAAAGAAGTTATTAGAGACGCCAGTATTCTAAGTCAATCTTTGTCCCATATTAGTCACAGTACAGGGTACTGTCTGGGAATAAAACTGTTAGTGACGTCAGTATACCAGACCACAACTTGCATATATGCTATCGGGTGCAAGTTCGTTTTACTCGCTGCTTTTTACTTCCATAGTCGAATGCCTAGTGTCAAGAACCTATGTTTATATTGTGTTTATATGTTGTTTATTTTCAGTCTGTCTAGGTAAGCAAACACTCACTGAACTTCTCGGCGTGGGGTCTGTGATTACACTCTGAATACGGAGCTAGGTCTGTGACTACACTGTTAAACACGGATTTAATTATGTGACTACACTCTTAATTTGACAGTTGGTCTGTGACCACGCTCTTAACTCGGAGCTAGGTCTGTGATTACAATTTTAATTCGACATTAGACCTCTGACTGCACTCTTAACTCGAAGCTAGATCTGTGACTACAGTCTTAATCCGACATTTTATCAGTGGTGACATTCTTAGCTTGACATTAAGCTCTTTTTTCATTTGCAGCTTAATCCTCGAGTCGAAATAGATTGCCTATGGCTGCTGTACATCATGATGACAGATCACACAGAAGACACCTCACGATTCAGGAGTTCAATTCTAATCAACGACGGAAGTCTGTTTTGACATATACCATTTGTTGGCAGTCGCTATGAGATGTGTGCGTGCATTGTGACAGCTTGACGAGGCACATTCCCATGTGTGTTATTCTCGAGTCAACCCAGATTTACGTGGGTACCTGACCATGCTAAAGAAGTAATATAGCAAAAAGTAGACTAGTTATGCCCACTAAAACATGTTTGAGGCAGTGACCCGTCAAACAATTGAACTTCAATTGATCTTCAACTACAACAACTGCTATTTTATGGATTTGACTTGTTCTCAAAAGCAAAGGCCGCCGTCTACCGTTTTAGTAAGGATTAACTGCGCTGCTTTTTATCCTCACTCTCTCGTTCAGTGTCGCCCGACCCCAGTGGAAAGTCAAGGACAAGACGACTAGGGGGCGACTACGAGATGCAGGGGACTCCACATCAAGCACCTGTGAAAAAGACGGCGGAGTCCGGAGTCGAATCCACACCACCTGTTTACGAGGCCGACGGCTTAACCACTTCGCCACGGAATGACTTGTTCTATTTTTAACATATTGGCTTCAATCGATTTTGGTTTTGGTCGGACTTCTTAAGTTCGTCCTACGATTCACTGACCTTGACCTTCTCTTCCACTCTTCTTCCCTGAGTGTCAAAACTATTCCTGTGACCATTCAAACCCAGCTAATGTGTAGCTGTATTTTAAGTGTATCTGTGTAGGTGCATCCAATCCATCTTTACTCAATCTACAGCTGTTTTGGTTCGTACAGTGTTCTTACCCACATGTATGTTAGCTATTACATTTTACTTATGACCAATGGGGAGGAAGACTAACGTCTGGTCAGGTAAAATATACTGAACAGACATGTTAGTCAGGGTCAGGTAAAATATACTGATCAGACATGTTAGTCAGGGTCATGTAAAATATACTGGCCAAGATCCTCACCTCAGCTTCCTAGTAGCTCTCCCTGGAAACGGGCTGTTTTCATGGCAGCCTATCTAACGATGTGAGGGATTGATGTGATCCCCGTAGTAGAGAGTGACACGCAGATAAAGCGAAGCATAGCACAACCGCCTGGAGGACACCGGTGCACTTTCATCAGCATGCCCGGGATGTGAGGAAAGCTACTGCAACCCGCCACTTAACATCCTTTTCAGGGCGCACAAAAGAGTAAACCTACTCATTGTGGGAATTCGCAAACAACAACCTATGACCAATTAACAGGAAGTATGTAACAATGACTTATTCGTGTGGTAGTGAATTGCTGCATTCTGGATGTGATATCTTTAACTAGATGCATGTTTCCTAGTCACGCATTTAGACTGATATATGTTTGAATTTTAGAAACTAATATTCTTTTTCTAAAATAAAACTACTGAGTCCAATTTTGGATTTTAAATATCCAAAACAAATCTGGCTTTTTTAATCATAACAATAACTTCTTGGCTTGTTCCTCTATATTTAACACAGCTGCTATGAGCAGACTTTTTCTTTTGTTGTGTTTTACTGTGATAACGATACAATGTAGTGACTTTATAAAAAAACTCGCGTTTACGAAAATAGTTTTCAGGACAGTTTTATAATGGCACAGATATTAGCCGTATTTCTATGAGTAGCTTTGCTAACTGAAGGTGGTGTAGAGAACATTTATGTGCCTATAGGAACATACGTCTCACAGTTTAACACACGCACAATAATCAAGACACTAGAATTTACAATAAATTATGAATAGCAGATTCCTGACACAGCACATGTGTACAAATTAATAAGTACACACACGTGTTTTGTTCCTTTTTTTAAAAAAACCTATATGCTGTAACACATTTCATACTTGTTAAAATGACGAAGACTTGGGTGACTTAAAAGATACGTGCCGAAATGATTCGTTTCTAAATGAACAGGTTGCATCTAGAGCTTTTCCGAGGGTTGTATGTGTTAGAATACCGAGAATATTCGTACCTCATTGTGAAACAATGTAGACTGAAACCAGCAACAGTACTGTTTCGCCTGTCTAGGATAGAAGACTCTCCAACGTATGGAACAGCAGCCCATTCACGGAGGTCAACAACGTTCTAAGTGTGGAGTAGGTTTCTTTGTGTGAAGAAAAGCCCTACAGCATATCACATACAAAGTAGAGTAACCCAAAGCATTACTGCCGTAGGGTGGAGGTGTTAGCGATCATAATTTCAAAGGGTCGGCTATGAGGAAGCCGTAGACATCTCCTCTCCCTCGCCGCTTTTACTTCCCGGACTGAACCGGTACCCATTTAATACTTGGTCGAACCGGGATCCGTTGCGGTCTGAAAAAACATTTCCGCCTCAACTGGGCAATGAACCCAGGACCACTTAGATACGAAGCCAGCGAGCTAACAAGATATAGTAAAATACGAGGGAATAACTTGTTTGTTATACTGCTGTTGTTATTGTGTATTTATTGACAGGCAGGGACATGAGAAGGATCCCAGTGAGATTTAAATCTATGAAGTGCTCAGAAATCTTTACTTTCTTTTCAGTTGCGTCTTATTTGCTTAACGATTTTTTTCAATGAGACAAGGTTAGCTCAACATACCCAGGTGAAACTATGTCACTTTCGTAAAGTTAAGAAAGATAAACGGACGACGGAAACAACTGGCATGCCACCTCAGAAACATCGAGAACCCAGCACAATCAAGTCTCCAACACATTATCTCTGACGGCAGGTCCTAGTATGATCACTAACTGTTCATAAATTAAATTACTTTGTGATATTAACGTCAGTATTATTTCTACGCCCTACATTTTTTTAATGATTATATTTTATTTTAATTTCAATTTGTTTTTCAATCGACGCTGCGGCAGTCCCGACAGACAATATACAAATTTAAACAGGTGTGATTTAACTAAAAAACAGCAAGCAGAAACAATGCAAAATCTTAGTGCCTTCGTCAACCACAAAAAACAAACAAAAACTAAAGAATAGCAACAAAAACAAAGACAATGGATACAAAACGACTAGTGGCGTCAGATATTACCGAAAGCGATGACAAATATGTGAATCGTGCTATGTCATGTGATGAAAGCGTAAGCCAACGAAGACATGGCCAATATGATAAACAGCTGCATCACACAATGTATATAAATGAATAAGTGCATATATTAATATATAGGCACACGTGCAAATATAAATATAATACATGAAACAATCATTTTATACACTAACACAAAACCAATACACCTATACATATATTGGTCGATCAGTTCATTTGGTCAGATTTTAGCAAATCCCACTGTTTGCCCTGGCCGTTATTCTAACTTAGAACATTCTCACACTCATCCACATCATCATGACCACACACTTCAAATAATATAGTACACATCAGATGGCATATTTATTACATAATATTCATATCATAAAAATGAGTAGTGGAATTACAAACACAATTCAATACATATCATCTTAACTAATTATTCTTATGTTATGTATAAGTTAATATAAATATTAAATAAAGCGGAAATTTTAAGCATAAGCTATTGATGGAATTCCCAACTATTTAAACTCAGTTCTATTGCCTTGCAATTACATCCCACACACCTCGCCCTAACTGCGTTCTCAACACATCTTATCAAATACTCTTCCTCACTCAGATCCCCTCAGGCTGCGATCTGGACATACCTCGTTCACATTGTGTCCTGCTTACAACACAACGTTCAGATTATCACTTAATACAAAACTCACACACCTACTTGACCGATCCTGTTCTATCACTAACATTCGTGCAACA